>CM062816.1:349990384-350407374 GCA_031772625.1 Pinus tabuliformis
TATTTTGAAGTTACATATCATTGAGCTTATCTTAAAGACCATCATCATTGGATCCTCTTCGTCATGTTGATTCTAATGATACGTGGAGCATTTCGAGGGCCCTCACGGTTTGAGAGGTATGATTTCCTAAAGCCCAAAAACCCTAAAGCATCTATGATGTGGTAGTTTCAAAGGGTCGTGATGTGGCATAATATTGTTGGTTAGATGATGTAGAAAATAAGGATGTTTTTTTAAGGGTGAAAGTTAATGATTAAATTTAATTAATTTAGGATATATCTAAATATGGTCCAAAATTTAATACAAGTCGATCAAAATCATAAATAGGAGTTTTTGGCTCCATTTAAATTGAAGTTTAAAAATTTCATTTTCCCTCCTAATATCTAAGTCGGATGCTCTAATTCGTAATCTCCGAAAACTATATAAAGGTACCACACCTCATCACTTGATCTTGGATCATTTGCACATCATTGAGTTATGAATTTTCGGCCATGTTAAGTAATTCACTCCTCTCTCTATAGTTAGGGTTCCTTTTTCGTGGTCTTTTGTTGGTTTGAACAAACCTAAGGAGGTTGGATGTGTTTTGAAGGGTTTTGGGCATGTATCTACATGCTTTGGATTCGCAAGATCTTTTTATATGTGTTATGTAGGTGGCTTGAAGAAGGTTGTATTCAAATCAAGGACTGATACTTCTAAAGTATATCATGAAGTAGCTCGATTAAGGGATCTAACGAAGAACCTAAGTGCCTTATCTCTCTTTGGAGAAACAACAATTTATTCCTTTGGTTTATGTGCAACGGTGTTAAGAAAATATTGAACTTCTCTTATGCTTCTCAATTCTTGTTGAAGGATGAATTCAGGGGTTCGTTTTGAGAAGAATTATTTATGGGTTTCACATATTTGAAGTTAATCCTGTGCAAATGGCTCTCACACTATTGAAGGAAGGAAGCTCAAACTAACTATTCATGAATCCCTTTCCTATTGCATACCTAAATTTATTGTTAGCTACATATTTTTGGTTGCTTAAGACTTGTTTGATTTTTGAAAGTCGTTAAAGGTGACCGGTGTGGCCTTTTTGCAATGATTCAAAGCATGAGAGAAAAATTTAGATAGAGACCCAAAAGCTACCCTTGCTTCTTAAGGCACCAATAGAAGATATATTCTTATCTAGAGGCATCCAAAGAGTTGCAACCATGTTAGGGCACATATCATTGACATAGAACTAAGCATTTTGTGGAAAGGTTTCAGCCCTATAGTAGGGTGTATTAGAAAGTGACTTAATATTTTCGCTTGAAGACATTATAGAAAACCTTCTAAATCTAAGCTCCACTATATTGTGATCGGATTTATGATCAATGGGAATATCTATGGAAATTTCTAAGGGTTTTCTATGGATTAGAACTAGGGCTCTTCTTTGCATCAGCTTCTAGACCTAATTAATCTATCTTTTGAACCTGACCCGAAAGTTTGTCTCCCTTTTCGGCATGTTAGTCATGGGATATGGATCTGAAGGTTTGAAACACTATGGAAGGATTTAAGATTTTGATTTCTTAAGACATAGGTTGTTGACATACTTGGCACTAGAAAAGATTGTGGTGATGCTTTATCTTTGTACTTAATCTCTTATTTCTATCATATATGAATAACTCTAATGTTGTTTTTTACTCTCTAGATATGAGCTCTAATTCTTGACTATCAGTATGAATTGTAAACACAATATATATTTTGTCTAATTCAAAAGGGTTATGTGCAAGTTTTGATCCCTCTTTGATTGGTTCATTGTACTTTAGGAACAGATCGTAGGGACTGAAGTTTGAACTTAAGTTGTGGCATCAAAATGACATTGATATACATTGAATCAATTATGGAGCATTCTTAAGAGTAGAACATTGACAAGATTTATCTAAGTTTTGAGTAGAGCTAAGGTATTTTGTAACATCTATTGTAATGTTTATTTTAAGTAGAAGATCCAATGTGACTAGATCCTTGGAAACCTAAGAGGGTGATGCAGTCTTGTATATCTCTTTTGAATCAGTTTCAGAAGTAAAGTATTATTGCCAGAGTTTTGTATATGTAGTGTGACAATGTTGGGGTAGTGGAGTGACTATGCAACATTGGCATTTAGTAGTGAGTTATGGTGATTTGGGTTTGTTCTTGATGCAAACTGAAATGGTGACCTTGATGAATGATAATTATAGTAACCTTGTATGGAAATATGACTATGACCTATATGTATTGATGTCTGGTTGTGTCTCTATTTTGTTGGAAATAATATTGAGAGGGGGGGGGGGTGTGAATCAATATTATCAAATCAATAGCTTTTTCATTTTCATACTCAAATTCATATATGCTACTTCAGCTAAGGGAACCCGCATGTACAAGCAACTGTGTCTAATGCAACTAGCGTATATCTTGTAAGCTTATGATTCAGTTAATCCATTAAATGTTGAACTTGAGTTAGTGCATCAAAACTTCATTAACCATATGAACAATAAACAAGTGTTTTTTTTGTTTTGTTTGTTTTGGCACTATATCTAAAGGGTGGGCTATGGGGGGTTGTACTTTTTTGCAGTAAAACAGAATAGATCATCACACACAAGAAGCACACATGAACACCATGATGTAAGTGGAAACCCAATGTGGGTGAAAACCACCTGCTGCAATTCGTCTCTATCTTCTTTTAATAAGAAACTTCTTTTTACAATATTTCTGTACTAGAGTAGTCTTATACCAGTACGCAGGCTTCTACCTGCAGAAGGCTACAACCTTCTCTCATTCTCCAACTTCTCTTGGAAGGGAGCTACAACCCCCTTAGCTCTTGTACTAGCTGATGTACTAGTACGTAGGTGCCGACCTACAGCAAGCTACAACCTTCTCTCGTTTTCCAACTTCTCTTGGAAGGGAGCTACAACCCCCTTAGCTCTTGTACTATCTGATGTACTAGTACGTAGATGTTGACCTATAGAAGGCTACAACCTTCTCTTTCTTCCTCCAGGTACCACGTTTCATAAATTTTCAAACTGGATACTCATGGAACTCAACATCATAATCTGAAGGCCATGTTTCATCCAATTTTCATATTGGACCCATCAATATCATTGAAGCACAAAATCAATCATCACTTGCATCATCAAGCTCTGAATCACTGAAACCCTGTCAACAAAATGCAGTCACCAGTACACAGAGCAGAACATAGAACTCTGCAAACAATATTCAGAACCAACTGTATCATCAGAAATCATGCATTAGAGTGCATACGCTACTTGGAAGAGTCAAACCAGCGTGTATACGCAACTTCACCAAAGTGAACCAGCGTATATGTCATCAATTACTTTCTTATAACTTCGCTACACTTCCTGACTTCAGACATACCCAGATCATTACATATACAAGGATAATATGTATGTTAGCAACCAGATCTAGTCCATCAGATCACATAAAGATAAGTCATTATGATCCTGATCCATTATAGATCTCATCCATCAACACTGAAGCTAAACATAATCAACCAATCTGAATATGCAGAATACTGACACCAGTAAACAATCACCAGAACTCAGAATTTGCATCAACAACCAGAACCACCTGTAACTTCAAACATCATAGTTCATATTGTATACGCTACTTAGATGTATCTAACCTGCGTATATATGCGCTTTTATCAAAGTCAACCAGCGTATACATCTGTAAATATTCATTCATGATTTGCAACTATTCCAAACTTGAGTTATACCCAGATCATAATATTTACAGAACATTACATGCGTTAGTATACAGATCTAGAATAATCATGATCAAACTGTATAGAGATGATTCATTCCAAGCCATTAGATCCCGATCTATCCTTAGATCTTGTTCTCCATCAACTGCTGAGATTCCTCCTTGGCTCAGATCAAGCAAAGCATCATAAACCCATAACCTGCATACTGGATTTCACACTTCATCAGATATTCAAGACTTCTGAGTGCCTTTGCCTAATGACCTTCTCCTCCTTTTATAGTCTTAGGCCTTTCTCAATACCATAGTCCAAAACCACTTAAATCAATACCTTGAACCAAATACCTGGGGTCAATACCTCGGACCAAATGCCATGGACCCGAAACTTAGTTTTCTGACATGTACGTGCCTTTCCTTGCGTGAAAGTGCGTGTGTACGTTATACGCACCTTTGTATATAGTGAACCTGCATGTATACACTACTTGGTATATAGCGAACCTGCGTGTGTACACAACTTGGTATATAGTGAACCTGTGTGTGTACACGACTTGGTATATAGTGAACCTGTGTGTGTACACGACTTGGTATATAGTGAACCTGTGTATATACTTCTCTTTCTTCATTCTTTGTAGTCTGATCATCAATTCTTTACTACTGACCTGCTGCACTATGATCCGTCATCTGTGTGAGTTGCCATCAAGGAAAACACTTGTATCATAATTCCAACAATCTCCCCCTTTGGACTTGATGGCAACAACCACACCAAGTCACTCTCCCACTTTCACATCAAGGGCAAAGGGCGGACCAAGATATTCTATCCCTTTGATATACATTATGCTGTCCATGCTCCCCCTGAGTACATGCTGAAATCTCTACATGCTGAGGTGTACCAAGCCATCCATGCTCCCCCTGAGCACATGTTGAGTTCTCTGATTGAACTCCCCCTTTGTACATGCCAAGATGTACCAATCCGTCCATGCTCCCCCTGAGCACATGCAGAGTCTACAACAATATTTTTTAAAAGAATCATGACTCTACAACTCAACTAAGTGAGTATGACCTTCCTATCACCAATGACTCATACATACATCAATCTCCCAACCATGTGGGGATACACCATTTTGACTCATCCACCCAACCAAGTGGGGATATACCAAATGTTTATACATGACTGAAACAAGAAACATTACATCATCCATCCCATGCATAGTGGGGTAACAAATTACATCATATGACCAAAAGGGATTCATCAAACGACTACAATAGACAAAGACAAACTATTACATCATGGGTCTTGATATGACCTTTACATTGAATGATATACATGACATTTATAACAGAGACCAAATATCTAAACAAGACTATGATAGTCATCAGTAACTATTATCAGCAGCATCTGACAATAGCATCTAGACCAGCAACCTGTATATGTCCTCTGAAAAATTATGTCTGCATATAGATATCAACTCATCCGCTTGATCTCATCAAGATCAAATTGCTTCGTTTCCTTCCATGAATCAACTTAGCATATGTCATATCACCAAGCAGTAAAAAAATCATTCACATCATATCATATGTATGTGAAAACACCATATTATCTATGATCATAACATCATCATCAAGAATTGCATGATCTTTCCACAAGAACCTTCAATATATCAATCATGTATCATCACTAGGGAACATCCCACATCTGATAAGCATCAACCATGATAATCAACATATGTGAGTATCAACTTATCATCATAAGGTAAGAACTCATCATCATTATGGGACTAAGTATGCCACATCTTCGAATATCCATGTCTTCAAATAGCTATATCCTCATGAGATCATGAGCTCATGATCATTATTCAAGGTTTCTTGATATCATCAACAACAACAATCCTCATCCATGTGAGCATCAATAACTATAGGAATCCTGCATCATAACTATATTATATGTCGATAGCAGCATATGAGTGACTTATCATCAAATAATGAAGTTGTGTATTCAAGCTTTGTACTTCTCCTTATCCTTATGAAAATCACCATGTAAGTAACATATATGCATCATCAAAGAATCATCCACAAATCTGATCTGAACACCAACTATGTAACCCCAAGAATCATATGAGATTTTGTCATGGGAAACTCATAGCCATATAAGCATCATCACCAAGGACTTCTAATCGTAATTCCATCAATGCATTATTCAAATCATATGCTCCCCCTAAACCTGTGCCATCAGTTCATTGTCAAATCTAATCATGCATATATCAACAAGAAGTATCAAGGCATCATCATCATCAAGTTAGGATCAAAAACATCTTATGAGTACCAAGAAATTTCCATACGACATCAGCACAGATTGTAACCATTATCAAACAGAGCAAATAATGGACTGAATCGTATCAGACCCTTTTCCCTGAGTCTATCTCACTACTTTTCGTCAAACTAACATATATGTGACTGTGCAGTGTCTAACTCACGTACATACGCAAATTTTCTTCATGAAACTTGCGTATGATATTTAGAACACTAAAGTTTCACACTTTCAACTCCCTCTGAGTCTGTTATGTCTGTACATTGTGCTATGCCACATTTTTCTGATTATACTTCCTTCTTCTTCCATATCTTCAAGTGTGATGACATTTTCTCCTTTTGGTATGGTTCTCGTACTTTGTTCTTCCATTCCTTTGCTATATTTCCAAGCTTGTTACATGCATAACATCTTACATGTTTCATATTCCTTCTATAGCAATCAACAGCTTTGTGACCAAACATATTGCAAGAAAAACAATATCCCTTAAAGTACCTGGAACGTGTTGATCTTTCTGTGTGATGGTCTTGAAACATTCTACTTCTGCATCTGGCTGCAACATGTTCAAAATTATGACATACATAACATTCAAAATTATTCATCAGATAAAATAACCAACTATCACTTCCATAGTTAGAAGTAAAAGGTTTTCTTTCAAGAATTTCTTTCCTTGGTTGTTGATGGGATTGACCTCTCATCTCCTTGTTGGGCATTTCAGATTTTGCATTAGAGTTCCTTGTCTTACTTTGTGAACTAGATTCACCTTCAATAGAATCATGAAAACCAAGACCATTTTTGATAGCAGGAGATCTTTGACTACTAAGAATATCATCCAAGATCTTAGTACTATCTTGAAATCGTAAGAGCTTATCCTTTTCTTCTAATTTATCTTTTAGAATATTTACCTCAACCCGATGTTGCTCTTCCTTTTCAAGATACTTATTCTTCATGATTTCTTCAGCTTTACTTCCTTCTTCCAACTGATGTCTCAATTCAAGAGCTTTGTTTTCTTGTTTTGCAAGAGCTTGGAGTAGTTCTTTATTCTGCTTAATTGATTCTTCAAGATCTTATTTTAGCAAGAGGATCTTAGCTTCAAGACTTTCATAGTAACTGGATCTATCTTTGAGTTTCTTGATTGTTGTGCTCCTTTCATTTACTTCCTTTCTTAATGATGTCACTTCATCCTGAAACTTTTGACATTGATTTTCCTTTTCCTTGAATAACCTTCTTACCTTGTTTCCTTCCTCTAGTTGAGCTTTTACTTTGGTAACTTCTTCTTTGGAGACACATTCCCTTTTGTGCAATAGATCTTGTTGATCTCTAATTTTTTCTGTAAGCCTTTTAAATTCTGCCCCTATTTGATATCTTTCTTTCTCACCCATGAGAGCAAATTCAATTGTTTCACTATCACTTTCATCATCTTCAAATGAATAGAGAAATGTATCACCAGAGGATAAAAAATTCATACCCGATAGTTCTTTTGCTTGTTCATCTTCATTCTGAGGTGATTCTAAATCTAAAGTGTTGCTTCCACATATTCCCCAATTGATTCTCCCACTGTCATAGTTCCTTTGAGATGTCTTCTTCTTCTGAGGTGCTTTCTTCTTCAGCTTCTTTCCCATTCTTCTACGAATCTCCTTCAAGCGATCAAGCTTCTGCCAAAGGACTTGCTCTAATACCAATTGTTGGAAATAATACTGAGAGGGGGGGGTGAATCAGTATTATCAAATCAATATCTTTTTCATTTTCATACTCAGATTCATATACACTATTTCAATTAAGGGAACCTGTGTGTACACGCAACTGTGTCTAATGCAACTAGCGTATATCCAGTAAGCTTATGATTCAGTTAATCCATTAAATGTTGATCTTTAGTTAGTGCATCAGAACTTCATTAACCATATGAACAGTAAACAGGTGCAGTAAAACAGAACAGATCATCACACACAAGAAGCACACATGAACACCATGATGTAAGGTGGAAACCCAATGTGGGTGAAAACCACTTGCTGCAATTCGTCTCTATCTTCTTTTAATAAGAAACTTCTTTTTACAATATTTCTGTATTGGAGCAGTCTTATACCAGTACGCAGGCTTCTACCTGCAGAAGGCTACAACCTTCTCTCGTTCTCCAGCTTCTCCTGGAAGGGAGCTACAACCCCCTTAGCTCTTGTACTAGCTGATGTACTAGTACGTAGGTGCCGACCTACAGAAGGCTACAACCTTCTCTCATTTTCCAGCTTCTCCTGGAAGGGAGCTACAACCCCCTTAGCTCTTGTACTAGATGGTGTACTATTACATAGGTGCTGACCTATAGAAGGCTACAACCTTCTCTTCCTTCCTCTAGGTACCACGTTTCATAAATTTTCAAACTGGATACTCATGGAACTCAACATCATAATATGAAGGCCACGTTTCATCCAATTTTCATACTGAACCCATCAATATCATTGAAGCACAAAATCAATCATCACTTGGATCATCAATCTCTTAATCACTGAAACCCTGTCAACAAAATGCAGTCACCAGTACATAGAGCAGAACACAGAACTTTGAAACAATATTCAAAACCAACTGTATCATCAGAAATCATGCATTAGAGTGCATAAGCTACTTGGAAGAGCCAAACCAGTGGGTATACGCAACTTCATCAAAGTGAACCAACGTATGTGTCATCAATTACTTTCTTATAGCTTCGCTGCACTTCCTGACTTCAGACATACCCATATCATTACATATACAAGGATAATATGTATGTTAGCAACCAGATCTAGTCCATCAAATCACATAAAGATAAGTCATTATGATCCTGATCCATTATAGATCTCATCCATCAACACTGAAGCTAAACATAATCAACCAATCTAAATATGCAGAATACTGACACTAGTAAACAATCACCAGAACTCAGATTTTGCATCAACAACCAGAACCACATGTAACTTCAAACATCATAGTTCATATTGTATACGTTACTTAGATGTATCTAACCTGCATATATACGTGCTTTTATCAAAGTCAACCAGCGTATGCATCTATAAATATTCATTCATGATTTGCAATTATTCCAAACTTGAGTTATACCCAGATCATAATATTTACAAAACATTACATGCGTCAGTATACAGATCTAGAATAAGCATGATCAATATGTATAGAGATGATTCATTCCAAGCCATTAGATCCCGATCTATCCTTAGATCTTGTTCTCCATCAACCGTTGAGATTCCTCCTTGGCTCAGATCAAGCAAAGCATCATAAACCCATAACTTTCATACTGGATTTCACACTTCATCAAATATTCAAGACTTTCTGAGTGCCTTTTCCTAATGATCTTCTCCTCCTTTTATAGTCATAGGCCTTTCTCAATACCATGGTCCAAAACCACTTAGAACCAATACCTTGGACCAAATACCTGGGGTCAATACCTCGGACCAAATACCACGGACCCGAAACTTAGTTTTCTGACATCTATGCGCCTTTCCTTGCATGAAAGTGCGTGTGTACGTTATACGCACCTTTGTATATAGTTAACCTGCGTGTATACACTACTTGGTATATAGCGAACCTGCGTGTGTACACGACTTGGTATATAGTGAACCTGCGTGTGTACACGACTTGGTATATTTTGAACCTACGTATATACTTCTCTTTCTTCATTCTTTGTAGTCTGATCATCAATTCTTTGCTACTGACCTGCTGCACTATGATCTATCATCTGTGTGAGTTGCCATCAAGGACAACACTTGTATCATAATGCCAACAATCTCCCCCTTTGGACTTGATGGCAACAACCACACCAAGTCACTCTCCCCCTTTGACATCAAGGGCAAAGGGCAGACCAAGATATTCTCTCCCTTTGATATACATTATGTTGTCCATGCTCCCCCTGAGTACATGTTGAAATCTCTACATGCTGAGGTGTACCAAGCCATCCATGCTCCCCCTGAGCACATGTTGAGTTCTCTGATTGAACTCCCCCTTTGTACATGCCAAGATGTACCAATCCGTCCATGCTCCCCCTGAGCACATGCAGAGTTTGCAACAATGTTTTTTAAAAGAATCATGACTATACAACTCAACTAAGTGAGTATGACCTTCCTATCACTAATGACTCATACACACATCAGTCTCCCAACCATGTGGGGATCCACCACTTTGACTCATCCACCCAACCAAGTGGGGATATACCAAATGTTTATACATGACTGAAACAAGAAACATTACATCATCCATCCCATGCATAGTGGGGTAACAAATTACATCATATGACCAAAAGGGATTCATCAAACGACTACAATAGACAAAGACAAACTATTACATCATGGGTCTTGATATGACCTTTACATCGAATGATATACATGACATTTATAACAGAGACCAAATATCTAAACAAGACTATGATAGTCATCAGTAACTATTATCAGCAACATCTATCAACAACATCCAGACCAACAACCTGTATATGTCCTGTGAAAAAGTATGTCTGCATACAGATATCAACTCATCCTCTTGATCTCATCAAGATCAACTTGCTTCGTTTCCTTCCATGAATCAACTTAGCATATGTCATATCACCAAGAAGTAACAAAATCATTCACATCATATCATATGTATGTGAAAACACCATATTATCTATGATCATAACATCATCATGAAGAACTGCATGATCTTTCCACAAGAACCTTCAATATATCAATCAAGTATCATCACTAGGGAACATTCCACATTTAATAAGCATCAACCATGATATTCAACATATGTGAGTATCAACTTATCATCATAAGGTAAGAACTCATCATCATTATGTGACTAAGTAAGCCATGTATTCAAATAGCTATATCCTCATGAGCTCATGATCATTTATCAAGGTTTCTTGATATCATCAACAACAACAATCCTCATCCATGTGAGCGCCAAGAACTATAGGAATCCTGCATCATAACTGTATTATATGTCGATAGCAGCATATGAGTGACTTATCATCAAGTAATGAAGTTGTGTATTCAAGCTTTGTACTTCTCCTTATCCTTATGAAAATCACCATGTAAGTAACATATATGCATCATCAAAGAATCATCCACAAATCTGATCTGAACACCAACTATTTAACCCCAAGAATCATATGAGATTTTGTCATGGGAAACTCATAGCCATATAAGCATCATCACCAAGGACTTCTAACCATAATGCCAACAATGCATTATTTAAAGCATATGCTCCCCCTGAACCTGTACCATCTGTTCACTGTCAGATCTGATCATGCATATATCAGCAAGAAGTATCAAGGCATCATCATCATCAAGTTAGGATAAAAAACATCTTATGAGTACCGAGAAATTTCCATACGACATCAGCAGATTGTAACCATTATCAAACAAAGCAAATAATGGATTGAATCATATCAAACCCTTTTCCCTGAGTCTGTCTCATTGCTTTTCCTCAAACTAACATATATGCGACTGTGCAGTGTCTAACTCACATATATACGTGGCTTTTCTTCATGAAACTTGCGTATGAGATTTAGAACACTGAAGTTTCACACTTTTAGCTCCCTCTGAGTCTGTTATGTATGTACATTATGCTGTGCCACATTTTTCTGATTGTACTTCCTTCTTCTTCCATATCTTCAAATGTGATGACATTTTCTCCTTTTGGTATGTTGCCCGTACTTTGTTCCCGCATTCCTTTGTTATATTTCCAAGATTGTTACATGCATAACATCTTACATGTTTCATATTCCTTCTGTAGCAATCAACAGCTTTGTGACCAAACATATTGCAAGAAAAACAATATCCCTTAAAGTACCTGGAACGTGTTGATCTTTCTGTGTGATGGTCTTGAACCATTCTAGTTCTGCATCTCGCTGCAACATGTTCAAAATTATGACATGCATAACATTCAACATTATTCATCGGAGGAAATAACCGACTATCACTTCCATAGTTAGAAGTAAAAGGTTTTCTTCGAAGAATTTCTTTCCTTGGTTGTTGATGGGATTGACCTCTCATCTCCTTGTTGGGCATTTCAGATTTTGCATTAGAGTTCCTTGTCTTACTTTGTGAACTAGATTCACCTTCAATAGATTCATGAAAACCAAGACCAGTTTTGATAGCAGGAGACCTTTGACTACTAAGAATATCATCCAAGATCTTAGTACTAGCTTGAAATCGTAAGAGCTTATCCTTTTCTTCTAATTTATCTTTTAGAATATTTTCCTCAACCCGATGTTGCTCTTCCTTTTCAAGATACTGCTTCTTCATGATTCCTTCAGCTTTACTTCCTTCTTCCAATTGATGTCTCAATTCAAGAGCTTCATTTTCTTGTTTTTCAAGAGCTTGGAGTAGTTCTTTATTCTGCTTAATTGATTCTTCAAGATCTTCTTTTAGCAAGAGGATCTTAGCTTCAAGACTTTCATAGTAACTAGATCTATCTCTGAGTTTCTTGATTGTTGTGCTCCTTTCATTTACATCCTTTCTTAATGATGTCACTTCATCCTGCAACTTTTAACATTGATCTTCCTTTTCCTTGAATAACCTTCTTACCTTCTTTCCTTCCTCTAGTTGAGCTTTTAGTTTGGTAACTTCTTCTTTGGAGAGACATTCCCTTTTGTGCAATAGATCTTGTTGATCTCTAATTTTGTTTGTAAGCCTTTTAAATTCTGCCTCTATTTGATATCTTTCTTGCTCACCCATGAGAGCAAATTCAGTTGTTTCAATATCACTTTCATCATCTTCAAATGGATAGAGAAATGTATCACCAAAGGATAACAAATTCATACCTAATAGTTCTTTTGCTTATTATCTTCATTCTGAGGTGATTCTGAATCTAAAGTGTTGCTTCCACATATTCCCCAATTGATTCTCCCACTGTCATTGTTCCTTTGAGATGTCTTCTTCTTCTGAGGTGCTTTCTTCTTCACCTTCTTTCCCATTGTTCTACAGATCTCCTTCAAGCAATCAAGCTTCTGCAAAAGGACCTTCTCTGATACCAATTGTTGGAAATAATACTGAGAGGGGGGGGGGGGTGAATCAGTATTATCAAATCAATAGCTTTTTCATTTTCAGACTCAGATTCATATACGCTACTTCAGTTAAGGGAACCCGCGTGTACACGCAATTGTGTCTAATGCAACTAGCGTATATCCACTAAGCTTATGATTCAGTTAATCCATTAAATGTTCAACTTTAGTTAGTGCATCAGAACTTCATTAACCATATGAACAGTAAACAGGTGCAGTAAAATAGAACAGATCATCACACACAAGAAGTACACATGAACACCATGATGTAAGGTGGAAACCCAATGTGGGTGAAAACCACCTATTGCAATTTGTCTCTATCTTCTTTTAATAAGAAACTTCTTTTTACAATATTTTTGTACTGGAGCAGTCTTATACTAGTACGCAGGCTTCTACCTGTAGAAGGCTACAACCTTCTCTCGTTCTCCAGCTTCTCTTGGAAGGGAGCTACAACCCCCTTAGCTCTTGTACTAGCTGATGTACTAGTACGTAGGTGCCGACCTACAGAAGGCTACAACCTTCTCTCGTTTTCCAGCTTCTCCTAGAAGGGAGCTACAACCCCCTTAGCTCTTGTACTAGCTGATGTACTAGTACGTAGGTGCTGACCTACAGAAGGCTACAACCTTCTCTTTCTTCCTCCAGGTACCACATTTCATAAATTTTCAAACTGGATACTCATGGAACTCAACATCATAATCTGAAGGCCACGTTTCATCCAATTTTCATACTGGACCCATCAATATCATTGAAGCACAAATTCAATCATCACTTGCATCATCAAGCTCTGAATCACTGAAACCCTGTCAACAAAATGCAGTCACCAGTACACAGAGCAGAACACAAAACTCTGCAACAATATTCAGAACCAACTGTATCATCAGAAATCATGCATCATAGTGCATACGCTACTTGGAAGAGCTAAACCAGCGTGTATACACAACTTCACCAAAGTGAACCAGCGTATATGTCATCAATTACTTTCTTATAACTTTGCTACACTTCCTGACTTCAGACATACCCATATCATTACATATACAAGGATAATATGTATGTTAGCAACTAGATCTAGTCCATCAGATCACATAAAGATAAGTCATTATGATCCTGATCCATTATAGATCTCATCCATCAACACTGAAGCTAAACATAATCAACCAATCTGAATATGCAGAATAATGACACCAATAAACAATCACCAGAACTCAAACTTTGCATCAAAAACCAGAACCACCTATAACTTCAAACATCATAGTTCATATTGTATACGCTACTTAGATGTATCTAACCTGCGTATATACGCGCTTTTACAAAGTCAACCAACGTATGCATCTTAAATATTCATTCATGATTTGCAGCTATTCCAAACTTGAGTTATACCCAGATCATAATATTTACAAAACATTACATGCGTCAGTATATAGATGTAGAATAAGCATGATCAAACCGTATAGAGATTATTCATTCCAAGCCATTAGATCTCGATCTATCCTTAGATCTTGTTCTCCATCAACCGTTGAGATTCCTCCTTGGCTCAGATCAAGCAAAGCATCATAAACCCATAACCTGCATACTAGATTTCACACTTCATCAGATATTCAAGACTTTCTGAGTGCCTTTGCCTAATGATCTTCTCCTCCTTTTATAGTCTTAGGCCTTTCTCAATACCATGGTCCAAAACCACTTAGAACCAATACCTTGGACCAAATACCTAGGTTCAATACCTAGGACCAAATACCACGGACCCGAAACTTAGTTTTCTGACATGTACGCGCCTTTCCTTGCATGAAAGTGTGTGTGTACGTTATATGCACCTTTGTATATAGTTAACCTGCATGTATACACTACTTGGTATATAGCGAACCTGCGTGTGTACACAACTTGGTATATAGTGAACCTGCGTGTGTACACGACTTGGTATATAGTGAACCTACGTGTGTACGCGACTTGGTATATAGTGAACCTACATATATACTTCTCTTTCTTCATTCTTTGTAGTCTAATCATCAATTCTTTGCTACTGACCTGTTGCACTATGATCTGTCATTTGTGTGAGTTTCCATCAAGGACAACACTTGTATCATAATTCCAACATATTTGACATTGTGATGCATGAAAATGACACTATTCCAATGACATATAACTTATAACGACATGAGTAGAATGTTGAGGCTAAATGACTAAGTTAATGTGCAGCAAGTGTGGTGTTAAAGTCCAATAATGGCAGTAGTAGTAGTAGCCGCAGTAGAGGGCAGTAGCATGAGTGGTAGCAAAAATTGAGGAGTGAAGTGGATTGGAGCAGTAGGTAGTGTGGAAGAGAATCGGTTTAAAAATTATAGTAACAATGGCAGTGAGAGTGGAAAATGGTAGTAGCAGCATTAGCAGTGAGAGTGGACGGTGATAGCAACAGCAACAGCAATAGGAGTGGTAGTGAACAGTGGTAGGAGTGAATTGTAGTAGCAGTAGCAAGAGGAGTGATAGTGGACAACAACAATAGTTGAATTGGTGGATTGTAGTTGGGTCATTGTGCCTAGTACAAGATCCCAAACTCATTCAGGGAGCATTTTCTTCCTTCCAGCCTTGTTGGTAAATCCCTTGGGGAGTCTTGTACTTCCTTCCAGTTCAACTGGTAAATTTATATGTAAACCATACATAACAAACCTTGTTGAGAAAAAACTCTTGTGTATTGATCTTTATGATGTGACCATGTTTCATGGTTGTTTGGTTGCTATGAATGTTTAAAAGAAACTAACCAATTATGAAAATTAAGGGAAATATTGATTCACCCCCTCTTAGTATTTCCAACAAAATTCTCTTTAAGCATTTGAATGACCTTTAGATTTTTAGCTAAACTTCTTGCTATCAAAACCTTAGTGTTAGTTAATGAAAATTCCTTCCATTTGGATGGTTCATTAATTTATAAGGTTTCAAAAGAAGTCGTTTTGTTTTATGCATGGTGACTAGAGTTATGCCACCATTCTACAAGATGTAATTATTGGAACCACTCATTTTGCTTATCGATCATGAAACAAAAAAGTTAGATCTCGAGGCACTTTTACAACTTCTATTTCAAAATGGAAAGTTGGACTCATATTGAGAGATACTCAATTTGTTTTCAGAACTCTTTCCAGAAGTTACCCTTAAACTTTGTGTCCTTATTACTAACAATAACCTTTGGAAACTTGTGCAATTTATAAATATTTTTGTAAAAATATTTGGAAATTCATTTTGTTGAGTTTGTTTTCTTTACACCCATGAAATTTACATATTTAGTTAACATGTCAACCACCACATATATTTTTTTTCTTCTCATCTAACATAGGTAACCCTTCAATAAAGCCCAAGGAGACTTATTCCAATTTTTGGTTTCCCTATGGACATAACATTTTTCACTCTTATTTATTTAGCATCCATCACATTTAACTACATATTTCTTTATTGTCTTTATTGACCCCTTTCATACATTATAGTGATTTTTGAAAAAAATTACATATCCAACAACTAGTGAAGTACAGGATTCTTTTAAAACCTTTTGTTTTAAATTTAAATGATAGAGTTCATGTTTTCCCTTCACCACAACATATCATTTTTTCCATTCAAATTTTGGGTTTTCACCCAGGTTATTAATTACGGAGTAGGATTTAGGATCCTTTTGGCATATTTCACTTAAATTTCATCTAACCAAGTTAGAACCACAACCATTGTCACATATAATATAATCTATTCATCCTCATGAATGTGCATGACAATCTACATTGTTCTTCCTTTTTTTAGTATATCTCCATGTCAAAAGTGGAAATTTTATGTATCCTCTTTATCGTTTCGTGGAAAATGTTTTCATTTTGTAGTACCTATTTAATACTATTGTGATTGATACATATCAAGGACCTTCTAGAAGAGATTGTCTCAATTTTGTTAATTCAAGTATGATGGTAAGCATCTCCTTAACATATGTAGATTTTAAACTTTTCTTTTGTTGAGATTTTGACTCTCAAATGATATTCGCTGGTATTATTGCATTAATAATAACCTTGTTTTGAACCCTAAGGTGTCTCATTCTACTACAGATGGTTTTGTATAATTAGGGGTTCCTAAAATTAGTGTTGATGACAAAATATTTTTCCAAGATTCAAAACACTCTTCCACTTTAGTTGTTAGGTCCCTATAATACTAATATAGCCCCCATACGTTATTATTGTGCACCATAGAACCCACATATTTTCATTATTGTGTCCCATAGAAACCCACTATTTTCATTGTAGAAGCCCTTACATTATTATTGTTATGTAGGCCCTAATTATATTTTGATCCTTTAGACTTCTATATATGCCAAGGCGGTATTGCCATTTGAATCATCCAAGGATTGTTCATTTACGTGATCTAAAATTAGGTTACCCCCTCGAATACACTTATTTTCAAGTCTTTTATTTATCTTTTCTTCTATTTTGTGATCTGGTTACATAACATTTGGTATCAGAGCTTTGGATCCTAGGGTTTCACTACTTCAAACAAGACATCTTGAAATTTTTTCTATAAATATTTTTCTGTGAAGCTTGAGAAGATGAAATTTAGACCACGTGATTCCAAAATATTTCTTAACATCATGTAAAAATTTCAGATCTTGATTCGCTATATTCTCGGAGACATGGTTCAAAGAAGTTAGGGTTTTTGTATGATCCTGAATTTTGTCTCAAATAGGTGTCTCGTGGAAAATCATTATAACTTTCGTTTCAGGAATCCAAATTAAATTTCGTATAAGGTGGCTGAAATTGAAAAAATTTGGTTTCTTGGGCACTATTTTTAGGGTAGAAGGTTGAAATTGTGACATGTGGTACTTTGTAACAGTTCGCTCTACTGAACCAGTCCATAAGTAACTCAACTTGGGATATTTGGCATAAATTTATCTTGAAGAATCCAATCTCGATCTAACTAGTGGGGTTGGAAATAAGACACATCGGAATACCAAAAAATGAAATTGCACACCTTGGGAGGCCTAAATCACAAAGATAAAACAATTTCAAGGTCATCCTTATCAGCAAGCTCATAATCAAGCTCTAAAAGGCGTGTATTTTTAAATTTGCATAATTTTGGTTTGAAAAGTCAGTTTGAAGTGATTCAAAGGGCATAGTGAAGGAAATATTTCATTAATTTGTTCCAAAATTCTTCCCAAACAAAAAAATCTACACCCATTAACCCCCCACTATGACACATGAAGAGGAAGTAATGCAACATGATATATCAAATTTACGGGACAAAGTGCAACAAATTTCTCTCTCAGAAAGAGCCACAAAAAATTAACTAAATGGTACATGGGTGGTTTGAAAGGGGAGATATATGGTTTAAAAGGGAATATGGATGGTTTAAAATGGGATCTGGAATGTTTAAAAGTAGACATGGAAGGTTTGAAGGAAGTTTTGACAAAGTTGCTACAAGAAAGGCTTCCTAATTGTGACAAGGTATCCCATGAGACTCATGATGAAAACAAAAGGAATGTGAATCATGATTTTAGAGACTCAAACTTTGGGTTGAAGACCAAACACATTCCAAATATATGAGGAATTTTTATGGAAAGGATCCAATAACATGGATACTACAAATGGATCAGTTCCTTGATCTACATGATGTGAAACACACACAAAAGGTACACATTGCATCTTTATATTTAGAACCCAATTAGTTTTTGTGGTATCAATGGATTTGTTATTGTAAATCATTTTCCACTTGGACCATTTTTACTGAGGAATTGATAGCACATTATGAGGATACACAGAGCAATATCTTCTTTAGTCAATTGATAAATCTCAAACAAAAGGATTTAGTTGGGGATCACATTGAGGACTTCCAAAGATTTAATATTAAGGTAAATGATATTCCATATGAGCATATGATTGATGTATTCATAGGGATTTTATAGGATAGCATCCAACATGAGGTTCTCCTTTGGGAACCTAAGTCATTGGAGAATGCATTTAGGGTGGAAAGAAAAGTTGAAAGCAAATTTATGGCAACAAGGAAGTCTACCACTCATAACTATAAAGATGGAAGTATTGTTGCTCCTAGCCTCCCACAACCTACAAGGTTGACACCACAACAACTGGAGGAAAAAATAGTAAAATGGATTTGTTACATTTGTGATAAAAAAAATACATTGAAGGTCATAAGTGTGCTAAGAAGAAATTATTTTACATAGATTGTGAAGAGGAGGAAGAAAGGAGAGAAGAAACATCAAAAAAAGAAGATATACACCAAGAACAAACCCCTGGGGTTGAAAAATAAGAAATGAATCTAACCATATATTGTAATGCATTTTCATGAATTACCACTCCTCAAACTCTCAATATAGAAGGATATATCAAGAAGAAAAAGGTAATAGTGCTTATTGATTCAGGAAGTACACATAGTTTTATTCATTTTAAGATAGCCTAGGAGTTGAATTGCTTTCTATATCCACCGCTAGAGTTTCAAGTGATGGTTGCAAATGGAGGAACTATAAATTACTCATGGAAGTGCCATAATATCAATCTAACCATCGGTAAATATGTATTTAATAGTCCAATTATTTCCATTCCAATTGTGGTGTTGATGCTATATTAGGAGTCCAATGGTTACAATCATTGGGGATGATAGCTTTTAATTTTCAGGAAATTTTCTTGAAATTTTTCTAGGAAGGAAAGGAAATTGAATTAATGGTATCACAGGGAAACTTGGAATGAAAATTATCTCTAATGGCATGACAACTCTTTTGAAAGAGGAACAATGAGGGGTAAATGCACAATTATTCTCTCTAGATGTTCAAACACTTAAATCATATGTTTCTCCATATCTCCAAAGAGTCATTGATAACCATTCAAAGTTATTTTATACTCCCAAAGGTATTCCATCTATTCGTGATCACGGTTATTCTATTCACTTGATTCTCTGAAGTGTTCATCCAAACATGAGACCTTACAAATATCCCTATGCCCAGAAGAGTGAAATTGAATGTATGGTTGCAGAAATGCTAGAGGCAAGTATAATTCAACCTAAAAAAAGTTCCTTCTCTTCTCCAGTAGTTTTGGTGCACAAGAAAGATAGATCATGGTGTATGTGTTCGGATTATAGATAACTCAATAAAATCATTATTAAAGACATATTTCCCATTCCTATCATTGATGAATTGTTGGATGAACTACATTGATAAATTTACTTCACTAAGCTATATATTTGCTCAGGATATCATCAAATTAGAATGAAGACAGAAGACATTCTAAAAACAACATTCATAACTCGTGAAGGTCATTATGAATTTTTGGTCATGCCTTTTGGTCTTACTAATGCACCTTCCACATTTCAAGGTTTGATGAATTATATTTTCAAAACCTTCCTCAGAAAATTTGTGTTATTATTTTTTTATGATATAGTAATCTCCAACAAGTCTTGGAAAGATCATCTTTAACATGTTGACAGGGTGCTCATACTATTGAAAGAGAAACAATTGTATGAAAAACCCTCCAAATGTTTCTTTGGGGTACAGAAAGTGGAATATTTGGTTCATATTATATTTGGTGAGGGTGTTAAGGTAGACCCTAACAAAATTAAATCCTAAAGGAATCGAAAATCCTCACAACCTTAAGGCATCTTCAAGGATTTCTCGGGTGACTGGGTATTATGGCAAGTTTGTTAAGAATTATGGGAAAATAACAGCACCATTAACAACATTACTGAAGAAAGATGCATTTTTTTGGACTCCAGAAGCAACTAATGCCTTTTAACATCTTAAAGAGGAAATGTGCCTAGCTCCGGTCTTAGCCACACTAGAATTCGCAAAAGCCTTTATTGTGGAATGTGATGCCTATGGAAATGGAATTGGTGTTGTTTTAATGCAAGAAGGAATACCCATTGCTTTTGAAAATCATCCAACCAAGGGAAAGTATTTACACAAACCTATTATGAGAAGGAAATGTTGGCAATACTACAAGCTCTCAAGAAATGACGTCCTTACCTAATGGGAAGACAGTTCAAGGTAAAACAATATCATGATAGTCTTAAATACTTCTTGGAAGTTCAATGTTAGGTCCCTATAGTATTAGTGTAACCCATTATTATTATTAGTACAACCCCCTTATTATATTGTTGTGCCCATGTAGTCCCAATATTGTTATTATGGTGCCCCATAGAAGCCCACTATTGTTATTGTTGTGCACTTACATTATTATTGTCATGTCAGCTCTAACTATATTATGACCCCTAGACTCCTATATATAGAAATGAGGTCTTTCCATTTGTATCATGAAAGAATTGTTCATTTTTGTAATGAAAAGGAGGTTTCCCCCTCGAAGAGGTTGAATTTTATTTATTTTTTTATTTTTATTTTTATTTTTTTTGCGACATTTCAAAAGCTAAAAGAAACACCCATTTGAGACGAAATCTCGCTGAACCTCGGGTCCGAATTTCAGATCTTGTCTCGCTCTATTGTCAGAGATATGATCTGAGGAAGTTAGGTTTTGTTCAAGCTCCAGAATTCCATCTCAAATAGGACATCGTGGAATTTTCGCTATAATTGTTTTTCTACAAAGTTTCAGACTCTAAAATTAAAACCCATTTGAGCTGAAAACTTGGTGAAGCTTGGGCCCAAATTTCAGATCTTGTTTCGCTACATTTTTGGAGATATAGTCCAATATATTTAGGGTTTCTACAGGCTTCCGAATTACATCCCAAATAAGTGACCTTGGGAAAATCATCATAACTTCTCTTTGAGCTTCAGATAAATTTTGTAAGAAGTGACAGAAAGAGGGAAAATTGTAGTTTTCTGTGTATTTGTTTTAGGTCCTAAGGTTGAAACAGTGACACGTGGAACTTCGTACAAGTTTGCTCTACTGAACTAGTCTATAATCAGGTCATCGTGGGAGATTTGACATAACGCTTCCTTGTAGAATCCAATATTGATCAGACTTGTGGGGTTAGAAAGAGGACTCAAAGGGCTACTGCAGGATGCAATTCAGAACATGGAGATCTAAAATTACAGAGTTACAGTTGTTTCAAGACCAAGCTCCTAAAATCAAAAAAAGGCGATATGAGGAAGTTTGATGGCAAGGATACGGTAAATTGGATACTACAGATGGAGCAATATTTTGATCTACATGAGGTGCAACTATTACAAAATGTACGTATTGGATCTTCATATTTAGAACTAGATAAATTTTTATGGTATAAATGGCTTTGTTCTTGTAAACCACTTGTTATGTGGTCAATTTTCATGGAGGAAATGATAGCACATTATGAGGATACAAAGAGAAACACCTTGTTTAGCCAATTGATAAATCTCAAACAAAAGTGTTCAATGGTAGAGCACATTGAGGACTTTCAAAAATTGAATATAAGGGAAAATGATATTCCAGAGAAGCAGAGGATTGATGTCTCCATAGGGACTTTAAAGCATATCATTCAACATGAGGTTCATCTTTGGGAACCTGATTCATTAGAGAGGGAATTCAGGTTGGCAAGAAAAGTGGAAAGAAAAATTATGGCAACAAGGAAGTCTACCTCTCACAACTACAAATATGGAAGTGCTTTTTCTCCTAGCCTTCCACAACCTACAAGGTTGACACCACAACAATTGGAAGAAAAAAGAGCATAAGGGCTTTGTTACAATTGTGATAACAAATACATTAAAGGTCATAAGTGTGCTGAGAAGAAATTATTTTAAATTGATTGTGAAGAGGAGGAAGAAAAGGATCAAGAAACGTCAAAAGAAGAGGATATATACCAGGAACCAACCCCAGAGTAAGAGGAAATGAATCTGACCATATCTTGTAAAGTATTGGCAAGAATTACCACTCCTCAAACTCTCAATATAGAAGGACATATCAAGAAGAAAAATGTTCAAGAAGTGAAAGATCACATCGAGCATCAAGAAATGAATCCAGCAATATCTTGTAATGCATTGGCAGAAATTACCATTCCTCAGACTCTCAAGATAGAAGGACATATCAACAAGAAAAAGGATCAAGCAGTGAAAGATCACATCGAACATCAACAACAAGTTCTCCAACTTTTAAAGGATATTTCCACTTTGGTGCAGAATCGAATGAAACAACAGGAAGATCAAAATCGCAGTGAAATAAGTTTTGATAAAGGTGATTGGGTATTTTTACGGCTACATGCATACAAACAAATGTCCCTCAAGCAAGCTATTTATGAGAAGGAAATGTTGGAAATACTACATTCACTTAATAAATGACGACCTTACCTAATGGGAAGACACTTCAAGGTAAAAACGGATCATGATAGTCCTAAATAATTTTTAGAACAAAGATTATCTTCAGAAGAACAAAAAAAATGGGTCACAAATATGTTGGGTCATGACTTTGAAATCATCTACAAAATAGGGAAGCAAAATGTTGTTGCAAATGCACCCTCAAGAAAGGATGAGGATGTGGAAGCATTGTTTTGTGCTCTTTCTATTATCCAACCAGATTGGATAAATGGAGCAAGGGATGAATGGAAGAATGATGAAGAAGTGTGGCAACTCATTCAAAAGTTGCAGAAGATCCCAGTTCAAACAATATTGCCAGAACTTGACAAGGAAGGAAAAATCATATTGGAACCTGAAGCATTCATAGAAATAAGAAATCAACAGCTACAAAATCGATCAATTTCAGAGTATCTCATCAAGTGGAAGAACTTACCCGTTGAAGGTTCCATATGGGAGGATGAGAATTTTATATGGAAGCATCCAGAACTACTCAAGCGTTGAGGACAACACTTTTTGAATGAGAGGGGTATGTTAGGTCCCTATAGTACTAGTGTAACCCCTTATTGTTATTAGTGCAACCCCCTTATTATATTGTTGTGCCCATGTAGTCCCCATATTGTTATTATGATGTCACATAGAAGCCCACTATTGTTATTGTTATGCACTTAAATTATTATTGTTATGTCGGCTCTGATTATATTATGACCCCTTAGACTCCTATATATAGAAAGGAGGTCTTGTCATTTGTATCATGCAAGAATTGTTCATTTGTGTAATGTAAAGGACGTTTCCCCCTCGAAGAGGTTGAATTCTAAGGCATTTATCTCTCCTTTCTATCCTTTTGTGAGCTGGTTTCATAACATTCAAATATTATCTTCATAGGAGCAACAAAAATGGGTCACAAAGATGTTGGATTAGGACTTTCAAATCATCTACGAAAAAGGGAAGAAAAATGTTGTTGCAGGTGCACTCTCAAGAAGAGATGAGGATGTGGAAGCATTTCTCTATGCCATTTATAGTATCCAACTTGATTGGATAATTGAAGTAAGGTATTAATGGAAGAATGACGAAGAGGTTTGGACAGTTATTCAATAGTTGCAGCAAGATCCTAGTGCATCTAATACATTTGCATGGAAAAATGATTCATTATGGTACAAATATTGCTTATATCTATGTAAGAATTCCCTACTCAAACAAAAGGTTATTTTGGAATTACACACCTCTCTTATAGGAGGGCACTCGAGATTTTTAAAAACTTACCACAACGTCATGAAGGAATTTTTTTGGGATGACCATAAATCTGATATTCAGAAGCTTTTGGAAAAAAAAAATTTGACAAAGTTGAGGCAATTAAGACCTCGTGTCTTTATAACCATTAGTTATTTGAATTCAACGTTGGGAGGAAGTCTCAACATAGTTTATCATAGGTTTACCCAAGTCTGAAGGAAAGACTGTCATAATGGTGTTAGTTGATATAATTACTAAATATGCACACCTTTGTGCACTATCTCATCCTTTCAAAGCCAATATATTCGCTACTGCATTTGTGGAAACAATTCAAAAGCTACATGGAAACCCAAATATTATTGTAAGTGACAAAGATCCCATTTTCATTAGAAATTTGTGGATAGAATTATTTTCTTGTCTTGGTACTCATTTAGCTCATAGCTCATCTTATCATCCTCAATCAGATGGGGAAAACTGAGATAGTGAACACATGTCTGGAAGGATATATTTGTTGCTTTGTATCTGATAAACAAACACAATGGGTCAAGTGGTTACCTCTGGCAGAATGGTGGTATAACACTTCCTTCCATATCATAGCAAAAATGATCCCATTTATGGCACTTTATGGATATCATCCACCATCCATCCCATCGCCTTTAAGAGACAATTCTAAGGATTCAAGAAGTGGAAGATCACATCAAGCATCAACAAAAAGTTCTCTAACTCTTAAAGGATAACCTAACTATGGTGCAGAATCGAATGAAATAATAGAAAAATCAACATCGCAGTGAATGAAGCTTTGATGTGGGTGATTAGGTATTTTTACAACTACAATCATGCAAACAAATGTCCCTCAAGCAAGCCAAGAAGGATAATAAATTATTACCCAATTACTATGGCCCTTATAAGCTATTGCAAAGGATTGGTAATGTGGCATACAAATTGGAGTTGCATGTATCATCACAAGTACACCCAATTTTCAATGTTTCATGCTTAAATAAGCTTATAGGTGACAAGATCTTAATTCAAATTATATTTCCAAAACTAGAAGTGGAAGGAAAAAAGATATTGGAACCTGAAGCAATCACATAAAAAAGAATTCGACGGCTACGGAATTGATCAATTTCAAAGTATCTCATTAAATGGAAGAACTTACCTATTAAAGATTCCACATGGGAGGATGAGTGTTCCATATAGAAGCATCCAAAACTACTCAAGTGTTGAGGACAACACTTTTTTGAAGGAGAGGGGTATGGTAAGTCCCTATAATACTAGTATAGCCCCCATATTTTTATTGTTGTGCACCATAGAGCCCCCATATTGTTATTGTTGTGCCCCATAGAAACCAACTATTGTTATTGTAGAAGCCCTTACATTATTATTGTTATGTAGGCCCTAATTATTTTTAGATCCTTTAGACTCCTATATATACCAAGGATCTCTTTTCATTTGAATCATCCAAGGAATGTTCATTTATGTGATGTAAAATAAGGTTTCCCCCTCGAAGATACTTATTTTCAAGTCGTTGATCTATCTTTTCTTCTGTTTTTTTTTGTCTAGTTACATAACATCAGTATACATTGAAATCAATTATTCATTATTAGGTTCAATAGTGGTGTGGTAAAATGAACTTACTTTTCTATGAACATCCAATAATATCCTATTAATCTTATTAATCCATTTAATTTGGATATGTTATTATTCTTGGCCCCTTTCGTGATTGTTTTGATTTTGTTTGAATCTAAATTGACCCCTTCATCTAATATAATATGAGGAAGGTGTTATACTTCTTCCTTGCCAAAAAAGAACTTTAATAAAATTGCATAAAATATATTTTCTTTTGAAAGAGACAATAGCTTCAAAATTATACATTTTTTATTGCTACATCCATGCCTTGAATATCAATTGTCTCCAAAATATCTACATTTATTTATCCATTTCTTATCTCTATATTGATGTTGTTATTTCTCTTATGCCAACTTTTGGGGTGGTATATACATGTTTGTGTAATATTTACCCAATTTATCATCAAAATACTTACTTGACCTTTCTAGAACCTTGAATGATATTTTGTGGATCTTATTTTTTTGTTCAATTATTTTTGTTGCTTGTCTTGCCTCTACAATAGGTTTTGGTCTCTATAGTTTTAATTCATTATGGATGTTATACTTCAATCGAATAATGTACATTTTCAACGATTCTTCATATGAGATTTAAGATAATATTTTTGCAATAAAGTCCCATTCATGTGTATAGCCATTTACATTGCCATTTTTCTTTAAATGAGTGAACTTGGTGTAAATGTCATCTTATTTTTCATCATGAAACCTTTAAACAATTTAGTGGTGGATTTTTGCTAGTGGAAAGAGAGAGCATTATACCACCATAACAACTAATCATAAGCCTCTACTCCCAAACAATTTAGTGGTGGATTTTTTCTTGTGGAAAGAGTGGGCATTAGACCACCATAGCAACTAATCATAAGCCTCTACTCCCAAATTTTTGGAGGTTGTCATTATTATTTTTTTCAATAAGCAAGGGATTTTATTCAAAATCACCCTCCATTTTATTGACCCAGATGATAATACCTTTGTGGCCTTTTCTACTATTTTTAATCATTATCTTCAAATCTTGAATTATTTATATCTTCTAAAATAAATTTTGTTTCTTTAATTTGTATCATCAACTTCACATAAATAATTCTCTCTCTTTCTCTCTCTCTCTCTCTTCAAATCTTGAATTATTTAGACCTTCTAAAATAAAATTTGTTTCTTTAATTTGTATCTTCAACTTCACGTAAATAATCCTCTCTTTCTCTCTCTCTCTCTATCTTCTAAAATGAAATTTGTTTCTTTAATTTGTATCTTCAAATCCACATAAAGAATTTTCCCTCTCTCTCTCTCTCCCGACCCTCCCCTCCCCCTCCCCCTCTCTCTCTTGACTTTTATTGTTAGGTCCCTGTACTACTAGTGTAACCCCTTATTGTTATTAGTACAACCCCCTTATTATATTGTTGTGCCCATGTAGTCCCCATATTTTTATTATTGTGCCCCTTAGAAGCCCATTATTGTTATTATTGTGCCCTTACATTATTATTGTTATGTCGGCTCTGATTATATTATGACCCCTTAGACTCCTATATATAGAAAGGAGGTCTTGTCATTTGTATGATCCAAGAATTGTTCATTTGTGTAATGTAAAGAAGGTTGCCCCCTCGAAGAGGCTTATTTCTAAGGCGTTGATCTATCTTTTCTATCTTTTTGTGAGCTGGTTTCACAACATTTGGTATTAGAGCTTTGGATTCAAGGGTTTCGCTGCTCCAAACAGGGCATCATGGAATTTTAGCTATAACATTTTTCTGTGACAATTCAGAAGATAAAACGAAAACCCATTTGAGCTGAAATCTTTCTAAACTTTGGGTTCGAATTTCAGAGCTTGTCTCGCTATAGTTTCAGAGATATGATCTGAGGAAGTTAGAGCTTTTGCAAACTCCTAAATTACATTCCAAACAGGTGACCTAGGGAAAATCGTCATAACTTTTGCTCTGAGCATCAGATTGAAATTTCGTAAGAAGTTACAAAAAGAGGACGGATTGTAGTTTCATGTGTATAGTTTTCATATCTGAAGGTCAAAAGATTGACACGTGGCACTTCATACAAATTCGATCTTCTGAAAAGGTATATAATCAGGCCATCTTGGGAGATTGTGCATAACTCTTCCTTGGAGAATCCAATTTTGATAAGATTGGTGGCATTGGAAAGACAACGCAAAAGGCTACTGCGGGTCGTGATTTCAGAACTAGAAGATCCAAAATTACAGAGTTACAGCTGTTTCAAGATTGAGCTCCTAAAATCAAGAAAAGGAAATATGAGGAAGTTTGATGGCAAGGATCCGATAAATTGGATACTACAGATGGAACAATATTTTGATCTACATGAGGTGCAACTGTTACAAAAGGTACATATTGCATCCTCATATTTAAAACCAGATCAATTTTTATGGTATAAAGGGCTTTGTTCTCATAAACAACTTGTTACGTGGTCAATTTTCATGGAGGAAATGATAACACATTATGAGGATACAAAGAGCAACACCTTATTTAGAGAAACACCACAACAATTGGAAGAAAAAAGAGCAAAAGGGCTTTGTTACAAAGTGGAAAGAAAAATTATGGCAACAAGGAAGTCTACCCCTCACAACTATAAAGATGGAAGTGTTGTTTCTCCTAGCCTTCCACAACCTACAAGGGTTACAGAACAACAATTGGAAGAAAAAAGAGAAAAAGGGTTGTGTTACAATTGTGATAACAAACACATTAAAGGTCATAAGTGTGCTGAGAAGAAATTATTTTACATTGATTGTGGAGAAGAGGAAGAAAAGGATCAAGAAACGTCAAAAGAAGAGGATATACACCAGGAACCAACCCCAGAGAAAGAAGAAATGAATCCAACCATATGTTGTAAAGCATTGGAAAGAATTACTACTCCTCAACCTATTAAGATAGAAGGACATATCAAGAAGAAAAAGGTTCAAGAAGTGAAAGACCACATCAAGAAAGAAGAAATGAATCCAACCATATCTTGTAATGCAGTGGCCAGAATTACCACTCCTCAAACTATCAAGATAGAAGGACATATCAAGAAAAAAGAATTTCAAGAAGTGAAAGATCACATAGAGCATCAAGAAATGAATCTGACCATATCTTGTAATGCACTAGAAGAAATTACCACTCCTCAAACTCTCAAGATAGAAGGACATATCAAGAAGAAAAAGATTCAAGCAACAAAAGATCACATTGAGCATCAACAACAAGTTCTCCAACTTTTAAAGGATAACGACACTTTGGTGCAGAATCGAATGAAACAACAGGCAGATCAACATCGCAATGAAAGAAGTTTTAATGTAGGTGATTGGGTATTTTTATGGTTACATCCATACAAAAAAATGATCGTCAAGAAAGCTATTTATTAGAAGGAAATGTTGGCAATACTACACACACTTAAGAAATGGCGACCTTACCTAATGGGAAGACACTTCAAGGTAAAAATGTATCATGATAGTCTTAAATACTTTTTAGAACAAATATTACCTTTAGAAGAACAAAAAAAATAGGTCACAAATATGTTAGGTTATGACTTTGAAATCATCTACAAAAAGGGAAGCAAAATGTTGTTGCAGATGCACTCTTAAGAAAGGATGAGGATGTGGAAGCATTGTTTTGTGCTATTTCTATTATCCAACAAGATTGGATAAACGAGGCAAGGATGAATGGAAGAAGGACAAAGAAGTGTGGCCACTCATTCAAAAGTTGTAGAAGATCCCAATTCAAACAATATTGCCAGAACTTGACGAGGAAGGAAAAATCATATTGGAACCTAAAGCAGTCACATAAACAAGAACCTGACAGTTGCGAAATCGATCAATTTTAGAGTATCTCGTCAAGTGGAAGAACTTACCCGCTAAAAATTCCACATGGGAGGACAAGAATTTTATACAGAAGCATCAAGAACTTCTCAAGCGTTGAGGACAACACTTTCTGAAGGAGAGGGGCATGTTAGGTCCTTATACTACTAGTGTAACCCCTTATTGTTATTAGTACAACCCCATTATTATATTGTTGTGCCCATGTAGTCCCCATATTTTTATTATTGTGCCCCATAGAAGCCCACAATTGTTATTATTGTGCCCTTACATTATTATTATTATGTTAGCTCTAATTATATTATGAGCCCTTAGACTCCTATATATAGAAAGGAGGTCTTGTCATTTGTATCATCCAAGAATTGTTCATTTGTGTAATGTAAATGAGGTTTCCCCCTCGAAGAGGCTTATTTCTAAGGCGTTGATCTATCTTTTCTATCTTTTTTGTGAGCTGGTTTCATAACATTTATTCTCTCTCTTTCTCTCTCTCCCTCGACTTTTATGCTCTCTCTCTCTCTCTCTCTGGTTGTGAATACTCTCTCTCTCTCTCTCTCTCTCTCTCTCTCTCTCTCTCTCTCTCTCTCGAATTTTATGGTTGTGAATATAATTTCTCTCTCTCCGTCTCCCCCCCTCCTCTCTCTCTCTCTCTCTCTCTCTCTCTCTCTCTGGTTGCGAATATATAACCTTAAAGAAAATTCATATAAAATTGTAACAATTAATTGTTCCTACATTTTATTTTGAACTCTATATTTCTAGCTCTATTTCCAAAGGGAGTATGTATGCTCACATTACTCGTTAACTTTTTCAATAAGATAAGAAATAATAATAATATAAAAGTAAATAAATGAGGATTTACAATGACTTTTACTTCGAATATAAATATAGCTTAAGGGATATATTTGTGCCTTTTAAATGAAAGGGTTTGTTTTTTATGTACATTTATTTACTTACTTTTATTAAGTAGTTATTGATATTATTTTTATATTTATCATTTTTCTTTATTTTATGTGTATAATAGCTAATATCATCTGAGTGTTGATTTTTAAGCTCACATCATTTTAGGTTGAGGAAGCAGATCATCACATAGACCATATGATGATACACAAATTCCACAACTTCTAGGTAGCATTGACAGATTTCTAAGCTTGGAGTTCAAAATCATAAGGCTCTTTCTTGGAGGATACAATGGTGATCCACCTTTGTGCTAAAGGATTTTTCACACTAGAATTTTTCTACTAAACAAGCATATTGTTAATTGCTTGTAAATGCCCTTGATTTATGGTTAATATTGGCTTCTTTATAAGGTGGTGGAAGTTGACATTTGTTTTATTTGCATACAAAATCGTTATCATGGATCTCGACCTAGGTAAGAATTTCTAATCTCCTTTTTTAATGCTAAAACAAAAAGTCTCTCATAAATAGTGGTAGCACATGATATGGACAAATTTATTACTTTGGCCTTAAAATTACGTGATTTTCTACCTAGTCTCGTTGCTCAAACTTTAATTAATGTTGATTTGAATGGGGACCCTCCCAAAAGTCGTTTTTGGGTGTGAGCATCGCAACTAGACATAAGTATTGAGACTACGACATATTCCTTTTTGGTGTAGTAGATGTGTCGAGCATTGTCACAGTTACTTCTTTTTTGAAAGAAAGTGCTTCCTACAAAAGAAAGTGATGGAATAACATATCTACATGGTAAATGGATCCAATGAAGTGAAACTAATTAATGATTGTGATTATTCTTCCTTAATTGTCACTATAGAAAAATCGCTCCATATCATATTACCCAGATCATTAAATGACTAAACAATACATCATTATTGAATGAAAATAATCAAGAATAAAAGTTACTCTTAACTAATTTTTATTATAAATAATTGTGCTAGGGATTGATAATATTAATGGTCCATCATCAATGTCAAAAGAGATAATCCCTTATATATATGACATTTCCCTCGCCTAAAGACAATCTTAACAGTATGAAACAGGGAAGAGAATTCATCATTTAAAACAAGAGGGGTTGCACGGAAACAAGTCCCTGCCATGGACCTTGACTTGCATGTAAGTAAAAGGGGGCATGTGATTGTGTTAGTTTCAGTTTACATAAGAAAAATGTCAAACTAAACCTTTGATTTGAGACCCTTGGTAAAGGTACTATGTTCATATGTTGGACCTTTGATTTGAGACCCTTGGTAAAGATACTATGTTCATATGTTGGACCTTTGATTTGAGACCCTTCATAAAGATACTTTGTTCATATGTTGGAGTAAACAACCCACTAGTATAGTATATTGATTGCTATTGGTTTTAGTTGATTGAAATCTTGGACGTATAGCAAGATGAAATAAGAGGTTTGGCATACGGGAATGGTATATGAAATGAAACGCTGGAAACACAGTTGTTGGTCCTTCAAACTGCTAAAGTGGTTAGTCTGCGATCCCCTCATCTCCCGTAAGTGTGAAAGAATTGTCTGACCTTAACTATTCCAAAAGGCACCATTATAAGGATCACTCGTTCTTTTCCCACTTCATATAGTTTTTAGACCGCTTTGACTGATCAATTATTTATGGAAAGGTCCATCTTACACTCAAACATGTATCTCATTATATATGATTATCCAGTTATAAATCTTTTGTCAAAAGATGTTAATAAACTCTGATCAATTTGATTCATCAATTGAATGGCTTGGAGTTCCTATAGGTTGTATGTGGAGTGAAGATTGTCTTAAGCTGTATTGAATGAGTTGTTGTATAGACAAAACTACTAAACACAAGTCTTAGAGAGGAGGAGTCAAATGAACTCTTAAAAAGATATGAATTTGATTTTATAGATTGATTCTCAAATAGATCCAAATCAATTCTTACTAGCCTTAGTCCAAGCCACTTAGCCGTCTTGCTTCTTTCTTGCTTGGTCTAATCCACTTAGCTGGTCTTGCTACTTTCTTACTTGGTCCAGCAGAGAAACAAGCCACCTTCAGATACTAGCTTATTAGTCCAAGCAGTTAGTTCCATAGAAACTCTCTTTCTTTGTCCAAGTTTGGCCCAATCCATTAAAAGGAGGTTGAACCGATCCCTTAGAAAGAGAAACAAGTTGGTCATCCACACTTGTTCCCCAATAGAAACCCAAAGAGGTATTGTGGAGCTTGACCCAAAGATAAGCATCATGTAACTACACCCAATGTCGACTCGGGAAAGATACAAAGCTAGCAGATGCTCTAGCTTGTGTTTCTCATTATCATGATGTTGGTCCTCTTGCTTGATCCCCATCCATCGTTTAGCACTAGATATGGTAATAAAAACAAAGAAAACATAATAAATACTAAGAAAACATTTGTGAGACAACCCCCTCTTGTGAAATATAACAACTCAGAATCAAAGGTAATGAAGGCCCATACGGTGCATAAATAACAACACACCTACTGAATCTGGCTGGTGTTTCCATCAACGTGAAGGTGCATAAATAACAACACACCTACTGAATCTGGCTGGTGTTTCCATCAACGTGAAGTTTTGTTGGATCACTGGGCTCCCACTTTGGCCAACAATCAGACAAATAACAATAGTTCTGTGTACTAGACTTCTCCTTTACTTTAGATTTTAGGGCATGCTTCTCCTTTACTTCAGAGTTTAGGGCTTGAACAATTTTTTAGATCACTGGGTACAGTTAACTCCAATATTGTGCCCCTTGTTCCCCAAGAAAACACACATCCATTACAATTCAAGTTATAAATGCAATATTGAATCTGAAAAATGGTTATGTCAAGTCCATTTGGAATTGTAAACTTATGTAATCACATGAATTTTCTACATCTATTTGCAAATCTTTTCACATTTGCATAATCTTTATTCTACTAGTAGTTGGTTACCTGCTTATCTAGAACACATAAATATCCTTCTGTCACTTGTCTCTTGCTTTCTTGAGATGTGATAGAATAAATTGCAAGTGTAAAACAAAAATGCATAACTGATTTGCTCAATTCCTTCTTGAGTGAGTTTTATAATTGAGGCTATGATCACAAGGATCCCGGGCATAGGGGCTTATGTCCAATCTAAAATGGCTTATGGAAGGACCTATTTGAACAAGTGGTAGTGAGAACTTCAAGTAAGAACACAAAATCCCAGCACGTATTGTGTTTGATCCTTATTCCTATTTCATTGTGCTTTCTATCTTGTTTAGAAAGTATAAAGTAACTGATTAGTCTCCTCCTTACTTATTAAGAGTAATAAATTCTTTCACTCTAATATCATTCATACTTTTAAGAAATAGAATTGATCAATCCTTTTTACTTCCTAAGACCTTCATAATTCCTAAGCACATTGGAATGGTGTGTGTTTGGACCCTAGGGACAAATTAATGATTCAACAGGCAGGGCACTTTTCATGAGCAGCACACTTCACCCAATTTCGATGTCTGTATTTTAGGCAGGCCACTTTTCATGAGCAACACACTTCATCGAGATTCAAAGTTTGTATTTTAGGTTAGATTTGGTTATCCAGTTGTTACATGAACATTGCCATTTTTAGAAAATATGTAGAAGAATGTTCAACAGGATTTTCTTGTACTGGTACTTAGCAATTTCACAAGAGATTTTGGTCTCATTTAGAAAAATGAGTCTTCTATGGGTGTGGCCAATAATATGAGCATAATTGGGAGGATTATTACATGATAACATTGATATTATGCATCTTGATTATGGTAAAGGACAGGCTTACATGCATCAAAAAATGACATTTCTGCAAGAAAACCAAGACGAGATAGGTGCAGTACTATGATGCATAAGAGTTTGGAAAGGGCCAGCCTTAATACACTATAGTAAAAGTTAAGTGTGGCACCTACTTCAACATATCTAGTTGACCTATGAAGGGATAATTACTAGACAATAACTTTCTAGTTTGACGAATGAACTTACTAAGAATTATGTTCAATTGATCTTGTTTCATCTGCCAAGAGTAGTGAAACAATATGCAAAAATTGCATGGCTATTTTGAAGGTGAGGTTTTAACATTTCATCCCAAATCCACAATTTCATTTCCCCAATAGAATATATATCAGTGAAAATAGAACATATCTCAGTGAAAATAGAACATATCTCAGTGAAAAGACAACAATTATACCATTACTCAAATAGTTTGAAAACAAAGGAATTTGAACTCCACCTGCTAAGTTATTATCATATTCCTTTGCCTTACTAACTCAGGTTCCATATGGGCTTGAATACAACACTTCTTTGCTGCAAGTTCGTTCAATGCTACAAGTTCATATATAAATAGATTAAAGTTGAGGGAAGTTTGTTGGTTGCCTAAAGAACCAAGATGAAGCTTGCAAAATGATGAAACAATTCAATTAAGTAAGCAAACCCTTTCGTGCTTAAGGAAAGGAATTTGCGACCTCCACCAGAGGAAATTAATGCATCAACACCTTGTTTCCATGAATCAGCAAGATCATTCTCTAGTGTCTTTACAAATCCAATACTTTACCCATCAAGACAATCATGACCATCAGTGAGAATATGCACTCGGACCCTTTTTACAACATGTTGTGGAGCACCTTTCAAAAGAAACTGCAAGAGTAATTGATCAATATCAAAAACTAGGAAAAGAAGATAAAAATGTTTAAGCACCCAAGTTTCCCATGAACTTAAAGATGAGCGAATGTCATATCTACAATAATTCAAGAGAAACACAACTCATAATAAAGCATATATAGTTATGGGATACATGTAACTGATCTAAATGTGAGTGTACACCGCCATCACTCAAAAGGCCAATGAGATGAAGTGTGCCATTTTCAAAGCATTCTTTAATGCATTTAAACCCTTCTCCTTGATAGATTTTTCTAGAGACAAGAGCCTGATCCACTAATTTTGATTAGCACCCAAAGTTTTAAGAAAATTAAAAAGAGAATTCCAGTTGGGGTGGATCTTCAATTACTGAATGAATAACAATGGAATACATAAATCAAATCTTTCTCATTTGGAGCCTCGAAATGAAGCAAAGAAACAACACTGCCAATGATTGGATCTAAAAATAAGGAAGGGATAGATACATCCAAGGAAATTGGCTCACACCCTGGATAACACTGCAAAATTTAATCAAAGCCTTCTCATCTGGAGGCTCAATAAAGAAAAAAAACACTCCAACAGATGATACAAAAATCTTAGAGCTCATACATTATTTTGACCTATATGGCATCCTTCACCTTGAATTGACCATTGTCTTAAATGGACTGACCATTATAAACACATACAATTTCATGCTTGTTCCTTCGCACTAGGAAATTTTACCTGATCCTTCGCACTAGGAAATTTTACCTAAATAATATATGACCTTGCTTTTCTCTCCAACTAGTCAAAATTGATTGGTCAGTTTCAAACACTAATCATAAAGACTAAGTTTTACCAGATAAAACTCCATGGAAACCACCAATACAAAGAAGACTAAATAGTTATTTTCAAGCCAAGAACTTCTCTTGAATGATCACAAAAAGAAGTTATGATTCACTAAATAGTAGAGAGAACACAAGAACATGCCTAGAAAACTATTCCATCTGCAAGATGCGAGACCATGACATTTACAAAATCTGTAATTACTTACCCTTAAGCAAATATTCTCCCAGCTCCAAGACATTGTGACCTACTTCACTGTTACCCATATCACCTTCAGTAGGGAGTCCAATTGCAGGTCCATGTGCTTTGATCAGTGTCCATTTCTCTGGAGCCCCCTATCACAAGAGAATTTATGACTAGTGTTGCAAATCAAACTAAATGATATGCAAGTCATTGAAGGATACAAGATTCTTTACAAAAGTTTAATCATACATGCTATCCTGCAACTCGAAAAACAACTTGGAAAATTTTCCTAGGCATTTATAACAACTGATTTTCAAAGACCTGGATGGGAAATTTTTAAATATCCTTTAAAGTTTGCAAAAATTACTTAACAATGGGCATAAGGTAGGCAGTGGCAGGAGAATCTCATACTAATTTTGAAGTCTTGCCTAACCACTAAGACAGACATCTCAATGCCTAAGGTTTTCAAGAAAAACCTTAAATTTTGGCCAATCAAGAAGAAAGCATATAGCTTTACTATTCTTGAATCCTTATTCCATGACCAGATCTATCACAAACTTTAAAAAGCAAATAACGAGTAACAACCCCATTTATGTTGCAAGCATGTTATACTCTCTATTATTCAGATATATCAGTGTTTATACAAAAATCAGAATGATCCCATTCACCCTCTGGAAATTCATAGGCAGGTTACCCAGCCTTATGTGAAAGACAAGCGTAATACAATTGAAGGATAAATCAATACCCAACCTTATGTGAAAGACAAGCTTAATACATTGGCAAATGTCACATACAAAGATTAATCATCTAATATAAAGAACCCAAATGTCATATACAAATATTTGTAATCTAATATAAATAACTACTTGTCTTACTACTTGTTTGATCCCATGGGACCACAATCTTACCACTTGTTTATCTTGTAAACACCAAGCATGCACGATGGACAACACAAAGCAGATGCAATCTTTTATTAAGGCAATTCGTAGTGCATTCTATGTTTTCTTCTGAGGCAATTCATAGTGCATATTATGGTTTGTTATGTAGGTTTTCTTTTGTTGGTGTTCTTATGCTAGTTTTCTTAGAACCAGTTTTCTGAGAGCATATCTCAGATTAGATCAAACACAACACAAAGCAGATGCAATCTTTTATTAAGGCAATTCGTAGTGCATTCTATGTTTTCTTCTGAGGCAATTCATAGTGCATATTATGGTTTGTTATGTAGGTTTTCTTTTGTTGGTGTTCTTATGCTAGTTTTCTTAGAACCAGTTTTCTGAGAGCATATCTCAGATTAGATCAAACACAACACAAAGCAGATGCAATCTTTTATTAAGGCAATTCGTAGTGCATTCTATGTTTTCTTCTGAGGCAATTCATAGTGCATATTATGGTTTGTTATGTAGGTTTTCTTTTGTTGGTGTTCTTATGCTAGTTTTCTTAGAGCCAGTTTTCTGAGAGCATATCTCAGATTAGATCAAACACAATAGACAACTCCAGCCATAGTCCAAATGAGTAAGATTCAAGAGACTTGTCATAGGATGAGGGAAAATCGGAAATTCAGCAGCATAGAATGAGGGAATCAGTTTGTTGGAATCAAGGAGATCAGTTGGCATAATATTTGCATGATTATGCCAGGACTCCCACGTTGTGTTGGTTCTCTCTCTTCAACTATCACACGAGTTTGACGGTTATAGACGGCATCTCGCTGAGCCAACCAACGAAGTAAGTTCATTGGATGCTCGATCCCCAAACCACAAATGTTGCCTAAAGATAAGATAAGCAAGAGGGATAAGAAGTGATTAATTTGAAAGCATGCAGTCCAAATGTTTCAGTGTATCCGAGCACTGTCATTCCCTGCGGTTTCCATCTCTTGTAGTTGCGAAAACAAATTTGAAGCAGAACCATCAAGTAATTCTAAGAAACTTTTGGATCTGTCGTTTACTCTATTTGCCAATATTCGAGAGGACCATAGGGGACAAAGATAGTATAACAAACTCGTTGTGAATTTTTTCATCCAGTTGTTTGCAACACTTGTTCCTCCAATTGTTTGTAGCACTTGTTGCTCCAAGTTCAAATTTTCTTGCTAACTCGAGAAAATATGAGCTTTAAACCAAGCTTCAAACAGGTTTTCTTGCTAACTCGAAAAAATATGAGCTTTAAACTGAGCTTCAAACAGGGGATATGCTCATTTAGAAGGGCATGTATGAAGAGTTTTGCAACAGTTAGAAGGTCATGCTTGAGTTATGCAGCAATTATGTAGCATTTAGAATGTGATGCTTCACAAGTAGTAGCATTTGGAAGACAATGCTTAATTGCTCACCATTCACAAGTAGCAGATCATCAGCGATGTAGCCACGTAGTGGGTCAGGTTGTCACGCAGCAATGTAGTTGGTCAGGTTGCCACTTTACACAACCACTTGCCCCACAAAACAACTTTATATAATATAACCCGTATACATCAAACATTTAATGTTAATGAAACGTTAAAGAATTAATGTTAACATTAATTCTTTCGAGAAATTTTTGAACCAAATACATTATCTTATTGTAAGATATTTGGCCTCTTGCTTCCGGAAAAGGCCAATGGTGAATTCAAAATCATCTTCAAACTTTTGATAAAACACTCACATAAAATAACATTTTGACTTCAAACTTTTTTTTTCAGTGGGGGAGAGAATCCCCTGAAGAACCAACATACAATATATATCGCCGAAACGAACAGATTTCATCATATAACATTTATATTATCGCCGAAGCGAGCAGCATCGCGCAGAGCAGAAACACATACATCATCAGCATCAGGGACATACATCATTAGCATTAGCAGCAGCATCGCACTGCGCCTGGAGGAATCGAACGTGATTAGGGATGCGGGATGCGAAAACCAACCGCCCCAACCAACACATCATGCGCATTTTGACTTCAAACTTTAGATAAAACAATGAAATCACAAATAAAATCCGTTAATATTTGTGCGATTTTAATAAAATAAACATCAAATCGATTACTATAATCCCAGCACGGCCCTTTATGCCAGGACTAATTACACTTTAATAATTCCTTTTTAAAAGAGTGACGTAATAAATCATCCTCATCCCACGTCCTTTTGGCGTTACAATCACTTCATGATGTGATCCATTCAAACAAATTGGTCGTCTATTACTTATATTTCATGATGCGACTGACACATTCAAACAAATTCGTCAATAATTACGTTAAGAAAATGTGCAATCACGCTGCTCTCATTTTTAATTCCCCGAGCGTTTCACACTCTTCTCATACGCATCACACACGTTTGCCAGAGTGAATGAATTGACATGCAGATTGAATGATTGTGACAATACGCGTCTAGAGGGTCATATTATAATGCAAAGATCAAGTCTTATGTTTATTGTTTACATTTTTTCAAAGTAGGGACCCACATTTTGTAATTCATTTCAGCTTTGGATATGTTGCGTTTGCATTGCATTTTATTGAATCTTTTTTAAAAAATACATAATATCGTATATAATTTTGATGATTTATGATTATTATTTAATATTTTAGATGTAATTATTTAAGGGTTTATGCCTTGATGCAAACTAATTTGGTTTTTAACATTTATATTTAGCTACAATTGATATTTATATAAATTTAAAAATAAAAATTCTAATGAAATAAAATTTAAATATAATTACAAAATTTTAATATTTTTAAATTTTAATAAAAATCAAATTTAAATATAATTATAAAATTATAAAAAATATATAGATATATTATATTTTTAATAGAAAATGTTTTGACTATTAATATAAGATAGTTTATTTTATAATGTTATAAATAGTAAAATAGTAAATTCATTTAGTAGAAAAGCTATTTAAAAATTGTAAATTATTGAATAAATACATAACATTTTTTTTTATAGAAACTAAGTTTATTGTGTCCAGACATGTTTTACATAACATTTTTTTATATAGAAACTAAGCTTATTGTGTTGAGAGATACTTGACAATTCAGTATGAGGGAAATGTTTAGGTGTAATGTAAAAAAGTAAACACTCATGTATGCCAAAAAAATTATCATCTTTCTAGGTGGTTTAAATTTATAATATTCTTAATACAATATTTTATAATTTACAAGTATCTTATAGTGAATTTAAGTTAACATACATAACGTTTATTATAATGTATAATTTATAACCATAGGTTAGGGTTAAAGTACTATATGTTTAATTTCAAGCACTGGCATTTTATAATTTGTACTTACAGTTAATACAATTTAATATATATAACAATTTTAATATGATTTATATCTATTGGTTAAAATATTTTTTAATATAATTTCCTATAATTTACAATTATCTTAGTATTAATCTCATTTAATATAATATAAAAAATTTATTACAACATATAATATATACCTATAAACTAGGGGTAAAGCACTATAAATTAGCTTTAAAGCATAAACATGGGCTAGAGTCAGAAGCAATACATTGAGTCAAGCTCAAAAGGATACACAAAATGGACAAAGTTTTTTAGATTGTCAAGAGTAATTGATTGTGTACATAAAGGTATAGCATTCAAAACCAGCTCATTTGAACTGAAAATCAGTCAAATCGATTAGTTCATTAGATGAAGGGGATGAACTAGTTGAAAAACTAGGTTTGGTTGACTCACAAGCTAGGGTTTTCCATTAACCAACCATAAATCGATCGATTTATGATGGAATCAGTTGATTTTCCCATAAACTATCTGGTTCATTACCAACTCAGCCACAAACCCCATGTGGGTCATTCTTTAGCTTTTCTTAGCAATTTTGAGGGAAACTGGGGGCTATTTCCCTCCGAAACAACCCCTCCAAGCCTTTAAAGGATACTTGCCCTCTCATTTGCCTCACACATCTCAACCCTAACAATGTTGGAAATCAATGGTAATGTTAAATTCTTAAAGTAAGAGTGACAATTCCTTTATCTTTCATTTTCATCCTTCCACTTAAATTTTTAACATTACAATGAAATGACTAGGAATATTTAAGAGTGATTTTGACCTCATTGGATTTCATATGGAAAAACTAGATTTCAAGATATCACTCAAAATCTAGCATACTTAATGGTTTTCGTGATTTCAAGATTTAGGGCTTGCAATGTTTCCAATTGATTCGGTCATGTGTGAGGGCATGAGATTGGCATTTGATCAAGAGCATGAAGCCCTTTAAGTACCTTGATGTTTGTGGAATTGATTGTTGAACTTCATTGATGTTGATGATATTGCTTGTTGAACTCCTCTACCATGGATCTAACATGTACCCTTCACTCAAAGGAAAATAATTGCTTAGGCATGCTAAGTTTTTTCTACCATATTATAAGGTTGAGGACATGAACCATTCACTCAAACCAAAATCATTGGTTATGCATGTTAAACTTTTTCAATTTCTACCATATTATAAGGTTGAGAAATCCAAGTATGCAGACTTTGAGCTAGATGATTTTATGCAACTATTGTTGATGATCCCATTTCTAGTCGTGTTGAATCAATGATGAGTTTCATGAGTGATCATGTTGAACGATGATTTGCAGTTTTGATGTCTAGTTTTGTTGCTGCTACGACTACTAAGGTTACAGAGGAGTTTGAGGAGTCCTTAGACTATGTGCTAGATGATGTTTATTTAGCTCATGTTGATGATCCCATGTCTAGCAACGGCAATGACTTTGATCATGATAAGGAGTGATCATGTTGATCACTGATATATAGAATTGTTGTAGGCCAGTTTCCCCATAGCTTGTAGCATTCTTTCTGGACCCTTGAGGCCATTTAGAGCCTCATTAATTATGTATTTTGCTACTGATATATATTGCACTCAGTGCAATTTTGATGTATTCACCTTTACATTGTATATAAATGAGAAAGATTTGTATATTTTGTCTCTATTGGTTTGGGAACATGGTATTAAATCTTAAAAATAGATTTTTTCATTAAAAAATAATTATTTCATGTATTTTTTTAAAGACCTATTCATTGAGATCTAATCAATCTAGTTTTTCAGGTTCCAGTTTGAAAACCAGTTTCGTAGGTGGACTGGTTCGGTCACTAGTTCTGATTTTGAATACCTTGGATAAAAATTCAGTAGCAACCAACCATTTTTTATTCACCATGTTTTTACTCTCCTTTTAGACTTCTTCTCCAAGATCTGTGGGCATATTTGGAATCGAATTTAGGGTTCAATTTTGGGCATATTTGTGAAATGGATTTTTGGGTTTAGTTAGTGTGTGTATTGTTTCATTTTACCTAATAGATCAACTTCAGTAATGCATCATAAGTAATGGCTATTTAATTTTTTTGGACCAGGCATATAAGCGCATAATAAGGTTTTGAGTCAATGATGACTATGTTTGCATTCAAAGTGATAACGATTAATTTTGTAGTGTTATTGATATATGAAGAATGTTAGCAATACGTGAAGAAAATTTTAAGGTTAAGCATTTTTATCTTTTTATATTCTTTTATAATTGACTTAGTTACGCATTGTACCCTAATTTTTTTTATAAATTTAAATATAAAATTCAAGAGTAACAATATATTTTTTTACTTATTAAATGTAGATAAGGTTTTATAATATATTTTTTAAGCGAAGGTGTTCACATTATATTAACAATGAAATATACATAGCATAGAATCTAGATATCATGGGGGGTTTGTGCCTATCACCCTTCAAAGTTTTCTGCCTTTGATAGGGGAAACCAGAGACAGTTTCACAAAAAATCCTCTGCCCCTGAGAGGGGAAACAGGAGACATTAGCATGAAATATTAGTTTGAGACTGTTACATATTAGCATAAAAGGAGACAAAAAAATTGCAGTTTTAAACCGAGTGGTACCAAGCCACCAATTGACTCCACTCATAAACAGTGTTGTACTGCCAAAATAAACCAAATGGGTAAAAACAATAAAATGTTTGAGCATCTTAAAAACTTGTGGATGAGTCAACTTGCATAAATTGAGCCCACCCAACGATAGAAAACCTGGTGATGGTTGATTCTTAAGGCTTCTCCTCAATGATAAAACATCCAATGTGTGGACTAGGGTGAGGAGGAGAGGTCGCATGATTTGTCATTATGGAAGTGGTTGATGATGGAGCAACTTACAAATGCATGCATGCAGGAGAGGGATGACTACAAGAGCCATGAAAATGGGGGGAGAAACAAAGCCCAAGGGAGGGGAGGTAGAAGTCGAGGGGGCAAGGGGGGAGGGAGAGGGGATGTTAGGAGGGAACTCAATTTCCAGGTCACAGGAGAGAAGTGGAGGTGTGGCTATGGAAGGATGAGAGTTTTGTGATCCAGTAGGTGGCACACAATTTGTACCTCTCCTGATCCAAATGGAAATCCGCCCATGGTATTTACCCATGGTAATGATCCGAATGGAAATTCGCTCATGGTATTTACCCATGGTAATGATCTGAATGGAAATCCGATATTTACCCATGGTAATGTAACTAAAAATGTTATAAATAACGAGCCTCTTTTTGTAAGAGGACAAATTCTCCAGCACAATGTAGTTGCAACTATCATTTTCTGTTCTAATAAGAGTTAGTTCATGATTTATTTTCTGGTTTGGTTCACTTTTGTTCTTTCTTGGTGTGACAATTACTCAGATCTTGGGGCCCTCCCCAAGATCTGGATCAGTGGTATCAGAGTGGGTTATGATTCCATGGCAATCAAGGTTCTAAGGGTCTGCAGTGAAATTTCTCATATCTTCTCATAATCTTTTGTTTCACAAATTTGGCACCTGTTATTCGCCCTCTCTTATCGACCCCTTTGCGAACTCTGTGGTCTAGATTGATACCCGTGGGTTATATCTTACCTTCCAATCAAAGCAAGAGTTGGTCCCAGTTCACACCAGTGGAAATGTCTCCAGTGTGTCTAGTTCACTCGCAATATTAAAAAAATATTTACCTTCTCTAGGTGCATATTTCGAATCATATGAAGTACGTTAGTGGAATAAAATATTTTCCCTAAGGCCTCTACAACAACCATTGTTACTGGCCTCCAAACCCTCGTCTTTGAACACCCTTGAAGTTGATCTCGAAGCACTCCTCTTCTTGGTTTTGTTGTTGTTGCTTCCTCGTCACTTTGGTTTCTCTTTTTGAAAGGTGATTGCCACAAATAGAGAATCATTGGAGCACTCGAGGAAGTGAGTGGTGGGTTTGTGTCCTTCCTCTCTTCACAAAATATGGCCCTGCTTACTTCTTGCACTCCTCATCTGACGACATTTCTGTATGGTGTCGATGGCCTCTGTATATTGCACTGCTTATTGTTGTTGTATGTGTTGTTCTAGTCACCTAGCTAAGACCAGAATGTTGTGTGTGGGCTGGAAGGCATAAGAGAGGTCGTGTTGCCATTCCTGGCCCAAAAGGATGGCCGATTATCGGAAGTCTAATGGACATGAGCGTCGGCCTTGCTCACCGCAAGCTTGAATCTCTGGCTCGTCTTCATGGTGCGAAGAAGCTCATGTCCTTTAGCTTGGGCTGCACGCCGGCTGTTATCACGTCAGATCCTGAGGTGGCCCAAGAGTTGCTCACCTCCCCTCACTTTTCCAACATACCCCTCAAGCAATCCGCACAGTAGTTGCTGTTTGGGAGGGCTATTGGCTTCGCCCCCAACGGGGACTACTGGAGGCTGCTCAGGAGAATTGCTTCTGCTCATCTCTTTGCTCCTCGTAGGATTGCTGCCCATGAAGCTGGCCGCCAAGCCGACGTTGTGGCAATGTTGGCTGATATCCAAAAGGAGTTTCATTCTAAGGGTGTTGTTAGGGTTAGACGACACTTGCAAGGAGTTGTGCTGAACAATATCATGGGAAGTGTCTTTGGAAGGAGGTTCAACATGTCTCATGAGAATGAAGAAGTGAAGAAGTTGAGGGAGATGGTTGATGAAGGGATCCAACTGTTAGGAGCTTTCAACTAGGCGGATCATCTCCCATGGTTGTGACTGCTCGACCCTCTTCGAATCCATGATCATTGCACCTACCTCGTGTCGTGCGCAACATCTTTCATTAGAAATATCATCGAGGATCACCGTCGGGAAGAGCAGTGTAAATAAAGTGGTCATCAATCTGATTTTGTTGATGTTTTGATATTGTTGCAAGGAGAGGATATGATCATTGTTCCACTTCTTCTTCTTTATGTGATATATCTGCCCAGTGTCAAGAGAAGCCCCAATTCGCCAAAGCTCGCGAGGGAAAAGTTGCAGAATATGGGACCAATGACCAAGAATGAGATCATCATGAGCGGCACGCTACTGGTCATGTTGGGTCTTTGGATATTTGGGGGAATGTTGAAGGTGGATGTTATCCTACTCTGCACAGGTGTTGTGACATGGAAGGAGTGCTTGGCTGAATCAGTAGTGTGGGACACTCTTACATGGTTTGTTGCACTTATTGCAATGGCAGGCTATCTAAACAAATATGGTCTTATTTCATGGTTTAGCTAGACTGTTGTGAAGGGTGTTGGTGGACTTGGTATGTCATGGCAACTTTCTTTTGGAATATTGGTATTGTTGTACTTTTATTCTCACTACTTCTTTGCAAGTGGTGCAACGCATATTGGGGCAATGTTTACTGCCTTTTTATCCATTGCAAGTGCTCTAGGGACCCCACCTTTATTTGGGGCAATGGTTCTTTATTTCCTTTCAAATATTATGAGAGGACTTACACAACACCTATTTTCTATGGAGAAAATAGTGGTTCATGGCTCATTATTTCTAGAACAATAGTGTGTGTCAGAATTTTGTATTATGATTTTCTAGCAGCTAGGGGTGTTTATGGTGATAAGGTTATCTTTGCTTACTATCTTGAAGCATATTTTTGGTTGCGACAAAGTACCCCTTCTAATGCCAAGGCAATGTCATGGTGGGCCTATCAACTCACAGCCATGGGACTAAAAAATATGAAACTTGTTCACTTGGATGATGTCTTTACAACATCTCATTGGATTGTGAGAATCTACAAAGATAAGCCACCAGATCTCTACTAGATAGATTGATAAGAGATCTCGAGGTTCATTACATGGTATCTCTATCCTTTAACTCTCGTTCATGATGGTTATGGGTCAAACAAACAAAATCCTTTGCCAACGAAGTCCATTTTCTCGGTCACACACTATCCACCTCACAATTGGTCCACCAACATTACAGGGTATCTCTATCATCGGCTCTTCGTTCGTCATGGTTATGGGTCAGCCATGCAAAAACCTTGCCAGAAAACTCCATTTTCTTGGCCACACACTATCAATATCACAGTTGGCTCACAAGAATTACAGGGTATCTCTATCCTTGGATCTTCGTGCATCATGGTTATGGGTCATCCACAAACCCTCAGTTAGGAGTCAACCACGCAAGACCCTTGTCTTAGACAACGCTTGGTCATCCACAACTCATCTTCGACAAAAGCTTCTCCGGAGGGAACTTCACGCAATGGGGACCATTTCTTCCTGAGGGAGGAATGATCTGAATGGAAATTCGCCCATGGTATTTACCCATGGTAATGATCCAAATGGAAATCCACACATGGTATTTACCCATGGTAACGATCCGAATGGAAATCCACCCATGGTGTTTACCAATGGTAATGTAAATAAAAATGTTATAAATAACAAGCCTCTTTTTGTAAGAGGACAGATTCTCCAGCACAATGTAGTTGCAACTATCATTTTATGTTCTAATAAGAATTAGTTCATGATTTATTTTCTGCTTTGGTTCACTTTTGTTCTTTCTTGGTGCAGGGGTCCAGTGGGGGGATGCAGCTGTGACCTTTGGGAGCGCCCCCCCCTGGCGGGGGGATCGGGGGCAGCGCCCCCGAAGCTAAGAATAGATGTAAAATTGCCTTGTAAAATTTTATAATTTCATAGTCAATCTGGGTCGTTCATTAGGCGGAGATCTGACGGTAGAACTTATGTTTAATTTAGGGTTTTTTTCCCTAGAAGGCAACCCCTCGCTATATATGAGGGAATTGTATTGCATCTATGTAGATCTGTATTCTGAGTGAGGAAGATAGAGAATATTGAGAGCGAAGAGGGAATTATAGCGGATCTATTGTAGGTTGTATCTCTTCAATTTGCTGGATAATATAAAAGGAAGGACTGGTTGTTTCTCTGTGGACGTTGCCCTAACTGTGTGAACCACGTATATTTGTGTCTCTCTTGTTTTATGCGTTTTATGTGTTTATATTTCTATAATATTTTATGTGTTCCATTGCTCTGTAATATATAATTTCCTAACAACTTGTATCAGAGCCGAAGGTCTATTTGGCTGATAAACTCATAGGAGAGAAGGGTTCCTGGTTCGAGTGGGAGCAATGGTGGAAGATGGTAGGTTTAGGGTCAAAAAATTCAATGGCCAAAACTACCAACTGTGGAAAATGCAGATGGAAGATTATTTGTACTAGAGAGATCTGTACCAACCATTGAGCAGAAAGACAAAGAAGCCGATGAGTATGACAGACAAAGAATGGGATATTCTCGACAGAAAAGCACTTGGAACAATAGGCTGTGCCTAGCAGCGTCGGTAGCATCTAATATTTCTAAGGAAACGACAACAGAGGGTTTAATTTCGACATTGGCCAAACTATATTAAAAACCCTTTGCCTCAACTAAGGTATTTCTTATGAAGCATTTATTTAATATGAAGATGTCAGAAGGTGGATCTGTTGTTGATCATTTAAATGAGTTTAATATAGTTACTAGTTAGATAAGTTTTGTAGGGGTAACTTTTGATGATGAAGTTAGGGCTCTGTTATTTTTGTGCTCATTGCCAGAAAGTTGGAATGGTTTAGTTATGGCCATTAGTAACTCTGTCTCTGGATCTAGTACTTTAAATTTTGATGATGTTGTCGGTGCAATCCTTAGTAAGGAAATGCGACGGAAAAGCTCCGGTGAGACATCAGGTAATGTTTTTACTGCATTGACTAGGGGAAAAAAATGGAAAGAGGAAAGAGCCCAAGATACTGCAGTAAGTCAAGAAAAGGCAGATCCAAGTCCAGATCGGGGATAGTGTGCTGGAAATGCAGCAAGAAAGGACACCTGAAGAAAGACTGCAAGTCTCAAAAGGGAAAAGAAGGAGACGCGCAGCAAGAAACTAATCATGAAGCAAATGTAACAGGTGATGTGTTGCAAGATGCTTTGATTATTTCAATAGAAAATATTATTGATGCCTGGGTGGTAGATTCAGGGGCCTCATTCCATGCCACACCTGATAGGAAACATTTTTATGATTATGTTCAAGGAGAGTTTGGACAAGTTTGATTGGGTGATGATAAACCCTGTAAAATCACTGGAATGGGTACAATTTTCATAAAACAGCAAAATGGAAATCAATGGCTATTGAAGGAGGTAAGGCATGTTCCAAATCTGAAGAAAAATATGATTTCAATAGGTCAGTTGGGAGGTGAAGGTTGCGTAACTACTTTCATAGATAAAACCTGGAAGGTCACTAAAGGATCCCTGGTAATAGCGAAAGGACGAAAGGTTGGTACATTGTATTTATGCAATGGTATTTCTAATTCTGTTAATGCTTTGACCTCTACATGAGAAGATACGGCATTGTGGCATCATAGGCTCGGGCACATGAGTGAGAAGGGGATGCAGATTCTTCACTCAAGAAATTTGTTGCTAGGTTTGAAGCATGTTGATTTAAAATTCTGTGAGAATTGTGTTTATGGAAAACAGAAGAGAGTCAGATTCCTTAGAGTTGGGAAAGAAAAGAAGAGCGAAAAATTAGAGCTTGTGCATACAGATGTATGGGGACCTGCTCAGGTATCATCTCTTGGTGGCTCTCATTATTATGTTACTTTTATTGATGATGCAACTAGAAAAACCTAGATTTATTGTATTCAAAATAAATCTGATGTATTTGATACTTTCAAGAAATGGAAAGCTTTGGTTGAGAATGAGACAGGAAAAAGGTTGAAGTGTCTCAGATCAGACAATGGAGGTGAATATTGCAGCAAAGATTTTGATAGGTACTATTGAGAGAATGGAATTCGTAGAAAGAAGATAGTCCCAGGAACACCACAAGAAAATGGTGTGTCAGAAAGAATAATCATGGAGTGTGTAAGGTGCATGAGATTGCATGCAAGATTGCCTTTACAGTTTTTGGCAAATGCTAGAGATACTATTGTTTATCTAATAAACAGAGGGCCTTCAAGTTCCTTGGATGGTGGTATTCCAAAGGAGGCATGGACAGGTAAAAAGGTAAACTACTCTTTTTTAAAGACTTTTGTTTGTGAAGCATTTTTCCACATTAATAAAGAAAATAGAACAGAGCTTGAGGCAAAATCAAAGAAATGTACCTTTATTGGATATGGTGTTAATTATTTTGGTTATCGCTTTTATGATTATGAAAAACACAAAATCATTAGGAGCAGAGATGTCATATTCAATGAAAAGGTTTTGTATAAGGATCAGCTGCAGGAAAAGAAACAGGAAAAAGAAAACAGAGAATACATAGTGCTTGACGAGATCACAGAAAAAGTGATGGTGCCCGAAAATCATAATGATCAACAGCCAGAATAACAACCACAACAGCAACAAGCACCTCAAACACCTGAAAGTGGTGTTAGAAGATCTACTAGGATAAGTAATCCCCTGAACGATACTCTCCTTCATTATATTATGTATTGTTGACTGATTTTGGTGAACTAGAATGTTATGAAGAAGCAGTATAGGTAGAAACCAGGAAGAAGTGGGAGCAAGCCATGAAAGAAGAGATGGACTCCTTAGCACATAACCAGACTTGGGACTTAGGTTGCCTGCAGGAAAAACAACATTGCAGAATAAATGGGTTTACAAGTTGAAGGAAGAAGATGGAGGTAGAAAAAGGTATAAAGCTAGACTCGTGGTGAAAGGGTTTGCAAAGAAAAAGCGTATAGACTTTCATGAGATATTTTCTCTTGTTGTTAAAATGACTTCAATCAGAACTATTTTAAGTCTAGTAGCAGTTGAAGTTTTGCATCTTGAGCAGTTAGATGTAAAGACAGTCTTTCTCCATGGGGATTTGGAGGAAGAGATATATATGTAGCAGCCACAAGGATATGAGGTAAAAGGGAAGGAGAAACTAGTGTGTAGGTTGAAGAAGTGATTGTATGGCTTAAAATAGGCTCCAAGGCAGTGGTATCTAAAATTTGACAGGTTTATGTCTGAACAAGTTTATACTAGATGTCACTTTGATCATTATGTTTATCTCAAAAGGAAAAATGATGGTAGCTATATTATATTATTATTGTATGTAGATGACATGCTTGTTTCAGGTTCTAACATGCAGGAAATAAATGTGCTCAAAATAAAATTGGCAAACTCATTTGCAATGAAGGATTTGGGTGCTGAAAAACAAATCCTTGGTATGAGAATAACTAGAGACAAGAAGAATTGTAAACTAACATTGTCTCAAAGTGAGTACATAGAAAAGGTGTTGAAAAGGTTTAATATGCAGAATGCAAAACTAGTTAGTATACCTTTGGCTACCCATTTCAAATTAAGGAGGAATGTCCCAAGACTCAGGAAGAAATGGCTCATATGTCTAAAGTTCCATATGCATCAGCAGTTGGAAGCTTAATGTATGCAATGGTTTGTACAAGGCCTGATATTGCACATGCAGTGGGAGTTGTAAGCAAGTACATGGACAATCCAAGAAAAGAACATTGGATGGTGGTGAAGTGGATTCTCAGGTATTTGAGAGGTACCACAAATCAAGCATTATGCTTTGGTGGTTCAAACATTTCTCTACAAGGATATGTTGATGCAGATATGGCGGGTGATAGAGATAACAGGAGGAGCACAACAAGGTATGTGTTTGCTGTAGGTGGAACAGCTATCAGCTGGGTCTCAAAACTGCAAAGTGTTGTTGCACTCTCAACAACAGAAGTAGAGTATGTTGCTACTATAGAGGCTAGTAAAGGAATGATTTGGTTACAAAGGTTTCTGGATGAATTGGGTAAGAAGCAGGAGTTGGGCAAGTTATATAGTGACAACCAGAGTGCCATACATCTTGCAAAGAACTCTACATTTCATTCCAAGACTAAACATATACAGCTCAAGTACCATTTCGTAAGGTCAACGTTGGAAGATGGATAGTTGAAACTGGAAAAGATACACACTAACTAGAATCCTTTCGATATGTTAACAAAAGTTGTAACCAGGGAGAAACTGAGAATTTTCTCAATTTCAATTGGTCTTCAAGTATGATGAAGAAGATGAGAAATAGCCAAGTCCAAAGTGGAGTCATTGTCCAGCAAATGAAGCAACGGTGGAGTTGATATAATCAGTCTCCAAGTGGGAGGTTGTTGGGTTTGGAGCCTGATTATCTTCTGTATTCAAAGGTATCGCCACATTGGACCCCGGTTCGTAATGGGGCGGAAATGCTGCCCGTAAAATATTCGCTGAAGGGGGGGTCTGCGGGGGGGGGGGCGCGACTGTGACCTTTAGGAGCCCCCTGCTGGCGGGGGGATCGGGGGTAGCGCCCCCGAATCTAAGAATAGATGTAAAATTTCCTTGTAAAATGTTGTAATTTCATAGTCAATCTGGGTTGTTCATTAGGTGAAGATCTGACGGCAGAAGTTATGTTTAATTTAGGGTCTTTTGCCCTAGAAGGCGACCCCTCGCTATATATGAGGGAATTGTATTGCGTCTATGTAGATCTGTATTCTGAGTGAGGAAGAGACAGGAGATTGAGAGTGAAGAGGGAATTACAGTAGATCTGTTGTAGGTTGTATCTCTTCAATTTGTTGGATAATATAAAAGGAAGGACTGACTGTTTCTCCGTGGACGTAGCCCAAACTGGGTGAACCACGTATATCTATGTCTCTCTTGTTTTATGTGTTTTTTTGTGTTTATATTTTTGCAATATTTTATGTGTTCAATTGCTCTGTAATATATAATTTCCTAACAACAATTACCCGAATCTTGGAGCCCTCCCCAAGATAACTATTTGAGTTGGTGAGCGAGAAATTGCATAAAGTCCAGAGTGTTTTCCTCCTGCGACTGGTCTCCCATGCTTTGATTTTGAGGACCTCACGACGGATGTGAGGTGGGATAACATTGTTAAATAGATCCAATTTTGAATTTTCATCAAAGGTTGTTGGGGGGCACCCTCTTCCCCTACCGCATCTAGCGCATCGGCCTATGCCATGCTCACAACTCATTGTTGAGCCACAAGGGTTAGCGGGCTAGGATTATAGCTCAGGGGGAGTAATGGAGTTGAAGCGGGTCAAGTGAGTGAAAGAGACTAGGCTTGGACAAAAGGAGCTAGAGGAAAGTGACAAATGGAGAACATGGAACAAGGTAATTAACCCAAAGGAGTGGCAGGAGAAACATCAAGGCGAGGGTGAAAAATCATACTAAGGAGACCTAAGGTGTTGGTTTTAAGGTGCATTTCATCCAATTGTGGTACGGAGGGGAAGTGGTTGCTAAGTGGAGGGTGTCATTGATCCTCTAAAGAGTAAGTGGTGAATATGGACCTAACAACGATATTTTATAATATTATTCATTTTAAGTTATTAATGTTTTCAAAGAGTTTTATAGATATTAATAGGGCCACTCAAATTTAAAATATAAACTCTTTACCATATTATTTCACTTTTTCACCATGGTTTTTTACTTTCTTTTTAAACTTCTTCTCCCACATTTTTGGTCATATTTATTTATGGTTCAATTTCACACATATTTCTAGAATGGCTTTTTGGGTTTAATTTGTATGAGTTGTTTCACTTTAACCAAAAATAAAATAGATTGATTTCAACAATGATTCATAAGTAATAGCTATTTAACTTTTTTGAACCACACATCTAAGCTTATAATATTGTTTTGTTTAGGTTATTAGTGTTTTCAAATAGTTTTATAGATACTAATAGAGCCATTAAAAATTAAAATATAAACACTTTGCAAAGTTATTTTACTTTTACTACATTAATTCATTATATTAAGTTTATAAATTTTGATATATTAATTTATAAAAAATAAATATTATCTAGATTTATAATATATTTTATTAAAATAAAGTATATGAAGAAGAATAAAATATTCACATATGTAAGACATCTATGGCCAAAGAAACTCCTTAAGGCTCAACTCAGCATCATGTCGAGCCATAGCATCTCTCTATAGAGGAAGTTCACTTTGCTACTAAACCTGGAAAAGGCTCTGCCATAATTTTGGTTCCATCAATGAGTAGACACAAACATTTCCATGAGTCAAACCACTCAAATACTAACAAAGGAAACTACAAATGGGCCAAAAACCTTCAACAATGGAAATGTCTTAAGGGAATGATATCATTGTGTCATCTACTCCTCACAATCCCTCGGATTAGATAGTTTTACATAGGAGAAAAGGAAAGAAGGATAAACCCATGCTCAATCTTGGGATTTAAACCTGGGAAGGTTGTAAATGTATAGTTGTGTATCGTGTTTAAGGGAGGGAGGATGTAATTTGGTTTTTTGAGGTAATACAAATTGATTTACAAAAGAAAAGTATTCACATAGTGTAATTTATAATTAAAAACTTATAAATTGAAAAGAAAGATCTGATCAAATTAGTATTTGAGGACTTTTTCTTTAATTTTACAATCATGAGAAAGATAAATAAAAATATAATATATAAAGGTTACAATGTATAGATATTGTAAACCATCCTAGATCCATCCTAACTTTGCATATATCAAGCCCCGAGAGGGATCAAAACTCTTGAGGGGAAAATCTTTCCTCAAGTTTTGCACTCAAAAAATAGGCTCGCACTCGAGAAATTTGATCCCTCTCAACACTTAATAGATCTGAAGTTAAAAAAGAACTAAACTGGTACTTTTGACATATACCTTTTCTCTATCTATTGAAAATTGTATTGAGGACATTTCAAATACAATACTGCATGAGAACTCTCTAGTGAAAGGAAAATGGAGAGGTGTTATATAAATTTGAGTTAAGTAAAAGAATAATAATGAGTGAGGTTTAAATATTTAATAATGTTTTAAAAAATAAAAATTAATTTAATGATCCAAGCGGATATTGGTGATCACCTTCCTATTACACCAAGACCTCTAGTCGGTTTCATCTATTTCCTTGATTACAACAATGTTTACTATTTCTAACAATTTTTCGGGTCCAGAACTTTCAGAGTTGTTTTGACCCCCTAAATGGAATTTTTTTTAAGGATCGCAACAGCCTAGCATTTTTGCCGCAAATCTTGTAGTACTCAGAGAGATATTTCCAACGAATCCAATCTTGGTCTAACTTGTGGGATTGGAAATAAGATACAGAGGGCTACCACATGATGAAATTTCATACCTTGGGAGGCGAAAATCACAAATATAAAACAATTTCAAGTTTGGCCTTATCAGAAAGCTCATAATCAAGCTCTAAAAGGTGTGTATTTTAAATTTCCATAACTTTGGTTTCAAAAGTCAGTTTTAAGTGATTCAAAGGGCATAGTGAAGGACATATTTCATTAATTGGTTACAAAATGCCTCCCAAACAAAAAAATTCTACACCATTAACCCCTCAGGAAGCTCCACTATGACACATGAAGATGAAGTAATGCAACATGATATATCAAATTTACGGGACCAAGTGCAACAAATTTCGCTCTCACAAAGAGCCACCAAAAATGAAATAAATTGGACATGGGTGGTTTAAAAGCGGAAATATATGGTTTAAAAGGAAACATGGATGGTTTACAATGGGGTCTAGAAGGTTTAAAAGTAGACATGGAAGGTTTGAAGGAAGGTTTGAAAAAGTTTCTACAAGAAAGACTTCCTAATTGTGACAAGGTATCCCATGAGTGAAAACAAAAGGAATGTGAACCATGATTTTAGACTCCAACTTTGGGTTGAAGACCAACCACATTCCAAAGATTGATATGAGGAAGTTTGATGGAAAGGATCCAATAACATGGATACTACAAATGGAGCAATTCTTTGATCTACATGATGTGCAACACATACAAAAGGTATGCATTGCATCTTTATATTTAGAACCCAATCAGTTTGTGTGGTATCAATGGATTTGTTATCGTAAATCATTTTACACTAGGGCCATTTTTACTAAGGAATTGATAGCACATTATGTGGTTACAAAGAGAAATATATTCGTTAGCCAATTTTATAAATCTCAAACAAAAGGATTTAGTTGGGGAGCACATTGAGGACTTTCAAAGATTGAATATCAAGGTAAATGATATTCCATAGGAGCATATGGTTGATGTATTCATAAGGAATTTAAAGGATAACATCCAACATGAGGTTTGCCTTTGGGAACCCAAGTCATTGGAGAATTCATTTAGGGTAGCACGAAAAGTTGAAAGAAAATTTATGGCAACAAGGAATTCTACCACGCACAACTATAAAGTTTGAAGTGTTGTTGCTCCTAGCCTCCCACAACCTACAAGGTTGACACCACAACAACTAGAGGAAAAAATAGCAAAAGGGATTTGTTACATTTGTGATAAAAAATACACTAAAGGTCATAAGTGTGCTAAGAAGAAATTATTTTACATAGATTGTGAAGAGGAGGAAGAAAAGGAAGAAGAAACATCAAAAGAAAAAGATATACAACAAGAACCAACCCCAGGGCTTGAAAAAGAAGAATTGAATCTAACCATATCTTGTAATTCATTGGAAATAATTACCACTCCTCAAACTCTCAATATAGAAGGATATATCAAGAATAAAAAGGTAATAGTTCTTATTGATTCAGGAAGTACCCGTAATTTTATTAATTTTAAGATAGCTAAGGAGTTGAATTACTTTCTATATCCAACACTAGTGTGTCAAGAGATGGTTGCAAATGGAGAAACTATAAATTTCTCAAGGAAGTGCCATAATCTCAATCTAACCATAGGGAAATACGTATTGAATATTCTAATGCTTTCCATTCCAATGGGAGTTTTTGATGTTATATTAGGAGTCCAATGGTTACACTTGTTGGGGACAATAACTTAATTTTTAAAAACTTTTCTTGAAATTTTTCTAGAAAGGAAAGGAAATTGAATTAATGGTATCACATGGAATATGGAAACTTGGGAATATAATTATCGCTAATTTCATGACAAATATTTTTAAAAAGGAACAATGAGGGGTAAATGCACAATTATGCTCTCTAAATGTTCAAACATTTAAGTCATTTGTTTCTCCATATCTCCAAAGAGTCCTTGACAATAATTAAAAGGTATTTGAGACTCCCAAAGGTCTTCCACGTATTCGTGATCACAATTATACTATTCACTTGATTCCCTAAAGCGTTCCTCCAAAAATCAGACCTTACAAATATCCTTATGCCCAGAAGAGTGAAATTGAACATATGGCTACAGAAATGCTAGAGGCAGGTATAATTCAACCTATAAAAAATTCCTTCTCTTCTCCATTATTTTTGGTGCACAAGAAGGATGGATCATGGTGTATGTGTTCGGATTGTAGAGAGTTCAATAAACTCACTATTAAATATATATTTCCCATTCTTATCATTGATGAATTGTTAGATGAACAACATGGAGAAATTTACTTCACTAAGCTAGATCTTCACTCAAAATATCATCAAATTAGAATGAAGACAAAAGACATTCCGAAAACATATTCATAACTCATGAAGGTCATTATGAATTTTTGGTCATGACTTTTGTTCTTACTAATGCGCTTTCCACATTTCAAGGTTTGATGAATTCTATTTTCAAACCCTCTCGGAAAGATCATTTTCAACATCTTGACACTGTGATCAAACTATTGGAGGAGAAACAATTGTATGCAAAACCCTCCAAATGTTTCTTTTGGGCACAAGAAGTAGAATATTTGGGTCATATTAAATCTCGTGAGGGTGTTAAGGTAGACCCTAACAAAATTAAATCCATAAAGGAATGGAAAATCCCCACAACCTTAAAGCATCTTTGAGGATTTCTCGGGTTGATTGGGTATTATCACAAGTTTGTTAAGAATTATGGGAAAATAACAACACCACTGCCGACATTACTGAAGAAAGATGAATTTTTTGGACTCTAGAAGCAACTAATGCCTTTGAACATATTAAAGAGGCAATGTGCCTAGCTCCTATCTTAGCCACACCAAACTTCACAAAAACCTTTATTGTGGAATGCGATGCCTTAAAAAATGGCATTGGTGTTGTTTTAATGGTATAAGGAAGACCCATTTCTTTTGAAAGTCATCCAATCAAGGCAAATTATTTACACAAACCTATTTATGAGAAGGAAATGTTGGCAATACTACATGCTCTCAGGAAATGATGTCCTTACCTAATGGGAAGACACTTCAAGGTAAAACAATATCATGATAGTCTTAAATACTTCTTGGAACAAAGATTATCCTTAAAGGACCAACAAAAATGGGTCACAAACATGTTAGGTTATGAGTTTGAAATCATCTACAAAAAAGGGAAGCAAAATGTTGTTGCAGATACACTCTCAAGAAGGGATGAGGATGTGGAAGCATTTCTCTGTGCCATTTCTATTATCCAACTTGATTCGATAACTGAAGCAAGGTATGAATGGAAGAATGACGAAGAGGTATGGACTCTCATTCAAAAGTTGTAGCAAGATCCTAGTGCATCTAATGCATTTATATGGAAAAATGATTCATTATGGTACAAATATCGCTTATATCTATGTAAGAACTCCCAACTCAAACAAAAGGTTATTTTGGAATTACACACCTCTCTTATAGGAGGGCACTCATGATTTTTAAAATCTTACCAAATGGTCATGAAGGAAACTTTCTAGGATGACCATAAATCTAATATTCAGAAGTTTTTTAAAAAAATGTTTGGTTTACCAACAAAACGAAGTTGAGACAATTAAGACCTCGGGTCTTTTACAACCATTAGTTATTCCAAGTTAGCGTTGGGAGGAAGTATCAATGTATTTTATCATAGGTTTACCCAAGTCTAAAGGAAAGAGTGTAATAATGGTGGTAATTGATAGAATTACCAAATATGAACACTTTTGTGCATTATCTCATACTTTCAAAGCCAATACAGTCGCTATTGCATTTGTGGAAGCAATCCAAATGCTACATGGAAACCCAAAGATTATTGTAAGTGATAGAGATCGCATTTTCATTGGAAATATTTGGATAGAATTATTTTCTTGTCTTGGTACTCAATTAGCTCATAGAACAGCTTATCATCCTCAATCTGATGGGAAAAATGAGATAGTGAACAAATGTTTGGAAGGATATATTTTTTTCTTTGTATCTGATAAACAAACACAATGGTTCAAGTGGTTACCTTTGGCAGAATGGTGGTATAGCACTTCCTTCCATATTGCAGCAAAAATGATCCCATTTATCGTACTTTATGGATATCATCCACCATCCATCATATTGTCTTTAAGAGACAATTCTAAGGTTCAAGTAGTGGAATATCACATTGATCATCAACAACAAGTTCTCTAACTCTTAAAGGATAACCTCACTCTGGTGCATAATCGAATGAAACAAAATGCAAATCAGCGTCGCAATGAATGAAGTTTTGATGTGGGCGATTGGGTATTTTTACAACTACAATCACACAAACAAATTTCCCTCAAGTAAGCCAAGAAGGATAATAAATTATCACCCAAATAATATGGCCTTTATAAGCTATTGCAAAGGATTGGTATTATGGCATACAAATTGGAGTTGCATGCATCATCATGATTGCACCCATTTTTCCATGTTTCATGCTTAAAGAATGTTATAGGTGACAAGGTCCGAGTTCAAACTATATTTCCAAAAGTTGACAAGGAAGGAAAAATGTTGGGTCCCTATAATACTAGTGATTACCCCATTACTATTGTAGTTGTATCTCCTATTAATATTGTTGTGCCCCTATTTTCCCCATATTGTTATCACTGTGCCCCATAGAATCCCTCTATTGTTATTTTTGTGGCTTTATATTATTATTGTTAGGTCGGTTGGGTTATATTGTGACTCCTTAGACTCCTATATATAGAAAGGAGGTTTTTTCATTTGAATCATCCAAGAATTTTTCATTTATGTAATGTAAAGGAGGTTTCCCCCTCGAAGAGGCTGAATTCTAAGGCATTGATCTATCTTTTCTATCTTTTTCTTGAGCTGGTTTCATAACATTTGGTATTAGAGCTTTGGATTCTAGGGTTTCGCTGCTCCAAACAGGTCATCGTGGCATTTTCGCTATAACTTTTTTCTGTGATGTTTCAGAAGCTAAAAAAACCCATTTGAGAAGAAATCACGCTGAATCTGGGGTCCAAATTTTAGATATTTTCGCACTGTATTTGCGGAGATATGATCTGAGGAAGTTGGTCTTTTTTCCGACTCCTGAATTACATTCCAAATAGGTGACCTGGGGAAAATCATCATAACTTTCTCTCTGAGAATCGGATTGAAATTTCGTAAGAAGGTACAAAAAGAGGACGGACTTTAGTTTCTTGTATATATTTCTCAGAGCCAAAGCTCAAAGCAATGACTCGTGGCACATCGTACAAGTTCGCTCTACTGAACTAGTCTATAATCAGGTCTGTGGGAGATTTCGCATAACTCTTCCTTGGAGAATCCAATTTGGATCACACTGGTGGAATTGGAAAGAGGACACAGAGGGCTACTGCAAGTCGAAATTTCAAAACTGGATGATTCTAAAGTACAGAGATACATCAAAGGCAATATCGAGCTCCTACAAAGTGAAAAAAGGTGTGTAGATTTTTTTAAATTTTTGCTTAAGCTTGGTTTGAAAAATTATTTTGAAGGAATTCAAAGGGCATAGTAGAGAATTATTATCGGTAACTGATGCCTCGAGGAAAGAAAATGCAAACACCTAGTAACAAACCTGAAAGCTCTAGCATGACTCATGAATAAGAGGAAGAAATGCTACATGATATAGCAAAATTACAAGACCAAGTGCAACAAATGTCACTCTCACAAAAGCTAATAGAAGTTAAGATAAAGGGTGTGGAAGCTAAGATGGATGATTTGAAGATAGATTTGAAGACAGATTTGAAGAGAGACATGGCAGATTTGAAGACAGACCTGACAAATTTTCTACAAGAAATACTTACTAATGGTGAAAAGGTAGTAAAGGAAACTCATGATGCGAACAAAAGAAATGTTAATCATGATTTCATAGACTCTAATGTGGGATTGAAGACCCACCATTTTCCAAAAATTGATATGAGGAAGTTTGATGGCAAGGACCCCGCAACATGGATATTACAGATGGAGCAATTTTTCGATCTCAATAATGTGCAAAACACACAAAAGGTACGTATTGCAACTTTATATTTGGAACCAAATCAGTTTGTATGGTATCAATGGCTTTGCTCTCGTAAACAAATTATCACTTGGGCAATTTTTACGGAAGAATTGACAGCACATTATGAGGATACAAAAAGCAACACTTTTTTTAGCCAATTAATAAGTCTCAAACAAAAGGGTTCAATAATGGAGCACATTGAGGAGTTCCAAAAATTGAACATAAGGGTAAAAAATATTCCAGAGGAGCATAGGATTGATGTGTTCATAGGGACTTTAAAGGATAATATCCAACATGATGTTCGCCTTTGGGAACCTGATTCATTAGAGAAGGCATTCAGGTTAGCAAGAAAAATGGAAAGGAAAATTATGGCAACCAGGAAGCATACCACTCACAACTATAAAGATGGAAGTGTTGTTGCCCCTAGTCTTCCACAACCTATAAGGTTGACACCACAAAAATCGGAAGAAAAAAGAGCAAAAGGGCTTTTTTACAGTTGTGATAGAAAATACACTAAAGGTCATAAGTGTGCTGAGAAGAAATTATTCTACATAGATTGTGAAGAGGAAGAAGAAAAGGAGCAAGAAAGGTCAAAAGAAGAGGATATACTCCAGTAACAAAGCCTAGATAAAGAATAAATGAATCTGACCATATCTTGTAATGCATTGGCGGGAATTACCACTCCTCAAACCATCAAGATAGAAGGACAAATCAAGAAGAAAAAGGTAATAGTGTTGATTGATTCAGGAAGTACCCACAATTTTATTCATTGTAAGGTAGCAAAAGAATTGAATTGCTTCTTATATCCAGCACCAGAGTGTCAAGTGATGGTTGCAAATGGAGGAACAATAAATTGCTCTGGAAAGTGCCATAATATCAAGCTATCCATGGGAGAATATGTATGGACTAGCCCAATGCTTTCCATTCCAATGGGAGGTGTTGATGTTGTACTAGGAGTCCAATGGCTACAATCTTTGGGTACAATAGCTTTTAATTTTCAAGAACTTTTCATGAAATTTTCTGTGGAAGGAAAGGAAGTTGAATTAAGGGGTATTGCAGGGAAACCGGGAAAGATAAGCAGCTCTAACGGTATGACAAAGCTTCTAAAAAAGGAACAAAGAGGTGTAATTGCACAATTATGTTCGCTAGATGTTTCCACATTGGAATCATCTATTTCTCCAGATCTCCAAAAAGTCTTGGACAATCATTCCAAGGTATTTGAGACTCCCAAAGGTCTCCCACCTATTCGTGATCATGATCATTCTATTCATCTGATTCCAGGAAGTGTTCCTCCAAACATCAGGCTGTACAGATATCCCTATGCCCAAAAGAGTGAAATTGAACGTATGGCTGCAGAAATGCTAGAGGCTGGTATAATTCAACCGAGTCAAAGTTCTTTCTCTGCTCCAGTAGTATTGGTGCACAAGAAGGATGGATCATGGCGCATGTGTCCGGATTATAGGGAGCTCAACAAGCTCACTATTAAAGATAAGTTTCCCATTCCTGTCATTAATGAATTACTGGATGAATTGCATGGATCAATTTACTTCACCAAGTTGGATCTTCATTCAGGATATCATCAAATCAGAATGAAGACTGAAGACATTCCAAAAACAACATTTAGAACTCATGAGGGTCATTATGAATTTTTGGTCATGCCTTTTGGCCTTACCAATGCACCTTCAACATTTCAAGGTTTGATGAATTCCATTTTCAAACCATTCCTTAGAAAATTTGTGTTAGTATTTTTTGATGATATACTAATCTACAGCAAGTCTTGGAAGGATCATGTTGAACATGTTGACAGGGTGCTACAACTATTGGAGGACAAACAATTATATGCAAAAAGATCCAAATGTTTCTTTGGAGTACAAGAGGTGGAATATCTGGGTTATATTGTATCTCATGAAGGAGTTAAGGTAGACCCTAGCAAAATTAAAGCCATTAAGGAATGGAAAATCCCCACATCCATAAAGCATCTACGAGGATTTCTCTTTTTGACAGGGTATTATCGCAAGTTTGTTAAGAATTATGGGAGAATAGCAGCACCTCTAACAACATTATTGAAGAAAGATGCATTTTCATGGACTCCAAAAGCAACAAAGGCCTTCGAACATCTTAAAGAGGCAATGTGCCAAGCACCGGTCTTAGCTACATCGGACTTCACAAAAATCTTTATTGTGGAATGTGATGCTTCAGGAAATGGAATTGGTGTTGTTTTAATGCAAGATGAAAGACCCATTGCTTTTGAAAGTCATCCAATCAAGGGAAATTTTTTACACAAAGCTATTTATGAGAAGGAAATGTTGGCAATACTCCATGCACTTAAGAAATGGCGACCCTACCTAATGGGAAGACACTTCAAGGTAAAAACGGATCATGATAGCCTTAAATACTTTTTAGAACAAATATTATCCTCTAAAGAGCAACAAAAGTGGGTCACAAAGATGTTGGGTTATGACTTTGAAATCATCTACAAAAAAGGGAAGCAAAATGTGGTGGTAGATGCACTCTTAAGAAAGGATGAGGATGTGGAAGCATTTTTGTGCGCCATTTCTATTATCCAACCAGATTGGATAAATGAAGCAAGGGAGGAATGGAAGAATGACGAAGAAGTGTGGGCACTTATTCGAAAGTTACAACAAGATTCCAGTACGTCTGATACATTTAGCTGGCAAAATGATTCATTATGGTACAAAGATCGCTTATACCTCTGTAAGAATTCCCAGCTAAAACAAAAGATTCTTATGGAATTGCACACTTCTCCCTTAGGAGGGCACTCAAGATTTTTAGAAACTTACCACAGGGTTAAGAAGGAATTTTTTTGGGATGGCCTTAAATCATATATTCAAAAGTTTGTGGCAGAATGTTTGGTTTGCCAACAAAATAAAGTTGAAACAATTAAGACACTGGGTCTATTACGACCTTTATCCATTCCAAGCCAACGTTGGGAGGAGGTTTCAATGGATTTTATCATAGGTTTACCCAAGTCTGAGGGAAAGAATGTCATCATGGTGGTAGTTGACAGACTTACCAAGTATGCACACTTTTGTGCATTATCACATCCATTTAAAGCCAGTACAGTTTCTATTGCATTTATGGAAACAATTCAAAAGCTACATGGAAACCCAAAGATTATTGTAAGTGACAGAGATCCCATTTTAACTGGAAATTTTTGGACAGAATTATTTTCTTGTCTTGGTACTCAGTTAGCTCATAGCTCATCTTATCATCCTCAATTTGATGGGCAAACTGAGATAGTAAACAAATGTTTGGAAGGATATCTTCGTTGCTTTGTATCTGATAAATAGACACAATGGGTCAAATGGTTGCCTCTGGCTGAATGGTGGTATAACACTTCCTTCCATACAGCAACAAAAATGACCCCATTTATGGCACTTTATGGATATCAGCCACCATCCATCACATCATATTTAAGAGAAAATTCTAAGGTTCAAGCAGTGGAACATCACATCGAACATCAACAACAAGTCCTCCAACTCTTAAAGGATAACCTCATGTTGGCACAGAATAGAATGAAACAATAGGCAGATCAACATCGCAGTGAAAGAAGTTTTGATGTAGGTGATTGGGTATTCCTACGGCTACAACCATATAAGCAAATGTCCCTCAAGCAAGCTAAGAAGGTTAATAAATTATCACCAAAGTATTATGGTCCGTACAAGGTGTTGCAAAAGATTGGTACTATGGCATACAAATTGGAGCTTCCTGCAGCTTCTCGATTGCACCCAGTTTTCCATGTTTCATGTTTAAAGAAGGTTATAGGCGACAAGCTCCCAGTTCAAACAATATTGCCAGAACTTGATGAGGAAGGAAAAATTACATTGGAACCGGAAGCAGTCATAGAAACAAGAACTCGACAGCTACGAAATCGATCAATTTCGAAGTATCTTATCAAGTGGAAGAACTTATCCACTGAAGATTCCACATGGGAGGATGAGAATTTTATACAGAAGCATCCAAAACTACTCAAGCGTTGAGGACAACACTTTTTTGAAGGAGAGGGGCATGTTGGGTCCCTATAATACTAGTGATTACCCCATTACTATTGTAGTTGTATCCCTTATTAATATTGTTGTGCCCCTATTGTCCCCATATTGTTATCACTGTGCCCCATAGAATCCCTCTATTGTTATTTTTGTGGCTTTATATTATTATTGTTAGGTCAACTGGGTTATATTGTGACTCCTTAGACTCCTATATATAGAAAGGAGGTTTTGTCATTTGAATCATCCAAGAATTGTTCATTTATGTAATGTAAAGGAGGTTGCCCCCTCGAAGAGGCTGAATTCTAAGGCATTGATCTATCTTTTCTATCTTTTTCTTGAGCTGGTTTCATAACAAAAAATCATATTTGAACCTGACAAAATCACAGAAACAATAATTTAACAGCTACAGAATCGATCAATTTCAAAGTATCTCATTAAATGGAAGAACTTACCTATTGAAGATTCCACATGGGAGGATTAGTGTTTCATACAAAAGCATCCATAACTACTCAATTATTGAGGACAACATGTTTTTCAAGGAGAGGGGCATGTTAGGTCCCTATAATACTAGTATAGCGCCCATATTGTTATTGTTGTGCACCATATAACCCCCATATTGTTATTGTTGTGTCCCATAGAAACCCACTATATTATAGAAGCCCTTACATTATTATTGTTATGTAGTCCCTAGTTATATTTATATCCTTTAGACTACTATATATACCAAGGAGGTATTGTCATTTGAATCATCCAAGGATTGTTCATTTATGTGATGTAAAACTAGGTTGCCCCCTCGAAGAGGCTTATTTTCAAGTTATTGATCTATCGTTTCTTTTGTTTTGTGATCTAGTTACATAACATTAGTATACATTGAAATTAATTCTTCATTGTTAGGTTCAATAGTAGTGTGGTGAAATGAATTTAGTTTTTTATGAACATCCAATAATATCCTATTAATCCTAGAAATCCATTTAATTTGAATATATTACTAGTCTTGGTCCCCCTCGTGATTGTTTTGATTTTGTTTGAATCTAAATTGACCCCTTCATCTAATATAATATGATGAAGGTGTTCTACATCTTCCTTTCCAAAAATGCACTTTAATAAAATTGCATAAAATATATTTTCTTCTACAAGAGAGAATACATTTCTAGAGTGCCTAAGATGTCTCTTCCATGTTTTGTTGTATATAATATTTTCATCAAAAAAGACAGTTGCAAACTGAGATAGGATTGGAAGATTGCATTCCTTGTTTCTTAAAAATAGGCAAGAGTGCTAGTTAACCCAAATAAAATTGGCTTAAATCCATAGTGTACAACATGAGTTTGGAAGGAATTCCTTGTGACATCTTCTAACCTCACCTAAATTTGATACTCTCCTTATATCAAATATAAATTTGAAAGTATTTATCTCAATGGAGTTCATCTAACATTTCATGTATGAATGGAATGGAGAACTTGTTATTTATCATTATCTTATTTAGCCGTCAGTAACATACGAATATCCTAAATATCCATATTTCTTTCAAATTAGAGCCACTGGGATTGAACATCGACTTCAATTTTTCGTGATGACTCTACATCTTAATATATCTTGGATTACTCTTTCCTTTTTATTTTATTTTTATGGCGATGAGGATATCTATATGTCTTATAATTAATAGGTTGAATATGTGTTTACTCCAATCATGTGCTCAATTATTCTTTTTTTGTGGCAACTACATGGTTAGGTCTTTGGATACATTCTCACACTTTTGGATTACTTCTTGAATATTTAGTTTTTTGGAGTAGATTAATTTTAAAGTTAGTATCTCTATCTAAAAACATTGTGCTACATGTCCACTTGGGGTATCTCAATTGACAATAGCCGTGGAAATGAAGTCTCATCGAACATGAAGTCTTGGGTTCAAATCTTGTGTTATCCCCCCCAATCGGGGTGAGAAATTGAACATGATGAATATGTATTCCTACCAAGCTTACGAAAAAAAAACATTGTGCTACATGCATAGGTGTTGCTTCATAAATTAGCTTCTCCATTTTCTTTGAGGAAATAATTTGGGTAGGAGGTGGTTGGAACCTATGTAATTTATATTTTTACCCATGCTAGATGAATTTAATAAATTCCTTTTGGTGGTTTATAGAATAGATACCCAATATTTTTAACCATTGGATTCCCCATATAACATCTACTATCCTAAGAGAACCATGTAGTGCCCAAATTCCATATTGTAATCTTGTATTTGTAGTTTTACCTTGTGACATGTTTCGATATCATCAATCTTTTCAACATCTACCTACATAATTTTTATATCTACAATAGGGTATACAAATAGATTTAACCTTTTTTAAAGAAATTATTTCTATAAGGTTATGGGTGCTACCTAAATCTACAAGTATGATGCCATTATCATTTTTTGCATGCCCTCTTAATTTCAATGCTTTAAGTGGTGTGATGCTTGTTATTGTAGGTAGGGATATCTTGGACATTGCTTCCTTGGACTCTATATTTATATCATTGTTTTCCTTCTTGCTTCCTCCTTCATCAGAATTGGTAATGGAGGTATATGATTCTCTCCTAGCTTCAAAATTATACATTTTTTCTTGCTACATTCATGCGTTGAATATCAATTGTCTCCAAATATCTACATTTTTTTATCCATTTCTTATATCTTGATGTTGTGACAATACGCATCTAGAGGGTCATATTATAATAAAAACGATCAAGTCTTATGTTCATAAATTACTCCAAAGTTTTTACTGTTTACATTTTTTCAAAGTAGGGACCCACATTTTGTAATTCATTTCAGCTTGGAGATGTTGCATTTGCATTGCATTTTCTTGAATATTTTTAAAAGCATTATATAATATGATATATAATTTTGATGATTTCTGATTATTATTTAATATTTCAGATGTAGTTATTTAAGGGTTTATGCAATGTTTCCAATTGATTTTGTCATGTGTGAGGGTATGAGATTGGCATTTGATCAAGAACATGAAGCACTTTAAGTACCTTGATGTTGGTGCCATTGATTGTTGAACTTCATTGATGTTGATGATATTGCTTGTTGAACTCCTCTACCATGGCTTTAACACAAATGTATCCCTCACTCAAAGTAAAATAATTGGTTAGGCATGCTAAGATTTTTCTACCATATTATAAGGTTGAGGAGACGAACCCTTCACTCAAACCAAAATCATTGGTTAGGCATGTTAAACTTTTTTAATTTCTACCATATTATAAGGTTGAGAAATCCAAGTATGAAGACTTTGAGCTAAATTATGTTTATGTAGCTCTTGTTGATGATCCCATTTATAGTAGTGCTGAATCAATGAAAAGTTTCATGAGTGATCATGTTGATCAATTATTTGTTGCTTTGATGTATAGTTTTGTTGTTGCTACTACTACTAGGGTTACGTCAGAGGAGTCTGAGGAGTCTGAGGAATCCTTAGAATATGAGCTAGATGATGTTTATGTAGCTCATGTTGATGATCCCATGTCTAGCCGTGGTGATGAGTTTGATCATAAAAAGGAGTGATCATGTTGATCATTGATATATAAAATTGTTTTAGTCCAATTCCCCCGTAGCTTGTAGCATTGTTTTTGGACTCTAGAGGCCATTTAGAGCCTCATTAATTATGTATTTTTCTACTGTTATATATTGCACTGAGTGCAATTTTGATGTATTCACCTTTACATGGTATATAAATGAGAAAGATTTGTATATTTTGTCTCTATTGGTTTGGAATCATGATTTTTAATCTTAAAAATAGATTTTTCATTAAAAAATAATTATTTCATGTAGTTTTTTAAAGACATGTTCATTAAGATCTAATCAGTCTAGTATTTCGGGTTCTAGTTTGGAAACTAGTTTGATAGGTGGACTCATGTGGTCACTGGTTTTGATTTTGAATACATTGGATAAAACTTCAGTAGCAATCAACCATTTTGTATTCACCATGCTTTTACTCTCCTTTTAGACTTCTTCTCCAAGATCATTGGGCATATTTGGAATAGAATTTAGGGTTCAGTTTTGGGCATATTTGTGAAATTGTTTTCTGGGTTTAGTTAGTGTGTGTATTGTTTCAGTTTACCCAATAGTTCAACTTCAGTAATGCATCATAAGTAATGGCTATTTAATTTTTTTGGACCAAGCATATAGGCTCATAATAAGGTTTTGAGTCAAGATGACTATGTTTGCATTCAAATTGATAATGATTAATTCTGTAGCATTATCAATATATGGAGAATCTTACCAATACGTGAAGAAAATTTTAAGGTTAAGAATTTTTATATTTTTATATGCTTTTATAATTGACTTAGTTATGTCCTGTAATCTAATTTATTTTTTTATAAATTTAAATATAAAATTCAAGAGTAAGAAAATTATTTTTTTAACTATTAAATGTATATAATATTTTATAATATATATTTTTAAGCAAATGTATTTGCATTATATTAACAATGAAATATACATAGTATACATTCTAAATATCATGGGGGGTCTGTGCACGTCACCCTTCGAAGTTCTCTTCCCCTGATAGAGGAAACCTGTGACAATTTCACAAAAAATTCTTTTCCCCTGAGAGGGAAAACCAGAGACATTAGCATGAAATATCAGTTTGACATTGTTACATAACATAAAAGGAAACAAAAAAATTGTAGTTTTAAACTAAGTGGTACCAAGCCACCAATTGACTCCACTCATAAAGAGCCTTGTAATACTAAAATAAACCAAATGGGTAAAAACCATAAAATGTTTGAGCATATTAAAAACTTGTGAAGGAGTCAACTTGCATAAATTGAGCCTACCCAATGCCAGAATACCTAGTGATGGTTGATTCTTCAGGCTTCTCCTAAATGATAAAACATCAGTATGTGGACTAAGGTGAGGAGGAGAGGTCGCATGATTTGTCCTTGTTGAAGTGGTCGACGATGGAGCAACTTCCAAATGCATGTGCGTAGGAGAGGGTGGACCTACAAGAACCATGAAAATGGGGGAGAAACAAAGCCCAAGGGAGGGTAGGTAGAAGTTGAGGGGGTAGGGGAGGAGGGAGAGGGCATGTTAGTTGGGAACAAAATTTCTAATTCACGGGGGAGAAGTGGAGGCATGACTATGGAAGGTTGAGAGTTCTATGATCTAACAAGTGGTGCATAATTTGTACCTCTCTCATTATTTGAGTTTCCGAGAAAGAAAATTGCATGGAGCTCAAAGTGCATTCCTCCTGCGACTGGTCTCCCCTACTTCGAGCTCGAGGACTTGAAGACAAATGTGAGGCAATATAACATTGTTGAATAGATTCAATTTTTCATTTTCATCAAAATTCATTGGGGGGCACCCTCTTTCCCTGTCACGGTTGGTGCATCGGCCTCTGCCATGCCCACGACTCATGGATGATCCACAAGGGTCAACGGGATGGGAGTATGTCTAAGGGGAAGCAGTGGGAGCTGAAGCGGGGCAAGTAAGCGGAAGAGACTAGACTTGGAGCAAAGGAACCGGAGGGAAGTGACAGATAGAGAACATGGTGTGAGGTAATTAACCCAAAGGAGCAGTAGGTGAAACATCAAGGCGAGAATGCAAAATCATACTGAGGAGACAGAGGTGATGGTTTTAAAGTGCATTGCATCCAATTGTCGTATGGAGGGGCAGTGGTCACCAAGTGGAGGGCATCATCGATCCTCTACATAGAAAGTGGTGAATATGATCCTAGCACCAAGATTTTATAATATTATTTGGTTTAGGTTATTAATGTTTTCAAAGATTTTTATAGATATTGATAAAGCCATTAAAATTTAAAATATAAACTCTTTACCATATTATTTCACTTTTTCACCATGTTTTTTACTTTCTTTTTAAACTTATCCCAAATTTTTGGGCATATTTATTTATGTTTCAATTTCATACATACTTGTGGAATGGTTTTTTGGGTTTAGTTTGTGTGTGTTGTTTCACTTTATACAAAAATAAATAGATTGATTTCAACAATGCATCATAAGTAATGGCTATTTAACTTTTTTGAACCACACATCTAGCCTCATAATATTGTTTTGTTTAGGTTATTAGTGTTTTCAAATACTTTTATAGATATTAATAAAGTCATGAAAATTTAAAATATAAACTCATTGCAACATTATTTTACTTTTACTACATTACTTCATTATATTAAGTTTACAAATTTTGATAGATTAATTCATAAAAAATAAATATTATCTAGATTTCTAATATATTTTATTAAAATAAAGTATATGAATAAGAATAAAATATTTACACATGTAAGACATCTATGGCCAAAGCAACTCCTTAAGGCTCAACTCAGCATCATGTAGAGCCACTGCATCTCTCTATAGAGGAAGTTCACTCTGCAAATATTCAAATATTCAAAGTCCACTCACAGATGTGGGTGAAGGGTTCTTCGTTACAGTTCATTTTTGACAACGAAAGAAAAAATAACCTTATTTCAACAAAGGTCGTGAATCTGTTGGGCCTATCGACCACACCACACCCACAACCATACACCATCGGGTTGCTTCACCAAGGACATGATCTCCGCATCATCCAACAGTGTCGCCTTCCCTACAACATCAAGCCCTTCACTGATTAGGTACTGTGTGATGTTGCTCCTATTGAAGTTTGTGATGTATTATTAGGCCAATGATACTTTTGGAAGCATCACATTGTGTATGAGTCTATGCCTCGAAATATTATTATTTATTTGGGCAATAAGTTATACATGATACTGAAGGTACCACCGCCTACCGCCATCTCTTTGATCTTTTTGAAGCAATGCAGTAAGATCATTTCCGAGACTGGGAAATTTGTCTTCCTTATGATTCGTCCTCATGGAAAGAAGAATATTGTGGCCACATCCAAAACCTCCAAATAGGGCTCCTCTGCATGGAAGTAGCATATGGACAAGGTCGTGGAGGATTACAGGGACATCTTCACCTCACCCACAGGGGTACCCCTACACTGTGAGGTGAAGAACTCCATCGATATTACCTCGGGCGCGTCGCTACCCAACAAACTGATCTATTAACGCTTTGTTCTAGAGAACAATGAAATCAAGAGGAAGATTCAGTAGTTGTTGTAGAAAGGGAAAATCAGACCAAGTTCATCACCCTGTGGGAGCTCAATTGTGTTGGTACAGAAGAAGGATGAAACTTGGAAAATCTATATTGAATATTGGGTGGTGAATAAGATCATTGTCTGGAATAGTTATCAACTCCCACAGATTGATGAAATTCTGGACCTGCTCAATGGGGCCAAATATTTTAGCAAGATTGACTTGAAGTATGGTTATAACCAGGTACTAATCTAACCCTCCGATGTGTGCAAGACCGCCTTCAAATACAAAGAGGGCCTTTTCGAATGGTTGGTCATGCCTTTCAGGCTGGCAGATTCCCCCACAACCTTCATGAGGCTGATGGAAGACATATTGCAGCCCTTCACCAACTCATTTGTGGTAGTGTATTTGGATGACATCTTGATCTTCAGCCATAGTTAGGAAGAGTAGCTTCACCATATTCGACAAGTCCTCCAAACACTGCAACAACACAAATTGTGTGCTAATTTTGAGAAATGCACTTTTGTTATGACCCAGGTTCAATGTATGGGGTACATCATTGATCAGCGGGGTGTGCATGAGGAGCCAACCAAGACAAACGTTATTCAATATTGGACAACGGCAACCAATCTAACAAAGCTCTGCAACTTTCTAGGTCTTGCCAATTTCTGAAGCAGGTTCATGTTGGGGTTCTCTCATATCACTTGGCCTTTGAGTCAAGTCAACAAGAGTGGCGCGAAAGAAAAGGTGTTTTTCGAGTTGAAGCATCACCTCTTCTCTATAGTAGTGATCACATTACCAGACCTGCAACAACCGTTTGAGATTGAGACATATGCGTCTAACTATGCTATTGGCGCAGTTCTTTCTCAGCAAGGGCATCTAGTGGCATATCACAGTGAGACACTTTCAAAAACAATGTGAAAGTATCCCACCTATGAGAAATATATGTATTCCATTGTGTAGGCCCACTGACAATGGAAGCATTACATTATGAGGAAGGAAATTTTCATCCACACAGACCACCAACCCCTGCAGTTCATATAAACAAAAGGAAAGTTGCAAAACGATCGCCATTCGAAATGGTCAACATACCTACAACAGTTCCATTTGAACATGAAATACAAGAAGGGAAGCATCAATAATGTTGCAGACTGCATTAGCCAACCGTCAATCATGGCACTGACCACTCTACTCGACTCTTGTGGACACGAGACTTCGAGGTGGTCGCATCTTTACAAGAGCGATCTAGAATTCGACAACACATACCAGACGCCCTTGGAAGGTAAGAAAGTTCATGATTTTCACCTCATGGGTGCATTGTTATGCCACTTGGGACACCTTTGTGTTCCTTCAAGTGAGTGTGCCAAGATTATTTTGGTGGAACACTATAGTTAGGTCGCTGAACATTTTGGAGTAGAGAAAATAGTGGCAGTGTTGCAAAAGTATTTTTATTGTCTGAACCTTCCACGGGATGTTGGAAAGTACATAAGATCTTGCATTGCCTACACCATTGCCAAAATGACCATCAAGAAGCAATGCATATATACCCCTCTGCCTACTCCTAGTCGGCCTTGGGAATGCATCTCCATGGATTACGTGTTGGGCCTTTCTTCTACTAAGCATGGCAACGAATGTGTTTTCGTGGTCGTTGAAATATTCTATAAGATGGCCATTCTGGTGGCCTGCAACAAGAGTATCACAAAAGAAACCACTATTAAGGTCTTCTTTGAATGAGTGTGGGTAAATTTTGGGATCCCACAATCTATTATCTTAGATTGGGACAACAAGTTCCTGAGTAAATTTTAGTCAATCCTCTCGTCGACGTTGGATACCAAAATCACTAAGTCCACAACCTTCCACCCGCAAACTTATGGCTAAACAAAGGTTGTCAATAGGATGATCGTACACATTCTGCACATGTACAACTCAACAAATCCACACACATGGGATAAAATCCTCCCCTGTGTCCAGCATAGTTACAACAAAGCTCTCCATAGCTCAACTGGCCACAATCCCTTTCACGTGGGGTTAGGATTCCATCCATTATGTCCCATTGATGTGGCCATATCATTTGTAGCTACTCAGGCAGATTCGTCTCATGTCCAGGCTGAAGCTGATAGGGTTAACAACTTCATTGATCACATTCAACACATTCATCAGTAGGTTGCACGATATATTGGACCAAGCCAATGCTAAGTACAATCAGCATCATGATTAGCATCAGGTGCCACACAAGTTCCAGGTGGGTGACAAAGTTTGGTTACATTTGCAGAAGGAACGTCTCGTTGGGCCCCACTGCAAACTTCACCTGCTTTGATATGGGTCATACACCATCACCAAGGCTATAGGGGAAAATTCCTTCGAGCTCAACATTCCATCATTCCTTGGCCTGCACCTAGTATTCAATGTGGACCGATTGCGACCATACTTTCCCCCATTTTTGGACACATCCAACATTGTTGAGAATCTGACACCAATAGATATCAACCCAAGCTGCATCAAACATCCCATGTCTTAATAGGATTATGGACACACATATCAAGAACACTTGCCAACAGAGGATCCAACTATATCGAGTTGTCAAAGAAGGTCAACTCCTTCACCAGGGCAAGTGGTTCATCGGGAACTAGGTTCAAAAGAAATTTCCTCACCTCATGGAGGCTCTACACGCAACGGGGACCATTGATTCCTAAAGGGGAGGACTGATCCAGGTGGATAATGGTGGCTACCTGCCTATTCCACATAGACCTCCATTCACTTTCTTTTGTTTCCTTGATTATAGCATCATTTACTAATTTTAATAGTTTTTTGAGTCATGAACTTTCGGAGTTGTTTTGACCCCATAAATGACATTTTGTTGAGGTTTGCAGTAGGCCTATTCATCTACGTCTATGGTTCTGCCTATGGGCCTCCTACAATTCCTTTAGTAATCAGAGAGATCTTTCCAACGAGGTATCATTCATGCCAAACAGAGATCATATGACCAAGTTACGACCCCAAGAAATTGGTTGCCCAACTAACCCCAACTATTAGAAAATTATATATTACAGAGCAATGGAACACATAAAATATTGAAGAAATATAAACACAGAAAACACATAAAACAAGAGAGACACAGATATATGTGGTTCACCCAGTTTGGGCTAAGTCCACAGAGAAACAGCCAGTCCTTCTTTTTATATTATCCAGCAAACTGAAGAGATACAACCTACAATAGATCCACTGTAACACCCTCTTCGCTCTCAATCTCCTCTATCTTCCTCACTCAGAATATAGATCTACATAGACGTAATACAATTCCCTCATATATAGTGAGGGGTTTCCTTCTAGGGCAAAAAACCCTAAATCAAACATAACTTCTACTGTCAAATCATCTGCCTAATGAACGGCCCAGATTGACTACGAAATTACAACATTTTACAAGGCAATTTTACATCTATTCTTAGCTTCGGGGGTGCTACCCTCGAACCCCCGCTGGGGGACCGCTGGCCCCCGCACCCCCTGTGTGAAGGGGTGTACAGTCTTCCTAGGGTATACATCCGGCTGAAACCTTTGAATATAGAAGATAATCAGGTTCCACACCCATCACCAATAGGGCCCCAAACTCTTGGTGTTCCATCTCATGGGGTTAGGGTTTGGTTGTTTAGGGTTTTCCCTTATTGTTCAATAATAAAAAGGCCCTTGAGCCTCATTGTAACACAATTAAGAGGCATGTAGCCACCACATCTTTTCTTAGACATAAGCTACCATTGCCCAAGCTAATTAATTCCATTCTATATGTAACTTGTATATTTCAGTTCTTTGATATTTATGAAATGAAGTTTTATTTATGTTGCATCTACATAGTTATGTTTGTATATGTATTTTGTTGCATCCTATATAATTCTAGATCATTTAAAATTAAGAATAAGATGATAAATAATAAATTAAAAAAAGTGTTCAAAAACGTTTTTCAATTTTTACACAACAATCAAATTAGAATATTTTTTCAATAAACAAATCAAGAAATATATAATCAATCTAAATAAATCATGATTGATCTACTAAATATTATTATTTATAATAATGTATTTAAATATTATTATTATTATTGTTTGTAATAATATATTTTAAAAGTATTTATATAATTTTATTGTTAATTTTGGAATAGGACTTTTGGAATTTTAATTTAATTATTAATAATTATTTGGTGGATGGTAGAGTATTTCTCATGCAATTAATTATTATTATTATTATTTAAAATAAAGTTATTGTGCTCATATTAGGTTGTGGAGGGTTTTTTAGCACAATTAATAATTATTATTATAATTAAAATAAAGTTATAATTTAGTTAATTTTTATGTTTTTCTAAATCTTGGCAATGTGAGATGTATCATAAAGTGTGTGTTTTGATGTCAATTTTTAACATCTATTAACTTTAGGAATAGTCTAACTTAAAGAAATGACCTTTCCGTGACATTTTTTCTGGTTAATTCTTATCAAAATCCCGTAGAGATTTTTAAAAACTCGAGGTTAGGTTGTTTAATTCGTAGAATTCGAGTGCCCAAAGGGGTTTTTCAGGGTGCTGGAACCATTTATGCATTTTAAACAACCAAAAATCACATTCTTTCTTGAAATTGGTTTGTCGATTTCGATGAAAAAATCTGTTTCCTCTATAAGTTAGACTACGCCTTTACTTTATATTGTTGCACTAATTACTCCAAAACTATAACTATACATCTTTATGTTATTATAATGAAAGTGACGTTGTATAATGAAGGGTTGTTTTTTTTTTTGTTTTTTTTTTATAAGAGTCTAAACACCAATGATTGAATCATTATAATAAGAGAAAGGAATGGGTTTTTACATTTGAGAGATGATCTATATATTTATGTAAAAATGAGCTTCAACTTTTATGGTTAAGAAAATTTTAAAGATTCATAATGATCCCAAAATTATAAAAAAAAATGGAAATTTTGTTAATTTTTAAATTTTAATCATAAAATATTTGGTAATATTTTTATAAAGATATTTAACTTTTTAAGAATTAAAACAAAATAATTGATGATTTGTATATAAAATATTTTTATTTTATAAAATTTTGACAAATTATTTTGGAAAAAAAGTGAAAACATTTTTTTTAAGTATGAAAAATTAACGAAACCTAAAATTTAGCTCATAATTTTTCCATCTAACTCTATTGTCAGGTAAAAAAATAAGTTTGTTAAAAAAAACATAAATCCATATTAACCTTAAATGTGTTTAACCCATATCATCTTTTAGTTTAAAAATGTAATGAATGAATACACCATTTTTTAAATATTCAATTTAAATAAATTCTTAACAAAATAAATCCAATTTCATAAAATAAATTATATATAATTTCTTTAACATATATATATATATATATATATATATATATTAAAAATTCGTATCATTAAATAACAATTCAGTAACATATATACATACATATATATATATATATATATATATAATATCCATTTTTAAGGTCACGGCCAAGTCAGATACCAAATTATGTATGAGACCCCCTTGTTTGTGGGACAAGGGACCCACCTCTGTGCAGCGATTTGACTGCTAAGTTTACGAAGGCATACATACTCTACCCCCCTCTAGTTTTGAACCTGTGACCTCTTAAGAGGAAACACATGCTCTTAACCATTTATATATATATAACTCGAAATATATTATTTATTATTAAAATATTACTTTTTAAACACAAATACAAAAAAATATTCTAAGTGTGTTATTTATTATTTAATTCCTCCCATAACCACATTTTGTCCACTCCTTACTTCAACATACAACTCCTTACTTTAGATGAAGAAAAAAAAAATAAAAAAAAAATAAAGGAAAAAGAACATCTAACCTTTTCCATTAATTTGTAAATTTAAAAGTGAGATGGAAGTAAGTCATTGATATTTCCATAAGAGATCAGGTGACTTATTCATCCATCATAATAATCTTTTCTATTAAGCAAAAGATAATGGATAAAAGAATTGTTATTTTTAATAAATAAAAATATATAATTTTTTTATATAAGTTTAGCGGTAAATTTCTATTCATTCATTAATAATCAGGCAAGTTACAAATATATAAATTGTTGGGTCGCCTTAATCTGCCTAGTGGGAAATCAGGTCTATTGGCCACCGAACTAAATTATAAGTCATCCAAAACATAGATAGTCTGAATTTGTCTAACCAAGTCTTATAAGCCTTATAGTCTAGAAACCAACTAGTAAGCATGAAACTGTAAACATAAATGCTACCCGACATATACAACAACATTTAAACCAAAATTATCATACATGACTTCCAACAATTATTCATCAGACAATTCCACTAGAGGAGGATCTTTAGCACTTCAGCCTGGCAATTCAGATTGTGCCAAACATGGAATATGTCACTCGATGCAGCCCAGGTGGGTGTTGCATCTAAAGTTGAATTAGTTGGAGCTCTTTCTGAATGTCTCGAAGACCCGGGTCTGAATCAAAATTTGCTGTTGTGTTGAGGGAAGAAACCATTTCTTTGGCCACAATACATTTCATAAGCCAAAAGAGATGAATGGACTATTTATACAAGGTGAGGCGGTCGCAGGTATACCTAGGGTTAGGGATCAAATCACCCCAATCCTTTGTTGGTGGCTTGAGCTCAGCTTTCAAATTCAACTTAGCCTCCCATGTCATAATCAACTGCTTCACCTAGGCCGAGGTCCCTTCGCAGTATGCCTGAATCGTGGCCTGTAGAACCTCAGAACTCGTTTTCCTACCCCTCTAACGCGGAGTCCGACCGAAAGATGAACCAGTTTCTTTGCCTTTTCCATCCTAGTTTCTGTGAACCCAGCCACCACAGCCTGAGGCCCTGCCATGAGGAGGATTCTTCACCATTATGAACAAAGCCAGACCACCCTTCTTTAGCCTTCTCGCACCTTCCTATTCTCAAGAGCCAGCACGTTGAACAAAGGCCAAAGGGGCAGGCGGCTTAAGCAGACCTGGAAAAATTAATACAGAGAAACACCCGAAAAAAGAACATTAACTTAATGTAAGGCCATAAAAACAGAAAAAGTGTTGAACGACACTGAACCACTCTAGAATTCCACCACCCGAGACAATACCTAGAGACAAACAGTAACCCTCCTAGAGTGTGAGGTACCACCTAAATAGGAACGATGTCCCCCATGCACGCCTGATCTTAGAGTCCATAGACTCAGCGTTGATCAATAACCAAAACCCTTACTCGCCACGAGGTTTTCCAATACAATTCAGACTTAAAATGGGAAAACTAATTATCAAAGTGCAGAGGAAACATTATGAAAAGGATCCTGAAACTAGTAAACATGCTGATCCAGGTGGATATTGGTGGCCACCCGCCTATTCCACTTGGACCCCCAACATTGTCTCTTTCAGTTTTTCGGTTTCCTTAATTGTAGCATAGTTTACTATTTTGGCAGTTTTTCGGGTCGTCAGCTTTTGGAGCCGTTTTGAGGCCCTAAACTACGTTTTTAGGGAAAACAAAGAGACTAAAAACTTCCCGAAGCAGCATCCCACTTTATTTTTGGCCTTCTCTTTAAGATCTATGAAATGAGGTATTATGATAGCCAAACGGAGATCATATGCCAAAGTTATGACCCCAAGAAGTTGATGTACCAATTTACCCAAACGGGGCCCACAGTTTTGGCGCTTCATCTCCTAGGGTTAGATTTTTGGATGTTTAGGGTTTTCTATTGTTTCTCAATAATAAATAGGCCTTTGAGCCTCATTGTAACACAGTTCAGAGGCATGTAGCCACATCTCTTCTCAAAGATAAGCTACCATCGCCTGAGCTATCTTATTTCCCTTCTGTTCGTAAGCAGAGTTCAATATTGTTTTATTAATGAAATGAAGTGTTCTTCTACTACATCTTTGTATTTACGATTATATCTTTAATTTTTGCGGATCACATTCCCATGCGGAAAATAATGTTGCCAAAAAAGATGGATATTAACATAACATAGTCGAGAAGGTCAAGATTTCCAGTCACAGAAACTGCTAAATTAACCATTGTTTCTTTTCCCATCCAGATGTGAGGCATATCACGAATAGAAGCCCCCAACCCAGAATACAGTATAAGCATAATAACATACCAGACTCTATATGCTAACCTCGAGCAGAGACAGGCAGTGTTTGAGTATATCCCCCACGTTCCAGGCACCGCAAACTTGTAGACAAAAAACTTAGGCTCCCTTAGATGTCGAGGACACCAGTTCATATGCCGGATAGATGTTCTTAAATCAACCTCCGCTCCCACCACCTGTAGACGTCGAGGATTACCAGACTTCACGTCGTGGATCTGGAAAGATCTATGACCCTTTATAATATTAAGATGGGTGAGCGTGTGAGGGCAAGGGAGAGACTGTCCACTGGGTCATGTCAATCAACCCCATATGGGCGTCCAACTGCCTTGAACCCTAATCAGGGAAAAATATATAATTTTAATTTTAATATTTATAATCTATTTAAATTAGTAAATATGTTTCGAGGGTCTATAAAATATTATTAAAAATGTTTCGAGGGTCTATGACCTTCCAGAAATCATATACACAACTTCCATGATTTGTGAAATTGTACCTTTTATTTCAATAAAATGTATTATATATTTAAATAATGCATTTTGAAGAAAGGAAGCGAGTAGAAAATCATATCATCACTCCCAGAAATCATACACACAACTTCCTTGATTTATGGTCTCCAATTTTGTATTATATTTATCAAAAGAAAAACCATTAGATCTCGATATCGACTTCATAGGTTCAAGGTCAATATAGGGGACAAGTTTGAGTAATTTATCCCTTAAGGATAATAAGTATTGATTTGAGGTTTTTGGTGATTATGTAATTAAGTTAAAAGTTTTTATTGTGATGGATTTTTATTTTTAGTGATTGGACAGATTGTTATGTTCTCATTTGTGCTTAAGTTCAATTTTTACAAGTAATATGTTCGCATATTGTGATTAGGTTAAAAGTGTATACACTTTTTTGGATAGGGGTCTACTTTGATATATCTTGAGACACTTTGACGCTTGTTAAGTCACAAATTATTAGTATATTTGGCTTGACTCTTAGATATACACTTAGGTTAGAATGGCAATCAAAAGGTTTGATTTTGGGCCTATTCTAAATTACTCCAATGAGTTATTGATTTTCATGGTTATATATAATATTGATTTAAAAAAAAATTAAAAAAAATTACCCAAGCTAAAAAGATATTTATATTTCAGAAAATTTGTATTGGGGGCATAGTCGAACAACTTTTACAATTATTTTTGTTGGTCCAAACTTAACAACATTGTAGTAAGAAACAAAATTCTAAACTGTGATCAGAAACTATGCCTTGGAGTAGGCATAGGAGTGTTACAATGTTCTAGAAAGACTAACTTGTAGATCCTCTAAAAAATACCAACTAAAAACTAGCACTTACAAAACATGGTTTGCAGGTAGGCTTAAGGAACTGGGGTTAAGCTTAGAACCCCATCCAATTTAAGGTTTCCTTTTGCTAGATGGAACCCCTCATTCATGAGGAGGTTTGTGCCTTCTTCTTGTTATTATTATGGACATGAATAAATGATTTAGAGTGAAAGCTTCCTAGCATATGATAAGTCCCTTTTACAATAGTTTGGAGTTTGATGTCATAAGAAAGAGATTCATTGATGAGGCGGCGCAAAAGAATGGCAGAGTCACCAATGATAATGAGATCTTGAATGTTTCTCTTCTTAACCAAAGATATACCTTACAAAAGTGTGTAGGCTTCTACTTGGTTGTTTGTGGCGATTCCTAGACCCCATAAGAAGCGTTATTCTCGTTGATCCTTGGGGTGATACATCACCCACCCCCCACACTCGCCACCCTTTTTTTTCAATTGAAAATAACATATTTGCTAGTTTCATTTGGATTTGGATTAATCTTTTATCACTTGTTTGATAATAATGTTGTAGTAGGTTCACAATAAGGGTTGTAATCAAGTCCAAATTGACCAAATGACACGAAATGAACCATCTCAGCAATAAGTGAGTGGTGACAACTTACCAAAGATTATTTTAACAAGTCTACTTATTCATGTTGACAAATAATATCTACTAAACAAAAACATATTTGAAGGGTGTTGACACAAAAGTAATTATGAATACATACACATATTTGAAAGTGACATTGGATGTCGAGTAGATTGTGAGTTTCACGAGTATTCTAGTTCAACTTTATTGAAACAATGTTTTCATAGACATCAATGTAATTTCATCTTCCAACTATTTAAACTCATGACCTCTGATGCTCCACATTGGATTGGAGGATGCTTGACAAACCATCTAAATAATTATCAATTGGTGACAAATTAGTCAAAATATTACTTTAATAAGAATGCTTATTCATGTTAATATAAACATCTATTTAACAAATATATCATTCAAATAATGTTATCATAAGTATCAATGGACACTTGCGGAGATTTCAAAGTGTCAATAAATGTTGAGAAAAAGTTCAATAGGTCTAAGTATTCTAATCCAACTTATTGTAACAATGATTATGTGTGGATAAGTGTGCTTTGATTTTTGAACAATTTGAGTCAATGACTTCAAGGAGTCCACATTGGATTGGGGCATGAAATAATCCACACACACACACACACACACATATAAGGATGGATGGGGCAGTGTTTTTTTTTCCATAGGTGATTGTGGTGTTGACAAGTTAGTATAAGTGTAACTTGGTGAGCACATGTTTTAAGTAAATTTAATGTGATGATTATTTTCTTCAATTGATAGTGAAGTATATGTTAGGTTAATCTGGATTTGGATTAAATTTTTATTGCTTATTTTGATAATAATGTTGTAGTAGTTCACAAAAAGGGTTGTACAAAAATCCACTTTAACCAAGGGATGCTAAATAAACCATCTTGGCAATAAATGAGTGGTGGCAACTTAGACAGAATATTCCTTTGATAAGTCCACTTATTTGTGTTAACTTGTAAGTATTGATGCATACGTACATAGATTTAAAAGTGTCATTGAATGTTGAGGAGATTGTTAGTTTTACCAGTATTCTAGACCAACTTTATTATAGCAATATTTTCATGGGCATCAATGTAGTGACCTCTCAAAGTCCACATTAGATTATAGGATACTTTATGAACCAACTCTACAATTATCAATTAGTGACAACTTAACCAAAAGATTCCTTTAATGGGTGTACTTATTCAAGTTGACCAAAAACATTTATTAAACAAAATTATCTTTAAAGGATGTTGAGTTATAAGTAGTAATTAACACATGTGCATATTTCAAAGTGTCATTGAATGCTGATTAGAAGTTCAATGTCGTAAGCTTTGTAGCCTAAATTAGGGTAAAAATGGTTTCATGTGCATAAGTGTGTATGAACTTCTAATGATGTGAACCCATGCCCTTCAAGAGACCACATTAACTTAGAGGACATGGAGCAAACTATGTTAGCAATAAATCAATAATGACATCTTAACCAAAAGATTAACAAGTGTAGTAGCTCATGTTGGCCATAAACATCTATTAAACAAAATAATATTCAAATGATGTCGACTTATAAGTATGGGTGAATACAAACGTAGAATTCAAAGTATCATTTATTTTCAATAAATATTCAATATTCTAATCCAACTTAATATAACAAAATTTTCACTATTATATATTAATTTTGACAAAAACTTAGTTTTATAATAAATTAGTGAAATTTTACTTGCTTTAATTTAAATTCAATTACCATAAAAATCCCATAAACTAAACTTACTAAAAAAAAATTCACCCATTCTAAATAGTATATAAAATCAATATTTTTTTCATTTTTCTTAATAACTTTCACTTCGACCTATCATAATAATCCAATTTTGTTAAAATTAAACATAAATTTATTAAAATTATATAAATAAATTTAATATTTTAAGATATTAATATTTAATATATTTAGATTATATATTAATCATATTTATAAAAAAAATACTATGAAACATTAACCGTTCATCCTCCTACCTAAACAAATTGTTTATATATATAGATATAGATAACAAGTGTTGTAATTATAGTATATAACTTTATGAATTTTCATTATTTACCTAATTTTTATTTCATTATTTAACTAATTTTTTCTTCTACTTGCATGAAGCAAAAGTGGCCTCAAAGATGATATAAAGTTCGAAGCAAACGTTGGACGGTTAAGATGTCATTTTAATTGAATGATACATAATATGTCAAATTTTATAATAGATATACGTTCGTTAAATTTTAATCTATTAAAATTAAAATTAGATATATCTTAGTTGAATTTTAAATTATTTAACATTAGGGGTTTGATGTTAATTTTTATTTTATTAGTATTTTTTTTCAAAAAAATAAAAAATAACAATATTCTATTAATATAAAAGTTGTTTAATGTATTCCTCAATGGGGTGAGATCCCAGAACCTCGTGGCCCATGTCAGTAGTTATGTGGCAAGTGGAAGGGGGATCGGCCCCTCAATCCCCTCACTTCATTAAGCGATCAGAGGTGAGTAATGTTAGGTGTGTGAAATAGCCCAACGCCTCGTCGAGTGTGGGAGGAGATGTTCTAAGGTGACAGATGGGTAATTTGAACGACATTCGTGTTGAGGTGGTGGTTCAACTTCATGCGTTTGAGTGGTTTTATGTGCAATAGCGAAGGCAAAGGAGTCTAGCCTTTTGGTTTTGGCGGCATTGGAACTGTTTTCTCTCTGGGTTTGATCGACATTGTCTGGTCCTACGCCTAACCCTGGAAGGCTTCCCTAGGCTTTTTTGGTTTGGTGCAACGCAAATTGAGGTAACAATAACCACCCAGATTTTTTGGTTCAATTTGAATTTGGAAGGTGTGGGATTTTGATTCTCTGGAGGGTGTAGAAGGTGCGTCCGCCGGTGAAGTCTTTAGTGGGTTGAGTGGAGCCACAACGTGTGGCTCTTGTGGTTTTCAGTACATACCGGGGGAAGGAGAGCTACTCTCCTGCAATTCACTGGGTTTGAGTGTCGAAGTATTCAACGAGAAGGGTGTTGGTGTGCTTTGGTCGGAGTGGGGTTCATCTGGACCACTCTGAGCCTGGAATTCGACCACCTTGGCACTCTGTCCAGCCACTTCCGTGGTGGAATCGATCGGTGGAGTGGTGAAGGGTGGTGGGAAGCAAGGTGCTGCTTCGGGAGAGGTATTGGTGGTTCACATTCTTGCTCAGGTGACGAGAGGGTTTGGATTTCATAGAGGAGATGATGGTGGTTGAGAGCCAATCTCACCTAGTTAGTGGGTGGTCACTCTGACTTTCGAATTTGTAGTAATTTTTGTGGTATCCCATGCCCCTTCAGGATGAGGCTATCTTTGCGGCGTGGTCAATCTTCTCAACTTGCGAAGGATAGCTCGGCGGGACGTGAACACCCAGAATTGGCCATCCCACCAGTGAATTTGGGGTAGGAGCGTGTTGGGTCGAGTCGAGGAGGCAAGGTTGCGGGACATTCCAAGTGGCCTATTGTTGGTGTGCGAGGGGGACGCGGAGGTGGCTGGAAGGCAACGAGGAAAGGTGGGCGACCTCCACATGCTTAGAGAAATGACATGGTGGGAAGAGGAGTCGTGGGTCTAACATATGCTTGGAAACCGACCCGCAGGAAATTAAACACTACTTCCTGGATAATTGTCAAGGATTAATCCATCCTTTAATAGATCAAATGGAAACAACTGAGAGAATCAGAAGGGAGGAACATGCAGAGTTGGTAGCCACCTTGGATATAATGCACTACTTCTAGTGCTAGGTTCGCGAGCGAGTCATGGTCGTATGGCATGGCCAGAACCTACTCTCTGAAAAGGCAGAAATGTTGGAATCCTAGATGGCTCACTTCGAAGGGCATGTCCAATGCACCTTCCGCCCACCACTTCCTCTAGGAACAACCCCAAATAACTTAGTTTCCATCACTTCTGATGAATAGCATGATCGCAGGTGGCCTCTTGGTATTACTTGTTTTTTGGAGTCACTAGCCCTCTCGGGCTCGAACTATGTCTCTAGCATCCTTTTTCTATTTTGGTCACTTTTTGCATACGGTGGTCAACAAACCTAGTCGGGGTGATACCACCAATTTTTTGAAACTTCAGATGTATATATTTTATTCCAGTTGAATAGAATATTGATTTACAAAAAAAAAAAAAAATGTTTACATATGCATAATTGTCAAGTATGTCCCATATCTCATGTAGATTTAATCATGGAATACTAAAAATAAGATAGCAGGGAATGCAGGCCCACCTAAGATCCTATAGGGAGCACCAGATATGACCCAACAAACAAGCATATATAGGGCACATGGGCCCACCAAAAAACCCCTTAGGGAGCTCCAAAGATAGCCCAAACAATGAGCAACCAAACATTACAATGTGGGTCAACAAACCCCAACAAAAATCTAAAATAAAAAAGTGTGCAAGCTGCAAAAGGGTCACAAACATTATGGGGCTCAAACCCCAATGCAGGCAGACAACTCCAAAAGATGCTTTGACCAACAAGAAGAAACAAACTAGAAGATACTCTAACCGAAAAGAAATAAACAATGCTGGAAGATACTCTGACCAACAAGTAAGTGCCTAGAGCTATTCTGGCAAGCCTCAATGAAACCCTAAGACACCCTCGAAACACTGGAAGATAGTTTGACTAGTCACGTGACAGATGTCAAGAACCATGGGCTGGAGTGGCAAGGGTTCTAGCCACCCCCTCTTCTTCTTCTATGTATGCATCAGATGCACAACAATGTTGGTCCAATGTTTTTTGGAACACTGCGACCAGATTGCCACCTCCCACCTTAGATCTATGCCATCACGGACAATGGAACACACTACCCAACACAGATCTACCCACATCAAGCGTAGAACAAACCCACGACACAGGTATGTAGCTCCATAGGCAGAAACTAACCAAATACAAAAAAACCATATCAGTGTTATCAGGAAAACTAGTGTCCATTCAGAGCTGCTAGTCCCACTAAGACGGGTAGCTATCTTAGAAACAAACAAACTAAAGTTACTTGTGTTTTCCTTTATGAGAGATAGATGAGAGAGAAGCAGAGAGTGCCAACCATAGTCTTTCGCAAGTCTCCTTGCTTGTTTCCTCTCTCCCTTGATAGAGCTTTCGCCACTCCTTTCTCACTTGTCCCACTTCAAAGAACACCTGTAGAGTCAAAGCAACAAAATACCATCAAAGCATAGAGATCTATAACCATAAACAATGTAGGATCAGATGTACATTAACCATATAAATGCATATACAAATACAAGATTCAGAGATATACAAGCATATGGAGGAAAACTCAAATAGCTTTATTGATAGAAGTAGTAGAAGAGAGGATTGCAAGCAAGCTGTCTGATCCAGCATCATCCTCTCAGGATGAAAGCCCTCTTCACCTCATACAAAGCAAGATCACCCAACAATACAATGTCTTCAAAGAGAAACCAACATCACTTCCTTACAAATTACAAAATTCCATCCTCTGGATCTCTAGGATGAGGGATCCATATATAGATGTTTGCAGGAGAGTGAGTCAGCTTCTGGGATTTTGATTAGTGTCATTTCACTGATAGTTCTTGGTTCCACTTGGAGATTTCACGATCTCTTACTCATCCCTGGGCGAATTCAGAGAGGCAAGTGTCATATGAGCAGTTTCTAGAAGATTCTTTGAGTTTCCACCTAGCAAACTGCTTCTGCCATTTGTTTGCTCTCCCTCATCACACCCTACAGAAGGGCGTTTTAGTATGCATTGCACCCCTCATGTGTGACAGGTGAGATGCATCGCACCCTCAGCATGGAGCAGTCTGTATGGTCCAGTTTTGACCAGTTCTGAGTAGTTTTTCAGGGAGAACTTTAGGGAGAACTTCTGGGAAATGATGTAATCAGCTGACCTTGTTCCTTTAGGGTATGAAACAAAACTTTTAGGGGTTTAGAAGCCCTTGGTTTATGGACATATTTGATTGGGGTTGCAGTGCCCAAATATGTCTATAACAGTTGCCCCCTAAAGCATGAGGTCGTAAATATTCTGATGTCGAGTGAAATGCTTTATTATGAGGATCCGAGGTTTTTCGAACTGGAAGGTGACATGTAATAAGATACAATACAATACATTATCTTCATAATATTTTCATGATTTAGCTGAGGCGGGAATTCCCATGCTCAGATTTATAAATTCATTTTCATGTACATAGGACAAACAACTGTTTGTGTGGCAGACTGATGATTCTGGTAGATTCATCATCCCTTAGTTTGGATGATTATCTGTGCAGCAATGATGTACATTTGATGTCTTTATTTTCCTGAATATATCGCAGCTCGGATGGATGAAACTAGATCCGGGGTCTTCAAACTCGTTCAATCTTCGCCCGAAGTACAAGTCGAGCCATGTGAAAAGATGTTTTGATGTCGAACATCGAAAGACATCGCCTGCTTACCAACCAATGATGTAAGCTATTAACAGGCGCGAGAGGAATCACCGATAATGATGATGACCCTCAAGGTACTGCAATACAATTCACGTGGTGTGAATACATAAGTTTATGTCGAACACCACGCAAAATCTTTCGGTCGAAGGCCATTGATGTAAACCTGTCGCCGAAAGTTAGAAACTTGCCATTGAGGCATGCAAGCTTCAAAGTACTGAAAGGGTTGTTCCTAATCCAACTTCTTGGATAATGTGCTAATGTCGACAAAAAGTGACCCATCATAGGAGGGCCTTAATGAATACCACATCTACGACACAGAACAGAGCAAATGATTTAGTGGAGGTGAAAATGATCTGATGATACAAGGTTCAGGGTGGCAGTCACGAAAGAATGGAGTGTTAAGGTATTGCAGTGGATGAAGTGTTAGCTAGGTTGGTGAATTCTCTGAGTGACTTCTCTTGAACATATCAGTGACACTGAAATGGATTAGTAGCGTTAACCCCAAGATGGATGGTATGGAGGACGAATGGTGATATGACCGGTGAACGGAATTTTTAGCTTTGCTACAAATTTCGACATTTCAGGGTCAACGACAGCTTGGCCGTGTTTTTTTTATGCTAAAAGGGAGCTCACAACAGTCTGTTTCCTTCTTTGCCTTCATTCTCCTTATACTCTCTTAACTCCCGCTATCCCTGTTTTCCTCCAAAATCCTTTGTAAACGTATATACCCCTTTGCCCCCGCTTAATCCCTTGTATTCCACTGCCTCTGTTTTATCCTTCTAAAACTCTGTGTAATCCCGTGTTTCCTCTGACCCCCGAGCACTAAGCTTTATCCACCATATGACCTGACCATATGACTCGGTGCTTTCATATATCCCTCCGCCTTAATCCCCACCATCGATCGCATCACGATCCGACAGTCTTTGCTATTTTTACAGTTCATTAAAACTTGTTCTTTTCCCCACAGTCGATTGCATCCATCGTGAGATCTAACGATAGTCGCTCCTCCCGATCACGCGATTTTCCCACTCGTTAACGCACGGGGAAATAATTTTTCCACCCTTCACGTCTGCCACGGGTTGCACGTTGAGTGGGATCGTGCGGGTTTATACGGAAACCGCCGCATCTCCGTAGGCAGTGCAAGGAATACTGCCCGCCAGCAAAACCACCCTCCCTCACTCGTTAAACCCCGCGTTCTTTTGACCCCCGATCACCGTCGAATCTGCCCGACTGCGATCCGATGGCCCACATTCGCCCATCCACGTTACCTCCCGATACTCATCATCAAATGATCTCTGTCATTGATCTGTGTGATCCGACGGCTGAGCTTCGTTCCTCCGTTCAGTCTGCCCCTGCCATCCTCAACAACTGTATTTAAGGAAGGGGATGGCCGAGAAGAAAAAGGATAGCCTCAAGCAGTCAAATGCATTTACCAATTATGGAGTTTCACTCATACAACACTCCACCTGCCCGAGAAGGACTGCAAAGCATCAAAGAAAATCTAATTCATGTGCAGACACAGTCAGATCGTAGCATAGACTCCATCATAGATTTAAGGTGGTTGGTCGCCCATTATGACCCCTCCACGCATAGCACAGCAGAATATCTTTGTAAACAAACTCTATATATACCCAGAAAACAGATGTAATCAAGGTTGATGGTGGTAGTATTGATGTAAGGTTCAACTTCTAGGGACTGTAATGACTGTGATACCTGCAGCATCTGGTCTTCATTTTCAGCTAATACAAGCTTCTTTTGTTGTTAATTGCTCACTTTCCACTTCTTCTTTGTTACAGGCTATGCCTGTTATGCATTTTTCATGTTCTCTTGATGTTTAGCATTAGAGGGGCTATCATCCCACCTCTTTGTTAAAATCTAGTATGTATCATTAAGTGTGTATGCAGGTTTCTGTTATTTTAATGCTAGAGAGTTGTCATCCTGTCTGTGCATTAGGAAATATATTTATAGACCTTTTAACTGGTTGCAGCTGGCCATCACGGGGTCCTGTGCATCTGCTGGTGTGGTCAGTATTCTCCAACTTCACCTGTTCCTCAAACTGTAAGTAATTGGTGGTCTAAAGCCTTGTAGTCTAGGGGTGTTCACCCATGTCTTGGGTTAAGCATAGTAGAAGTGGTTATCTGGCTTGAATATGCATCATTCCTTCCAGTCATCCACCTATTTCCAACATTTTTGTTGAGTTTGTAATGTTCCCGAGCATCTTTGAGATACAACCTAGGAGAGTTTCTTGGGGTGATAACATTAACTGGCGTTGTTGCCGAGGAGAGGAGATTGAAGCTCAGCTTCCCTGGGAGACGACACAGTTCTAGGTTTTGATGATAGACAAGGCTTGGACACATTTTTGGTGGTAATCATCTATCTGGTGACTCCATTGGAGGAAGACCAACCTTTGGCGACTCCACAGTATAGTTCTGGCTCAGTTTGTGAGACATGCTCGAAGAAATCCTCAGAAATCACCAGCTGACCAGTGCCTGATCCTGAGAAGATCGTTAAGCAGAAGAATACTTTGCAGAAAGGAGCATCAAGACCAGGTAAGCCCTAAAAGTCCCATGTATCTCTGTTAGTGAAAATCACCTTCAGAGATTCATAAAGCTCCTGTTCATTCATTTCCCTTTCGGATCTCAGTCCAAAGAAAGCATCCCATGTTGTCCATCATATTCCTCTGTCTCTGTCATCCTTTTCATTGATCCATCCCACTCAGTCTACCAGTATCCTTTCATATACCCCAGTCATGGCAGGTCAGCAAGCTCTTACAAAGATAGAAAGAATCGTTGCTGCTAGGTATGGACCCTTGGTCTTGCCTGTCCCTTTGAATGCCATGCCTGCAGGAGATTATCAAGAATTTATGCCAAAGTTTACTGGTACAGAAGGAGTAACAGCTGAAGAGCACCTCGAGGCCTTTTATAGCTATGCTGATAATCTAGATATTAATGAAGAGGATGTTTGGATGAGGGTCTTTGTCCAAAGCCTTGAGGGAGAAGCTAGAAAATGGTTCAGAGAATTACCCCCCAGGTCTATTGCAGACATTGAGGCTTTAGATGATGTGTTGCTAAAGCACTGGGGGGATAAGAAAGATCTTCTCTTTTATTATACTAAATTTGGGAACTTACAGAGGGAGAATGGTGAGTTGTTGTCTGATTTCAACAAGAGATTCAACCATATGTACAGCAGAATACCATGTGAAATAAAGCCTACCCCTACCTCTGCTATGATTACTTATGCCAATGCTTTCGATTTTCAGTTCTGCCTGTTGTTAAGAGAAAGAAGATGTTCTTCTTTAGTTGATATGCAAATTGCAGCCCTTGAAGTAGAAGCAAATATCATTGCTGTAGAAAGACTCGAAGGTGATGCTGAAAGAAGAAGACAAGGGGGTGAGTCCTCATCATCCTTAGATCCAGAGATCAATAAAATGTCCAGGATGATTGAGTTTTTGGCCTCTGAAGTTTCCAAATTAATGGCTGAGCAGCATTCTAAAGAAGTAGGAGCTCATTGTTTGTTTTCTCTTCCAACTCCAAATCCATATAGAGAAGCACAGGAGTAGTTGCAGATTTTGCAAAAAAGTAGAGCTTATAACGAAGACAAAAGGGTGAAGACCCTTTTTCAGAGTATAGTCATGGAAGAAGAGTAGCCTGAAGAGGAGGAGGAGCTCCATGGTTTGGAAGATAAGGGCAGTGCCCCTTTCCTAACCAGAGCTGCCTATAAGAGGTCATTATCTATAGGCACTATTCACCAGTTTGTTGTAGCTACAGAACAACAAGCTGATCAGCAGAAGCAAGTAGCAGCAGATCCCTTCATCCTCAAAGAATTCGAGCCTAAAGCTAGCACATCTTCTAATGGCTATGTAGATCTGCAAATTATCCAGCCTGCTTTTGTACCGGGTCCAGTGATCAAAAAGGGAGAAGAAATCTCCCCATCATCTTTTGTCCCTCTATCTACTCAAGTGACAATCCCTCACAGTTGCCCACTAGGAACTGAGGAAAGCCGTAACTCAATGCTCAAGGATGATACTGATCATCTCAGTCTTGATATTCTAAAACCTGCTCAGGTAGCCTCCACATAGATTGAAAAGGTAGCTTGTCAGGTGACAGAGGAAGAGGGTGCACAGTTTTGGGACTCCTCCTTGGATGTAGACTGTTCTAAAGAAGATGAAGGAGCAGATGAGGTCTCTGTGTCCTCCACACATGAACACATTGGTACACCATTCATATTAATTGTGCAGGCCACAGGTGACAAAGATAAGTACACAGCAACCATGATTATTCAGCAGGTGTACAAAGGCTCCCATGAAGAACATCCAAGGATGAGAGCACATAGAGAGGGGATGAAATTTGATCCATATCTGCCTATTAAGGTCAAATGCCCCAAACTTTTTGAGGTAGAGGATCAAATCAATCCAGTTTTGTAGCTCTATGATGAACCGGCCGAGAGGAGGAGAAACAATTTTGATGGCCCATCAGTTGGCCAGTTTTTGAATATTTATGTTGTTTAAGGTCCTCAGGCCTTAATGATTGTAAGCAGTTTCTTTTTCAGGTTTTAGTGTAGACTTGGTTTGACTCCATGCCCAATGGATACTAGGCAATGTTTTTAAGCTGGGTTTTGTATGAAGGCATTGGTCTGCAGTTCTTGAGACCTCACAGGGAGGATCTCATCCCCAGAAGGAGCCAGTGTTAGCTCTGCTACAAATTTTGACATTTGAGGGTCAAAGACAGCTTGGCCGTGTTGTTTTATGCTAAAAGGGAGCTCACAACAGTCTGTTTCCTTCTTCCCCTTCATTCTCCTTATACTCTCTTGACTCCCGCTATCCCTGTTTTCCTCCAAAATCCTTTGTAAACCTATATTCCCCTTCGCCCCCGCTTAATCCCTTGTATTCCACTGCCTCTGTTTTATCCTTCTAAAACTCTGTGTAATCCTGTGTTTCCTCTGACCCCCGAGCGCTAAGCTTTAGCCACCATATGACCCGACCATATGACTCGACGCTTTCATATATCCCTCCACCTTAATCCCCACCGTCGATCGCATCACGATCCGATGGTCTCCTCTATTTTTACCGTTCATTAAACCTTGTTCTTTTCCCCACCGTCGATCGCATCCATCGTGAGATCTAACAGTAGTCGCTCCTCCTGATCGCGCGAGTTGCCTACTCGTTAAAGCATGGGGAAAGCAGTTTCCGGCTCATCACGTCCACCACGTGTCGCGCATTGAGTGGGATCGCATTGGTTTATACAGAAACCGCCGCAGCTCCGTAGGCAGTGTGGGGAATACCGCCCACCAGCAAAACCACCCTCCCTCGCTCGTTAAACCCAACATTCTTTTGACCCCCGATCACCGTCGGATCTACCCGACTATGATCCGACGGCCCACGTTCGCCCATCCACGTTACCTCCCGATACTCCTCATCAAACGATCTCAGTCGTTGATCTGTGTGATCTGACGGCTGAGCTTTGTTCCTCCGTTCAGTCTGCCCCCTCCATACTGTCTGTACTACCCTCGGTTGTTCTTTAATCCTCAACAACACTCCACCTGCCCGAGAAGGACTGTAGAGCATCAAAGAAAGTCGAATTCATGCGCAGACATAGTCAGATCGTAGCAGAGACTCCATCAGAGAGTTAAGGTGGTTGGTGGTCCATTATGACCCCTCCACGCATAGCACAGCATAATATATTTGTAAACAAACTCTATATATACCCAGAAAATAGATGTAATCAAGGTTGATGGTGGTAGTATTGATGTAAGGTTCAACTTCTGGAGACTGTAACTACTGTGATACCTACAGCATCTGGTCTTCATTTTCAGCTAATACAAGCTTCTTTTGTTGTTAATTGCTCACTTTCCACTTCTTCTTTGTTCTAGGCTGTGCCTGTTATGCATTTTTCATGTGCTCTTGATGTTTAGCATTAGAGGGGTTGTCATCCCACCTCTGTGTTAAAATCTAGTATGTATCATTGAGTGTGTATGCAGGTTTCTGTTATTTTAATGCCAGAGAGCTGTCATCCTGTCTGTGCATTAGGAAATAGATTTACAGACCTTTTAACTGGTTGCAACCGGCCATCACAGGGTCCTGTGCATCTGTTGGTGTGGTCAGTATTCTCCATCTTCACCTGTTCCTCAAACTGTGAGTAATTGGTGGTCTAAAGCCTTGTAGTCTGGGGGTGTTCACCCATGTCTGGGGTTAAGCATAGTAGAAGTGGTTATCTGGCTTGAATATGCATCATTCCTTCCAGTCATCCACCTATTTTCAACATTTTTGTTGAGTTTGTAATGTTCCCGAGCATCTTTGAGATACAACCTAGGAGAGTTTCTTGGGGTGATAACAGGAATAACCCAACCCGACTCAATCATGATGATGGAGTGAGAGTGTCATGTTCAAGAGCGACCTGCTACCAATGAAGTTATTCAATTTTTCTTCCCTTTTTCCCCAGTCATTGCTGACCAGTACCTCTTTATTTTTGTCAAGCTTGAGGAGGATAACATATGCTTGTTCTATAATTTTCCCTTCAAGAAAACCTGTCACTATGTTTTAACGAGCCTAGCGATAGTGAAACTCACTCTTGTTTGCATGGACAAGTTTGTCACTATTGTTTTAACGAGTTTAACGACAAAGACAACTCGGTCCTTTTCAATTTTAGAGAGTCTAAAAGAGACGTAAAGGCAACTCTAGTAGTCCTTTTTCGTAATATAATCCCTTAAGTCTGAAAAAAGTATAAAATAATACGAAAGGGATGACTTTTCGATAGTTTTAACGAGCCGAACAAGACAAACGCTCGATATTTTTGTGTAATTATCCCTCAGGTCCAAAAAGATTAAAATCTAGAGGAGGGATGGCACTTTCGATCGCTTTAACGAGCTGGAGAGGCCAATTGCTCGGCAATCTTTTCATATTTTATGAGTCAGATGAAAAGAGCTTAAAGGAGACTCATTTTTTGAGGAACGAGTGATGTTTTTGGATAGAAACAGGTTCCAGGTAAGGTTTGGAACTTTTCAATCACGGCAGTGTAAAGAAGGTGGCTAATAGAATCACTCATCGCAGTTGTTCCTCAAAAGGGTAAACAATCAAATGGAGGCATATGATCGGCTAAACAAAGGTGGAGGTGATGGTAAGAACATGACCAAGGCTCAAAAGCTGATAATTATGCAATCGCAAAGATTATTTATCGAAGGTGGGTTCATTTTTTAATGAGCTTAAACTTTGGGGGAACATTTGCTCATTGCTAGGTTTATTTTTTAATGAGCTTGAACTTCGCGTAAAACTGCTCGTTGCTAGGTTTATTTTTTAACGAGCTTGAACTTCGCGTAAAACTACTCGTTGCTAGGTTTATTTTTTAAAGAGCTTGAACTTTGCGTAAAATTGCTCATTGCTGATAGTCAGAGATGTTGATTTCACTATTAACACTATGTTCTTCTGACGGTTGTACTGCCTGTTCAATTACTCCATGAAATTGATTAGAAATGTAAATACATGCTTGAAAAATGAGTTAAACACTAATATTTTACTTGAATTACGTGAATAGTAACATAAAAGTAGTTTTTACCTCTCATTTTTACCATTTCATTCAAATTTAGGATTTTTGGAGCTCTGGAGGTGTTTTCCCCCTCGATTTTCACCAGCTGATTCTGGGAGATTCTATGGACTATTTTCGGCGCCATCTAGACCAGGTAGGAGATAACCCTGAGCTCTTCAATTGCATTCTTTCCTTTTCTGATTCTGAGCATGTTTTCCTGTTCTTCTGGGTCTCTGGGGTTTGAACAATTCGTCTCTCCCCATCGCACCTAGCATATATCGAAAGGTGTGATGTGTACTGAGCTAGTCACTGGCCAGTCAGGATGCATCCCACCTAGTACACAGCTGGGGTGCGATGGGTGCAAAAAGGAAAGTTTATGCACTATTTTTTCATGGAAAGTTTGCCTGTTTTTTCCTGAATCAGGATCCTAATCTTTCCCTTGTTTGTTTTTCAGAGATTCATTACATCAAGATGGTCATTACATGGCGTGAACATGAGCATGAATAAGAGGATATGATTTCCTTACATGATCATGGTACGGTGACTGCATTGCGGAACTGTGGCTTGCTCAAATTCTTCCGCATGTCTAGCATGAGGCAACAAATCAATTTGTTGCAATATTTTCTCAATGCATGGGATCCTATCAACCAAGTGTTCCAGATTCGAGGTAAATCCATCCCTTTGACAACTGAGGATATCTACTTCTTGACCAGTTTATCGAGGCATGGTGCCCCTCTCTCACTATCAGGATCTGCCCATGGAGGTGAATTTGTGAGGGATTATATTCGCTAATTATGTAGAGATGCATTTCAACCGAGCAGGGACGGCAAGATCAGTATCCGAGATGTCCCTAACTGGTCCTTGAGGACTATTTTATTCACCTTTGCTAGATTGGCTGGTAGCGCGGCTCTTCATTTGGCCAACAGGTCCTATATGCAGTATGCTTTGGAATGCCTTGAACCAAAGGTATTCAACTGGTGTGATGTAGTACTTCCAGTTATAAAAGAACAGCTTACCAAGGTGAAGAACGAAAGATCCAAGAACTTTGGTTATGGTTCTATTCTGATCGCTTTCGCCTTGGAGAGGATCCCACTAATGCAGCCACAGTACATTTCACTTGGACTGCCAGTACTAACGGAACCACAGATGCAGAGATGGGTTGATCGTATGGCCAAACATGCTGGTCAGTTAGAGATTTCATTCTCTGATGCCTTCTTTGAGTGGTTCGACCGTCAGGAGATGGTCTTTGCTGAGTATCCATATGCTGGGATGGATTTCCAGGGTGACCCAGATTTGGTGCTGCCGGCTGGCGAGCAGTGGGGTGTTATAGGTAAAATATCTAACCATATCTCTGTTTATTGTTTTTATAATGTTCTTGTGTTTTTTTAATGTTATCAAGACTTAATCAAACCCATATATTTGTGTAGATATTGGACCAGTGTGACCAGTAGTGCGTCCGAGGGTAGCAACTGTCATTCCAGCAGGAGAGGCTATAGGGAGGGCTGTCCCTCGCGATCTAGACGTAGCCGAGACCCTTGCAGTATTGCAGGATCAGATCGAGGATCTCACCCTTGGTATTTAGGATGTGAGGACTAACGAGTTACCTCTGAGATTACAGCGCCACACTACTGGCATGCCGAGCCGATGGACTAGGCTCCTACGTATGATCGCACAGGCGGTGACTTGTTATCACCAGCACCATTAGTCTAGGGTGCTTCCCTACATTTTTGAGTTTTTGGGTCATGAGACCGATCTTTTCTTGGACACAGGACATTTTGACAAACTATAAACAGTTATATATATTTTTTATTTTCGGAGCTTTATTGTGGTTAAGTTATATGATCCTGATGCAAACGTTGATTAAAATGCTTTCTTTTATAAATGCTGCAAATGTATATCTAACACATAATTTGCTAATGAATCAGTTAATGTGTTTAAGTTTATGGAAATGTGTTGATATTGAATAGAATCAAACTGCCTTTCCAAAATCCTGACCCTTAGGAACATATGATAGATAGCTGGATTCTGAACGGAATAGATGCCAGTAAGTTGTAGGATGACAAGTTGTGAGTCTAGCCTGACAATAAGTCGGTGTATGCCACGTGCAATGGCATCAGAGAGAAGTTCTATCAATGCGCTATATTCAGCGATGTTGTTCATTGACCGACCAATACATACCCCTCTGAAACTCACTAACTCACCGCTTGGATCAAAAATGGCCCAGGCTGCAGAAGATAGGTTCCGCGTACTATGACTAGCTCCGTCGGCATATCCAACAAATGATTCCAATAGGTTCAACATCTGCAACAAATGTAAAAGTGGATTACCTAACCAAAATGATCACTCTTGACGAAAACAAAAACGTAACAAAAGCATATAAAGAGATTACTATGCTTAGTCAAGCATAGTAACGCTTAAGGTACAACCCGTTTCGGGGTTGCGCCAGTGGAATCCCATCGTAATCTACTAGCTCATAGGCTCCTTTTTCTAACACTCATTTAACAATGTAGGGACCCATCCACAAAGATTGGAACTTACCTGCTCCCAATTTATCGGATTCCTGATCGTAAAGTAAGACCAGGTCACCTTCTGAGAAGACACGGGGTTTGACATTTTTGTCAAATTGCGCCTTAACTCATTTCTTATGAGTTTCATTAGCCAAGGCAGCATCACGACAGGTTTCATCCAATTGGATTAGTTCCAAGAAACGAGCCTCTTCCTCTGAGGTTCCGGGGAGAAGGTCGACTGCAAGCTTGAGAGATAAAATCTCACACTGAATTGGTAATACAGCTTCCAGGCCATACACCAGCTGAAAGGGTGTAAACCCGGTCGCATTTCTTACTGAGGTTCTGTATGCCCATAGAGCTGAGTATAGGATTAAATGCCAATCCCATTTGTGGGCTCCAATCATTCTCTGCAGCATACTCTTGAGGACTTTGTTGATCGCTTCAACTTGTCCATTAGCCTACGGATAATATGGAGTAGAACTGTCGTGGGACAGTCCTAATTTGGAAGTTAATTCAACCATCATATGATTGCGAAAATGCAATCCATGATCCGTGACTATAGCTTGTGGAACATTGAACCTAGAGACTACATGATCGAAAAAGAAAAGAGCAGCTGTTTCGCCATTGTTTTTTAATGTAGGCATTTCCTCGGCCCATTTCGTAAAATAGTCAACTGCGACTATGATGTACCCATGCCCCCCGGCCGAGGTGGGGTTACATGTCATGAATGGCCCATTTGGCGAATAGCCCAACAATAACTACTGGTTGCAAAGGTGCGGGTGGTATTCTGGTTTTGCGGTCGAAGATTTGACAAGCATGGCAACTTCTGACTGCAGTTATGCAATCTTTGAACATTGTTGGCCAGAAGTAACCTACTCGTAAAATATTTTTTGCCGTAACGTAACCAGATTTATGCCCCCCACACGCGCCTGAATGACAATCATTCAGGAATTTTTCAGCCTCCTCATGGGTCACGCACCTTCGCAGAACTGTATCGATACCGCGACGGTAAAGTGTATCACCGACAATCATGCAGTCTTTTGCTTGGTATCGAGTACATCGTTGTTCTGAGCGAGAGGTATTAGGCCTGTATGTTTGGGTTTGGAGATAGATGATTATATCTCCATACCACAGATCACTTGACGATATTAGAAAAAAATATTCATCAACGATTGATGCTTTGGAAGTTGAATCGTTGGACGACAATGGGAAGTCGCATAGTAACTCCACGAAAACCAGAGATTTCTTTGATTTGGATTTTACAAATTCTAGATCAAACTCTTGCAAAATAGCTATCCATTTCGAATAATTGCCCCCAAGTAACTGACGTGATAGAATGTAAGTCATAGGGTTGCAATCTGAGAAAATGGTAGTTTTGCGAAAGAGGATATAATGTCGAAATCCCTGTATTGCTTGAATAGCGGCAAGAGCCAGCTTTTCAACATAGGAGTACTTTCTTTCTGTATCATTTAAGTTTCGGCTTAAATAATAGACAGGATGTTCGATTCTATATTTTTCTTGAACTAAAACCATTGCAATGGTTGTATCTGTTGTAGCTAGATACAGGTTAAAGTCTTTTTGATAGTCAGAAGTGTACATTAATGATGCTTTTATTAGGGATTCCTTTAGAGCATCAAAGGAAGCTTGTGCAACTTGAACCCAGTTGAAGGGTACTTCTTTTTTCAAAAGACACATATAACCTTTAGCAAGTTTAGTGTAATTTGGAATGAACCTCCTCAGAAAGTTTTCTTTCCCTTGGAGTTTCTAAATCTAAAGCAAATTTGAAGGTGGAGACATATCGATGATTGCCTGAACCTTACATGGGTCAAGTCGAATTCCATCCTTAGAAACCACGAAGCCAAGTAAACGACCAAAATTGACACAAAACACACATTTGTGTGGATTGAGTCGTATCTTGTAATGTCGGCAAGGTAGAAATATAGCTCTCAAATGTTGCGGATGATAAGTCCACTTTCGCAAATGAGCCTGTAGATCGTTGAGATATGGCTGAACGATGTTCTTGATGTCATGGAAGGCATAATTCATAGCCCTCTGAAAGGTTGCCCCTGCATTCTTTAAACTGAAAGGTAATTTGCGGTACGCGAATGTGCCCCACAAACATATAAATGTAGTCTTCGACTGGTCCTATGGGCAGAGATTTATTTGATTATCCCCGGAAAATCCATCCATAAATGAAAAGATTTCACATCCGGCGCATTCATCAATTATCTGGTCGATGAAGGGTGTAGGGTAGTTTTCCTTTGGACAAGTTTGATTTACATCCCTGTAATCAACGCACACTCTAATCGTTCCTTGCTTTTTCATCACAGGAACAATATTCGATACCCAATCAGTTAGAGGAACCGGGTAAATGAAACCAGCATGTAAAAAATTGTCAACTTCTACCTTGCTGGCAGCGGCTTTCTTCAGGTGCACCTGTCGAAGCCATTGTCGTACCAGTTTGACATCTGGATACATCTTGATTTTGTGTTCAACTATGCTCAAGTCAATGCCTGGCATTTCTTCATATGACCATGAAAAGACATATCTGAATTCGCAAAAGAGAGCACAATATATTTCCAGTTCTGAAGAAGAACAAGATTTTCCAACATGAATATTCTCTACAACATTAGGTTTGGTTGAGATATTTATGGCAATAGTTTCTTCAATATTGGACAGATTTCGCTCAGAATCCATCGTATTTACAGTATTTGATAGAAAATCAAAAACTGAAGGATGATCAAGGTCGCTGGAATAATCTTCGTTGTAATCTGGAAGATGGGAACGATGGTGGTAATCTTCCCATGGTGCCTCTCCTATCATCATCGATTGAATAATTCCTTCATCTGTAGAATGTACATGTGACCAAGGATCTAAAGAGGTGCCATATTCCTTTGACCTATCTATCCAAACACTCGATGAGCATTGATTTGGGTTTGCCGCCCAAGCCGAGAAAATTGATTGCTACAAAATTTCTATTGGGCTTGGAGGCAATACTTGTTGATGATCCATGCTAACAAAATGTTTGGAAATCTTCTGAATGGAAGATATCATATTGCATGTTCCTATTGTGGCCACTTCCGCCAGATTACTTGGAGGCGATAGGGCAAAAGTACCCATCAAGGCAGGGTCTTTCAGTAGGCCTACTCCGACATTTTGAAGTGATTGAGAGCTTCCATGGATCATTGGAATGCTTCTTGTAACTTGTGAACTGTTGGGGAGAAAGGTTTGTTGATCAACGATTGTAATTCCTCCTTGAAAAGGAAATGCAATCTTTCTAAAATAAGTTGACACAACAGCGACCATAGCATAAATCTAGGGCCTTCCCAGTAGGATATTGTAATCGAGGTTTCCATCAATAACTTCGACGTCAATTTCTATTATTTTTCCCCCTAGTTCAACTTGTAAGTTACTTAAAATCTCGTATGGGGTGTATGTTCGTCCATTGAATGCTTTTAATGTCATTGATGATCTTGACAAGGGTGGTGATCCTAAAGTTTTCCAACAACTCATTGACATAATGCAGGTAGATGCCCCCTCATCAATAATTGTTCGATGAACAGTTTTGCTGAGGGCTTTCACTTGTATGAGGAAAGCAAGTTGAGTTGGTAACTAAGGTTCATATCCTTTATGATTAAAGGCCACGAGATTGGAATCCGCTGGGTCAATCCCACCTATTGCTGATAATAGAGCCTGCTTTTGGGAGGGAAAATTTTGCAGTACTTCAAGTGTCAACATAGTGGACGGCGATTGGGCCAGATCCTCTACTATATTATAATTCTGTGCTGCTCAGGCACGAGGATTAAATGTCGATTTGTGTACTACTCCCTTTGGCAGCTTTATTGTTAGCTCAGGAATGATGGGTGGCACAACTTCGGTTGAAGTTGTTGTCGAACTACTAGGTTGATCTGCAGCCTTGTTGTTCGACAGCTGTGGATTCTCGTAATCTTTATTCCTTGTCGATATCAAAGCATCATTTTTTTGTTTCGAAATGGACAACATAAGCACTTAGGAAGGGGAAGCATTGTTGCTAGCAACCAGATTGGTTTCTAGGTTTGGAAACAAATCAGTCAATACTGCTGAGGTTTTTGAACTCTTAAAGAATTTCTTAATCTCATATTTATATGGACAATCCTTTGTCCAATGGTCTTCATCACATATGTGACATGCCAAAGGAGGTTTCTTTTGCCCAGAAGGGTTTGCAGAGATTTTTCAGGAGACGAATCATCCTGTTTCTTCTTTTTGCTTTTCCTTTTCTTCTTGCCCCCTGGTTGCTTCGGTTCTTTGCCTTTTTTGGTCGATACAGCATTAACCTCCGAGGCAAGAAGTTCTTCATTTTCATTTTGACCAGAAATCGTACGGGCTTTCTTAGATGTAGCCTTTGCGGGTTTTTTGTTGGTCGTACCTATCACACCATTGCCTGCATCAGAGCCTTTGTTTGATTTAGGAGGAGGAGGAATGGAAAACTCTAGTCTAGGAGCATTAGGGATTTTGTCATAGAGTGTGCCAGACTGAGTATAGATCAAGTCTAGATATTGCGCACAAGGAATGACTTGCTCTTCAGTGACAACTCCCCCCTTAGCCACATCTTCTGTAATAGAAGGTAACAATGACTTAATAAACCATTTAGCTAGCAGCTGATCAAGAACATATGTATATACCATTCGATGACGACGTCGCCACTCATGAATATGATCAGATATGTGAGTGGCTATTGTCTGCTTAAAATTGGTAAGAAGCTTCGTTCCTATTTCGTACATTATTGGTAACTGAAAATGGGTTAAAAAGGTGGTGGAAAGGGCACTAAAGTTATCGAATGAAGCTCTAGGCAATTCGATGTACCGTTTTGCTGCCAGACCAGTTAACGTTGCCGAAAAAGGCGAAGCCTAATTGAATCATCATTGAGAGTGTTGGACGAACACCACAGATGAAAGGTCATCACATGATTTGACGGATCTTCACCCGAATTTCCATTGAATTTAGGAATATCTGATGAAAGTTTATGAGGAATCACCGGCCACCAAGGGGCGTAAGCAATTGGATCATTTGTTAGCTGATTCAAATCTGGTAGTTCTAAAGTTGCAACAAAAGGTAACTGTTGATTCAGGTTTGGCGAAGCATACCCAGGATAAGATGGGATCACCTGAGCAGTGGGTCTTTGCATACTAGCATAATGTATTTGATGCTGATAACTTTGATAAGGTTGATGGGCATAACCATTATGATATGATTGATGGTGACCGTTTTGAATATATGGCTGCCCATTACCCGTAAAGCTTTGTTGCTCAGGTCCTCGGTGAGCTTGCTGGAATTACAGTTGTTGATATTGCACCAACCATGGTTGTGAAGCCATTTTTTGTTGTCCAATACTAGATGTTTGACCATATGAGGGGTGATAGTACCCGTTTGAGCCTGAGTCGCTTCAGTTAAGGAGCCACTAATCAGAAATTGTGGTTATGTCATGGAGACAAGGGGTTGTTGTATTACGACCTGAGAGACTTGAGGTTGACATACAACAAGTTTCAAATAAACCAGGAGACTTTGACCCAGTTAAATGAGATTGCTTGGCCGGAATGGTTTCATTTTTGGAGTCAAAGACTGTTGACTCGTTAGCCTCCACGAACGACGGGGTTTTGATTGACTTTCTTCCACGATTGCGGATTACTTGATCAACTCAAAATAAAAAGGGGAAAAATTTATTCCGAATTAAATGAATATTATGACGCTTTGACACAACTTGCTTTCTCAATTTTTAAGAGTCGAGAAAAAGCTAAAGATGACTCTAGTCGCCTTTGATTTTTAATGAGCCTGAAGCGACAAGTGCTCAGATGAACCTTTTCTTTTAAGGAGTCTGAAAAGGAACGAAAGTGACTATTCTGGAAATCTAAACAGAGGGATTATCAAACCAATCGCAAAACTGCAGAATACTTTTTACGGTACAACAGTCAATTTCCCGAATGCTGTGTTCACTACATTGCGATCGATAGGGCGGTAGACACGGCTTCCTAAGGATAAAGGATGTAGCCTATTGCGGTCTCCCAATATATACTCGATGGTACATGGAAGCACAAGTCCATACTGGCACTTGTCATATCAAAGAGGAGGAATCACCCAACCTACGATGAAATCGATAGTTACCAGGCTTTACAACGCCGGAATACGTCTCTAGCCTAGACTTCTAGATGTTGTGCGTTAGGTTCCAAAGCGTTTTTATGTTCATTGAGGTTTATTTTACAGTTGATCTTTCTTAAGAAGTTTGTCTTTAAGGTTCACCGCGTGATGTAGATATACAATTCCTAAAAATGCAATCTAAGATGATAAATAATCGTTTACTTTCTTTTTTCAATGAAAATCCTAGCTACTAAGGAAAGAGAAATGAAATTCTTTCAACATAGAGCAGAGAGCACACACTAGATGCACTTTACCTAAATCAATTTTAGCGTGCAGTCTAAATGCAAATGCACATGCATGTATTGTTTTTCAGGTTCCTTAATGTGAGAATGACAAAAGAAAACTAAGTACAGATTTGAACTATCTTCTTTCAAAGTGACAGTACTAACAATTTTCTTTTCAAAAAACAAAAGGAAGGCTAAGACGACACTTTGTGATTTCGAATTCAAAAAACGAAAGGAAGACTAAGATGACACTTAGCGATTTCGAATTCAAAAAACGAAAGGAAGACTAAGACGACACTTTGCGATTTCAAATTTAAAATTGCTTTCGACACTTGAAATACGATTAATTCAAATCAAATACAATGGAAAAAGTGTAATCGAATATCTAAATGAGGAATGCTTTACGACACTCTTTTTCTTGACTGAAAATGACACTTGCGACACTTTCAAATCAAAATATGACAGTTTGATTAAGCTACTATTTGCAAAGGAGAACTGTAAATGATGAAAAATACATAAAAAAACATTCACAATTCCTTATCAGTGGAGGCTGAATAATGCAAGGGAAGATGGTTTCGAAAATGATATACTGATCATAGGCAGCAAGACTACTGAATAAAGCTGAAGACAATGAAGAAAAAACAAAAATCTGGAGGCAGAAACAGTCTTACTAAATCATCGCACCTGTAACACAAGGAAATAGGGATGCATCTCACCTACAACACACAGGAGGTGCGATGCATCCAGATTTCCAATGAGAGACAGTGTGATGGTCCAGGGACAAGACTGAGCTTGGTTTTCACTCACAGTTTGCAGCTAAGTTTAGGGATTTAGGCTGAGCTAATGATAGTCAGTAAACACAAAGTATAGGGGCTGATCTAATGAGGTTATTTGAGCTACCATCAGGGCACTTAGGATGTTTGCAAGTCAGATGTTCAGTTCATAAACCAACTCGGAGATTGACTGAAGCAGTGTTGATCTACTTTGCAGTTGCATAGCAAAAGCAATTCGAAGGCTAGCTAGCTTAACGTCAGGCTCCATATATGGTTTATACAACAAACAACAATAAAAAAACAAACGAACTATTCGCTCCCCAGTGGAGTCGCCATTTTGTTATCGAAAAAACTAGTGTCCATTCAAAGCTGCTAGTCCCACTAAGACGGGTAGCTATCTTAGAAACAAACAAACTAAAGTTACTTGTGTTTTCCTTTATGAGAGCTAGATGAGAGAGAAGCAGAGAGTACCAACCTCAGTCTTTCACTAATCTCCTTGCTTGTTTCCTCTCTCCCTTGATAGAGCTTTCGCCACTCCTTTCTCACTTGTCCCACTTCAAAGAACATCTGTAGAGTCAAAGCAACAAAATACCATCAAAGCATAGAGATCTATAACCATAAACAATGTAGGATCAAATGTACATTAACCATATAAATGCATATACAAATACAAGATTCAAAGATATACAAGCATATGTCGGATCCAGCATCATCCTCCCAACATGAAAGCCCTCTTCACCTCATACAAAGCAAGATCACCCAACAATACAATGTCTTCAAAGAGAAACCAACAACATTTCCTTACAAATTACAAAATTCCAGCCTCTGGATCTCTAGGATGAGGGATCCGTATATAGATGTTTGCAGGAGAGTGAGTCAGCTTATGGGATTTTGATTAGTGTCATTTCACTGGTTGTTCTTGGTTCCACTTGGAGATTTCATGATCTCTTACTCATCCCTGGGCGAATTTAGAGAGGCAAGTGTCATATGAGCAGTTTCTAGAAGATTCTTTGAGTTTCCAACTAGCAAATTGCTTCTGCCATTTGTCTGCTCTTTCTCATCGCACCCTACATAAGGGATTTTCAGTATGCATCGCACCCCCTTGTGTGTAACAGGTGAGATGCATCGCACCCTCAGCATGGAGTAGTCTGTATGGTCCAGTTTTGACCAATTTTGAGCAGTTTTTCAGGGAGAACTTCTGGGAAATGATGTAATCAGCTGACCTTGTTCCTTTAGGGTATGAAACAACACTTTTAGGGGTTTACAAGCCCTTTGTTTATGGACATATGTGATTGGGGCTGTAGTGCCCAAATATGTCTATAACAATCAGGTCATTGCACCCTAAGAAAACCCTAGCAAGCTTGGAGGCACACAACCTCCCTCATCCATCCTCATCATAGGCCTTAGGCACACAGTGCCTCCTCCGGCCTTTTCTAGGGATGTTTCCCTCTATACCTCCAGCGAAAACCCAGGTAGGTCCAAAACACCGTCAGCGAAACCAGGCATATCAACATATATTTCATTTTAGTATATGTATTTTGTAGAAATAATGGTGTATATTTGCAATTGCTTATGAAGTTTTAATCAAAATCACAAGACACAAAGCTACTCTACTGCTTGGTGGAAAGTAATTTACAATTTAGAACAAAAATTTTAGACATGCAATATGAAATCACACACATGAAAATAGTATTTTTCTCAGGGAAAGTAAACTTCTAAAAACGCCAATGTCTGCTTTCATTACTCTGATGAATAGAGATGTATTACAATTGCTTTTCTCAACTTAGCACAACTTGCAAATGAATAACCTATCTCTCTGCTCACTAAGAAGCTCTGACCTAGACTTAGTCAATTTCATCCTCAACTTGAGAACCTATTTTATTTCACAATTCCTAAGGAAATAGGCCCATATTAATTAAGAATTTCCTCCAAAATGCTTGCGCAATTCCTCGGGGTTGATCACCTAACCTCATGCAACACTTGTACACTCAACTAGTTTAAAACTACTGGTTAAATGCCTTAGAAACTCCACCACCACTGGGAAACTTATATTCTTTGCATGCATGAGCTAACTATTAGGTGATTGATCAGTTAACTTGATGGTATCTAAGTTATATTGATGTCCCACTACTTAACTGGCCACCAACTAGTTCTATTAATAGTTAGAACTAGTTTAACTGATTACAACTGAAATTAACTCAACCTAGGCTCCTAAAATTTAGGAATCACAACATACAATCAAACTTCATGCCCCTAACTCAAATTAACTGAGCTAACGAAGTGACAAGAGCCATGTCACCTCATTTAACTCCTTTGAGTTGTCTATTGATGAGGAATTTATAATTTTCTCAATTTAATCAAGGAAAAATAAAATTGGGACTTTCTTCAACACTCCCTCTCAGCAAGAAATGGATTATCAACCACCCCTGTCCTGCACCTATGGAATGTACTGCATGCAACACCTCTCATTGTTGTTGCTGCTACTGCAACATCTGCAACTAAGAAGCATCCAAAAAAACTGAAGAAATTGTGTCTGCAACTGTCTACTGGGAAAATTTTGTTGTTGTCGACTTTGCTAGTGAGCCTCCCACTTTGTTGTCAAAACTCCTTTTTACTCCTCAGTATCTGATAGACATTGACCCTCTTTCTACCAAATATTATGGGCCCTTGTAGCAAGGTAATGATCCATGAGGAGAATGCCTCAATGGACCCTGACCAAATTTATGCAACTCTTAGACTAAGGATCTACATTGCTCCACCTTACTCCTAGAGGTATAGTTGCACGTTCTACCTCTTCCCACTTGGCTCGAATTATCCCCCTACTGGAGGTCTCTTCTTTAGTGGATGTCTCTACGCTTTCTCCTCCATGCCTCTCCATTTGTGGCTGCTCCACAACTTCCTGAGGCTCCTTTTGAGGTTGCATGTTGAGAGGTCTATCATTCTCACTCTCAACCACCATATCTCTAATATTTTCCTTGCTCCTCAAGGTTGTGCATGCATATTATATGTCAAGTGCATATAGGTTCTTAAATTGAACCCCGATTTTCTTCACCTATCCTATGGCTATGTGTCTTAGGAATGTCGTTCCTTTGTTGAAGATCAGATTATAACCATGGTCTTCCAAAACTGGAACAGAGATGAGATTTTTCTTTAGGCCTGGAACGAACCTGGAATCCTTGAGTTTGAGAGGGGATCTCAACTCCCTCTGAAAGTTGATTGTACCAATCTTGGTTGCGTTGTACCTTTGGTCGTCTCCAAACTCAATATTCATCTGGAGCTGTTTCTCCTCAAGGTCACTTAAAAACTCTCTACACCCAGTCATCTGTAACAAGGCTCCCGAATCCAAGTACTAGAAACTCCCCATCACAGTGTTGGCCATGCATGCAATAAGGGTGAGATATAGCTCAAATTGTGAAGCCAAAGCTTCACCTACTATTGTTACTGCAAACTCCTTCTTTCTAGACTTTTTTTGTGGACACTTAGTTGCATAGTGCCTGAATTCATGACAATTTAAGCATTTAATTTTGGACAAGTCTTTCTTCTTATCCTCTTGGGTGGATTCAGCCTCACCTTGGGACTTCTTTCCCTTGGCCTTCATTCCTTTACTGACTAGAGCAAAGTCCTCTTCCTCTTCTTTGGATGAGGTTCCATCTCTAGTACTCCACCTTATTTCCTCTTGTACCAAATTGTGCCATAAGCACTCCCAATTCGGTAGTTTCTCCCTCCCATTCATTGAATCCTTATAACTATGCCAGCTTTTGGGAAGGCCCAAAAGGGTTAGGATTACCAAGTCATCTTTAGGGACATTAACACTAACCCTGCCCAGTTCATCACGACATTATGTGAACCTTCTGAGATACTATAGTATAGTTCTAATATTTTGTATCTTGATACCTCGAAGTTTATCCTTGAGTGCCAACTTCCTGTGGGCACTACTATTCTTAAACCATTTTGTCATGGCTTTCCACATCGCAAATGGAGTTTCTTTTCCATGGAGATTCGATACAATATGATCCCATACTCCCTCCAAGATTATTCTCCTCGCCTTGGCAACATCTTCCTTCCATTGTGCAAGGTATTGGACATCATTTGTTGGTGGTCTTGGAATATATGTCTTGACATATTCAAGCAACCCATTGTCATCCAATGCTTCATCCATGCGGTCCTTCCATGCAAAAAAAATTGAGGTGCCTTCCAAGGCATACTCTAGCCTTAGTCCATTGAAGGTCATATTCTCAACTCTGAATAAATCCCACTACACTGATCTTAAAATTCGAACCTCTTAGAAACAACTTCGAATTTCCTGCTCTAATGTGAATCTAGCTCCAATAACATGAAGAAATTTCTACAAATCTAGCTCTGATTCCATGTAGAAATTATGGTGTAGATGTGCAACTGCTTATGAATTTTTAATCAAAATCACAAGACACAAAAACCTACTTTATTGCTCTGCGGAAAGTAACTCTCAATTTAGAACAAAATTTTTAGACATGCAATAAGAAATCACACACATGAAAATAGTATTTTTCCCAGGGACATCAAACTACTAAAACCCCAATGCCTTCTTGCATTAACCTGATGAATAGAGATGTGTTACAATTTATTTTCTCAACTGAGCACAACCTGCAAGTGAATAACCTCTCTCTCTACTCACTGAGAAGCTCTGACCCAAACTTAGCCAATTTCAGCCTCAACTTGAGCCCCTTTTTCTTGCACAATTTTTGAGGAAATAGACCCCTATTAATTAGGAAATTCCTCTAAAATTCTTGCGCAATTCCTCAAGGTTGATCAGCTAACCTCCTACAACACCTGTATGCTCAACTAGTTTACAACTACTGGTTAACTACCTTGGAAACTCCACCACAACTGGAAACTTGAATTCTTTGCGTTCATGAGCTAATTATTAGTTTAATGATTTGTTAACTAGATGCTCTTGAGTTAGGCTGATGTCCCACTACTTAACTAACCACGAACAAGTTCTATTAAGAGTTAGAATTAGTTTAACTGATTCCAACTGAAATAGGCTCCTAAAATTTAGGAATCACCACATCCAATTGAAATTCATGCCCCTAACTTGAATTAACTGAGTTAACTAAGTGACAAGAGCCATGTCACCTCAGTCAACTCCTCCAAGTTGTTTGCTGATGAGGAATTTTGAATTTTCTCAATTTAATCAAGGCAAAATCAAATTGAGACTTTATTGTTGCATCTTTCAACATATTTTAGTATATGTATTATTGCATAATGTATTTTTATTTTATTTCATTTTAGATATATGCTAATTAAATTATAATTTCTTTAACATTAGTATTTGGATGTTAATTTTTGTTTCATTTTAGTATATGTATTATTGGATAATGTATTTTTATTTTTTATTTTTGAATGTAATGAAGAGGCAAAACTCTCTTTGGAGGGGGAACACGATGGATCCGATCACCTATGACGCTCTTCACCCTGCCGTTGTGTCTCAGGATTTTGCCTAAGTCCAGTTGATGGTGTCATGGAGATGCAATCGAATCCAATTTTTTTTCCTCCTTAAAGTACGAACCCATCTCCCACATCGGCTCTATGAGAAGGTTATTATGTCCAAAATTAAATCTAAGGTTTGAGATCTGTTGTATCAAGACTTCTTTCGCTCGGTGTCATGATGCGCTGCAACACAAGATGGATCTAGAAACCCCAAAACTACAGTGGAAACTTTGGATGTGGCCTTTCAAACCCCCATTATCACAGAAGGGAAACCTGGCTCATCTTTAAAACTGCAATAGCGAAAGGATGGCTCCACCCTTAATAGGGATCCTTCTCTTAACCATGGAACCATAGACATGTTTGATTCATTGTTATAGACATTTTTGGGCACTGCAACCCCAATCATAAATGTCCATAAACCAAGGGCTCCTGAGTCCCTAAAGGTGTTGTTCCAACCTCTAAAAGAACAAGGTCAACTGATTACAGCATCTCCCAGAAGTTCTCCATGAAAAACTACTCAGAACTGGTCAAAACTAGACCATTTCACCTGCTCCATGGTCAAAGTGTGTTGCATCCCACCTAAATACACACAGTAGGTGCGATGCATGTTGAAAATCCCTTCTATGGGGTGCGATGGGTGAGAGTGTACAAATGGCAGGGTCAATCCGCAAGGTGGAGGATCATGGAATCTTCCAGAAACTTCTCCTATGACACTTGCCTCTCTGCATTCGCCCAAGGATGAGTAAGAGATCATCAATCTCCAAGTGGAATCAAGAACTATCAGAGAGAGGACACTAATCAAATCTCAGAAGCTGACTCACCTCCCTTACAAACATCTATATATGGATCCCTCATCCCAGAGATCCAGAGGCTGGAATTTTGTATCTTGTAAGGAAGTGTTGTTGGTTTCTTGGTGCAATATCATAGTGTTGGGTGATCTAAGATTTTCATGAGGTGAAGAAGGGCTTTCTTGCTGAGAGGGTGATGCTGGGTCAGAACAATTGGTTATAATCCTCTTTGCTCTTTCTGGATTATCAATAAAGCTATTCAAGTTTTCCTCCACATTCTTGTATGATTGATGTTATATGCATTTGTGTGGTCAATATATATCTGGTCCTATATTGTTTATGATAATAGATATATGTTCTTGGATAGTGTTATGCTGCTTTGATTCTACAGGTGCTCTTTGAAGCTGGGTAGATGAGGAAGCAAGTGGAGAAGACCTATCAGAAGGGAGAGGAATCGAGCAAGGAACCAAGCGCAAGACAGAGGTTGGTCTCCTTATTCCCCTCTTGTCTATTTCTCCTAAAGGAAAATGAAAGTAGTTTTTAGTTTGTTTGTTTCTAAGGTAGCTACCAGCCTTATTGGGACTAGCAGCTCTGCATAGACACTAGTTTTCCCAATAACAAAATGGCGACTCCACTTGGGATCGAATAGATTGTTTGTTTATCTACATTTGTTTACTTTATAAACTTACAGACGGAGCCTGAAGTCAAGCTAGCTAGCCTTCGAACTGCACTTTCTATGCAAGTGCAAAGTAGATCAATGCTGCTTCAGTCTATCTCCGAGTTTTGTTTATGAATTAAACAATTGATTTACAAGCTCTCTAATTTCCGTTGTGGTGGCTCTAGTAACCTCCTTAGATCTACCCCTGTGATTGATTTACTGATTACCACTTGCTCAACCTAAATCCCTGAACTGAGCTGCAAACTGTGACCGGAACCCAGCTAAAGTCTCATCCCTGGTCCATCGCACTGTGTCTTCTTTGAAACCTGAATGCATCGCACTTCCCGAGTGTAGTAGGTGTGTTGCATTTCAGTTTCCCTGTACTACAGGTGCGCTGATCAGACCTCTTCTGCTCTTAGATTTTGGCTTCTGTTTTCATTCTTTTCAGCTCTATTCAGGAGTTTTTCTGCCTGTAGTCAGTACACCTCTGTTGAAACCCCCTTCCTTTTCGTTATTCTGCCTCCATTTTGCAAAGAACTGTAAATGTTTTTATGTATTTTTGAGTCATTTTCAGTTCTCCTTTACAAAGAAGTAGCGTAATTATACTGTCGTTTCTTGATTTGAAAGTGTTGCAAGTGTCATTTTCAGTCATAGAAGAGAATCTGATTGTTCTTGCTAGTCGATTACACTGTTACTCTTGTATTTGATTTGAATTAGTAGTTTTTTCAAGTGTCGAAAGCAAGTTTTCAAATCCAAATAACAAAGTGTCGTCATTGTCTTCATTTTGTTTTGAAAAGAAGCTTGTTAGTAATTGTCGCTTTGAAAGATAATTCAGATTTGTGCTTAGCTTTCTTTTTATCATTCACACATTAAGAAGGCTGAAAACAAATACATGCATGTGCATTTGCATTTAGACTGTTTGTTGGTTTGATTGAGGACAAGTGCATATAGTGTGTGCTCTCTGCTCTTTGTTGAAAGAACGCCATCTCTCTTTCCTTAGTAGCTAGGATTTTCATTGCAAAAAGAAGATTAAACGATTGTTTATCATCTTAGATTGCATTTTAGCAATTGTACATCTACATCACGCGGTGAACCTGAAAGGAAAATTTCTTAAGCAAGATCAACTATAAAATAAATTTAATGAATCTAAAAACGCTTTGGAACCTAACGCACAACATTTAGAAGTCTAGGCTAGAGACGTATTCTGGCGTCGTAAAGCTTGGTAACTGTTGTGTTCACTGTTGGTTGGGTGATTCCTCCACTTTGAGACGATAAGTGCCAGTACGGACTTTTGCTCCCACGTACCGTCGAGTATATATTGGGAGACCACAATAGGCTTTATCCTTTATCCATAGGAACTTGTGTCTACTGCCCTATCGATCGCAATGCACTGAACACAGCATTCGGGAAGATTGGCTGTCGTACCGTAAAAAGTATTCTGCAGTTTTGCGATTGGTTTGGTAATCCCTCTGTCTAGATTTCCAGAGCAGTCCCTTTTATTCCTTTTCAGACTCCTTAAAGGAAAAGGTCCATCTGAGCACTTGTCACTTCAGGCTCATTAAAAATCGAAGGCGACTAGAGTAATCTTTTGTTTTTTCTTGACTCTTAAAAATTGAAAAAACAAGTTGTGTCAAAGCGTCTAAAATTTATTTTAATCGGAATAAACATCACCTTTCCTACGTTGGTCTTAGGTTGAGAAAAATGGAGTCCACCAACCAAGGAGTTCCCCTTGGAGGAAATCCTAGACCCTTCTCCTCTTGGGGAGATGTTGGTGCACCCCATATGGCCACATTGTCTCTTCCAGGATTGACAATCGGCTTTCCCGTATGGCTCTTCTCAACTTCTGTAGTTCAGAGCACCGTGATTCCTGAACAATCAAGTCAGCAACTAAACGATACTAGAGTTACCCCCCAACCCTCTACTTCGTCAAATTCTTCCTCTCCTCCTTCCTCTTCGCTTGATGAAGCTGGTAAAGCCAAAAATCAAGTAACCAAGAAGAAGAAGGAGAAGAAGAAGAAGGAGCCAAAGGCGAAAAGGGGCGACCAGGGATCGTCTAGCGAAAATCCACACACTACACCATCCAGGCCTAAATCGTCATGTGTCATTTTCAAAGGAGACCATTATCATCGAGATTTCCCTTGCATCCCTGGGATCTTAAGGGACTGGTCTCCTCATTTGCACAATCCGGTGTATTAACCTCTGATGATCATGTTGGAAGTACACAGTCAACTAGTGAAAGTGAAGCCACTGGACAAAAAGGAAAATATAAATTTCCTTGTAAATTGTGTGAAGGCGATCACGCCGTCCACCATTGTCCCTTCTTAGACGAAGCTAAAAGAGTTTTGGACGACCATCTGGTTTCACCGTTACGGCTTCCTCCTGGATATAAGAAACTCTTGCCGAGTCCGTCACTAGTTGAAAATCTGGTTGACACGCCCTTGTGGTCGGTCGAAGCGTCTGTCATTGAAGATAAACCATCTGAATCCACACCAGATGAAAGTCAAAAGGTCGAGGTGGAAGTTGACCCGGTCTTGCCTTCAGAGGATCAATCTTCAAATGATACAGTCGCCGAAGAGAACAAGAATGACACCGTTCAAATTCTCTTCGTAAGCACAGACTCCGATGAACATGGGGCTAGTCTACCCATTCCTTTATCGCAGGAAGGAAGTTCGTCAGAGTCATATCTGGCCATTTATTCGGTCCCACCTCCAAGCAACCTGGTTGTTTCCTTTGACTGGAATCTACTAGGCAGACCCCGTTTACCAGCTAGTGTACCATTTCGAATCATTGCTCAAATATATAAAATGGTCATGGCCGGTACCATCATAGATGAAGGGGCTTCTGTGAGTATCCTTTCCTCAACTGCTTGGAAAGTGCTTGGTTTTCCATCGCTTTTGCCTGAGATGAGAAATCTAACAGGCTTTGACAAAGGAACCAGTCGACCGTTAGGGATTCTTCCCAATGTGCCAATAACATTGAGAAAGAAAACCGTTCACATGAACGTAATGGTAGTCCAAGGACCCTTGGATTATAATCTACTCCTTGGACGAGACTATATTTATTGCATGGGAGCCATTGTCTCCTCACTCTTTAGAGTAATGTGTTTTCCGTACGAAGGAAGAGTGGTCAAGCTCATAGACCAGCTTTCATTCCGCGGCTCACACATAGCAAATAGTCATATGCCAACCCTGAATGGTCTTTTCACGCAAGGAATGTCTCATCAATACCCAGTCCATCCTCCTGATGAGCGCGAGTGATTCGGAGGACATGACTGAAACCCAGGGGGCATGCACCCTGGTCTGCTTCGGCAGGAAAACCTTGGGTATAGAGTAGGTTTCCGCGGAGGATATATGACTATTCTGACATACCCATCCGTTTAGGAAAATGGGATTAGGCTGGAATAATATTCCCTCGTCAAAGTTATGTGGGTGGAGGTGTCTCCGCCACTCACCTTTGTCTATTTCGGTAGACATCGCCGAGGAAGTGTTTTGTCTGTGGTACAGATAGAACAATCTTTGGTAACTTGGAAATTTTTCGCTATACCTGGGGGCATGCAAACCTTTTGGCATGCAAGCAAAGAGCGACCATTTATTTTTTAAATTTATAGGTCCTCTAACCCTTTAAACTCGTAGGATTGGTCGTTTCCTAACTTGCATAAAGAAAGGATCCTGAGCAAAGCTTTGTAAGGTGCAAGCTCCATAAAAATGGCATCTTAGATGAGATATCCTTATTATACAACTGATCTGAATGGAAAATGGCATCAACCCATGGTACTCATCCACCCATATTATTCATCAACCCATGGAATTTACCCATGGTATTGTAAATGGCATCCACCCGTGGTATTGTAAAATCCACCCATGGTATTCATTCACCCATGGAATTGACCCGTGGTATTGTAACTGAAAAATACTATACGTAACAAGTCACATTTTGTAGAGAAGTGACCAATCAGAAGTCTCGTGCCCACAAGAGTTGAGCACGGTGGTTAGCGCCATGATCGGTGGCCGACTGAGGCAATCTGCAACATTATTGGTGCTGCCCTTTTTATACTTGATATTCAAGTGAAACTGTTGCAGGTATGTAGACCACTTCTGATGGCGATCATTCTGCAATTTCCCTTGGGTCTGTATGAACTGCAGAGGTCGGTGGTCTGTGTGGATGACCGTTTCCTTCCCCAAAATGTAATGCTTCCATTGTCGGCAGGCCTGTACAATGGAATACATCTCTTTATCAGAAGTGGGGTACTTCCGGATTGTGTCTGAAAGTGTTTCACTGTGATATGCCACTGGATGTCCATGTTGAGTAAGGACTGCCCCAATAGCATAGTCAGAGGCATCTGTCTCGACCTCAAATGGTTGTTGTAAATCTGGTAACGCGAGCACTGGTGCCGTGCAGAGGCGATCCTTCAACTCCCTGAATGCCTTCTGTTGAGATTCAGACCAAAAGAATTTTGCTTTCGCCCCGCCCTTGGTGACTTGACTCAAGGGCCAAGAAATATGAGAAAACCCCAACACAAACCTGCGGTAGAAGTTGGCAAGACCTAGAAAGCTGCGGAGCTCTGTTAGAGTGGTTGGAGAGGGCCAATCCCGAATGACTTGGATCTTGGCTGGATCGACATGCACCCCCTGTTCATCAATGATGTATCCCAGATACTGAACTTGGGTCATGCCAAAAGTGCATTTCTCCAAATTGGCACATAGCTTGTGTTGCCGCAGTGTTTGGAGAACCTGTCAGATGTGGTGGAGGTGCTCTTCCCAACTCTGGCTGAAGATCAGAATGTCATCCAGGTATACTACTACAAAGGAGTTGGTGAATGGCCGCAAGATGTCATCCATTAGCCTCATAAAGGTTGCAGGAGCATTCGTCAATCTGAAAGGCATGACCAACCATTCGAAGAGGCCCTCCTTGGATTTGAAGGCAATCTTCCACACATCAGAGGGTTCGATTGGTACCTGGTGATATCCTGACTTCAGATCGATCTTGCTGAAATATTTCGCCCCCTTTAGTTGGTCTAGGAGGTCATCAATCCGCGGGATCAGGTACCTATTACGGACAGTGATCTTGTTCAGCGCCCGATAGTCAATACAGAGTCTCCACGTCCCATCCTTCTTCTGTACCAACACGATCGGGCTCCCACAGGGCAATGAACTCGGACGGATGTGACCTTTCTGCAGGAGCTCCTGAATCTGCCTCTTGATTTCATTGTTCTCCAGAACGGAGCGTCGATAAATTGGTCCATTGGGTAGCGGCGCACCTGGGGTCAGATCGATGGAGTGCTTGACTTGACAGTGCAGAGGAACCCCTGCCGGGGAGGTGAAGATGTCCTCGTACTCCTCCACAACCTTGTCCATCTGTAGTTGTCGTGCAGAGGGACCCCGTTTGGAGGTCGCGGCCACTGTCTTCTTCTTTCCTTGAGGGTGTATCATCAGGAAAACAAATTTCCTGGTTTTGGAAATGATCTTACTACATTGTTTTGCAGTAATCAAAGAGATGGCGGCAGGTGGTGCTACCTCTGGTATCCTGAACAACTTATTTCCCAATGTAATAATAACAGCACGGGGCCTTGATTCATACACAGCATGTCGCTTCCACAAGTATGGTTGTCCTAGTAATACATCACAAACTTCAAGGGGAGCAATGTCACACAATACCTCATCCGTGAAGGGCTTGATGTTGTATGGAAGGCGACACTGCTGGCTCACGCGAAGATCCCGTCCTTGCTGAAGCCACCCAATGGTGTATGGTTGTGGATGTGTTGTGGTCGGTAAGCCCAACCGCTTCACGACCTCTGCCGAAATGAGGTTCTTTTGACTCCCGCTATCAACAATGAACTGTATTGGGGAGCCCTTTACCCACATCTGGGAGTGGAAGAGACACTCCTCCTCCTCTGGATCTTCGGGTTCATTTTTCTGGATCTTTGCGGTAGCAACAGTGGCGCTGGGATCCGCATCAATGATCTGCTTCCCTTTTTCATACCCCTTATCGGGTTCTGACTCAGAGTCGGAACATGCATCTGATTCTGAAACCTTTAGCTCAGCCACCAGTGACTGCTTGGCCCGACACTCACTTGTGTTGTGAGTGGAGCTCTTATGGAACTCGCACCATTTTCCAGTGTCCTTTCTCGGCTTCGCGACGTTGTTCTTTGCTTGCAGCTTCGGCTGGTTGTCTTGGGCTGTCCCGCCTTGGCTTTGTCCTTTGTTCTATGGTTTAGGGGCACCTTTCCCCTGCTTTGGATTCGCAGATCCAAAGTCTCGCTTCTTTTGTTTAAACTTCTGCTCGACCTTGACGGCATATCGGTATGCTGCGCCGAGCGAGGGGATGTTTAGGAATTGTATTTCTTCCTGGATGTACTTGTGCAGGCAGCCACGGTATTTGAGTATCAAATGTTGCTCCGAATCCTTGATACCCAACTTTGTGCGAAGGGTATGGAAAAGATTGGTGAACTCCGGCACGTCTTGGTCCCTTCCCTGCCGCAGCGTGGTCCACTTTATGTATTCATCCTCGTAGCTTCCGACAGGGTAGTACTGCTCCTTGATGGCATCCCGGAACGAATCCCAGGTGGGTGCGGCTGAAAATAGTGAGCCAGTACTTTCATCCTTCTGCTCGCAGTAGGTTTCCCACCAATCCTTGACGTGGGGGGCTGCTTTGAGAAGAGAAAAAACAATATTTTCCCGACTCGAAAATTCATGAACAGAAAAATAACCCTCTAGCAGATTTAACCATTTATCTACGGCATCTGCGTCTATCTGACCCTCGAATATGGGGATTTCAAAATTAACTTGTACCTTAAAGGGTGTGGCGTTTCTAGAGTAGCTGCTGGAAGCCGATGCGTTGCTTCTGGGTAGCCGCTGAAGGATCTGGGCAAAGCTGTCCATCATCGCATTCCGTTGTCGCTCGAGGGCTTCTTTGAGCAAGATTTTGATGGGATCTCTTGCCCCCTCGTCTTTCTTCTCGTCCGCCATGGGAGGCCATCGGGATTTGCGAGGCTGGTCTTGCAAAGGTTCAACCAGTTCACGCCCTAACTCCTTATATCCCGACCTTGTTGGGGACATGCAAAGAAAAATAGAGAAAAAGCAGTTTCACCTACAGGATGCCCTATTATGCCACTGTTGTGGTCACCAACAACCCCCCTCTTTGTCTGATATTAGCAATAAGATCAAGCAAAGGGGGGCCCTTAACAAAAATCCCAAAAATATTTTTATCCAAATTTTTGTATTTAACTCCCTAAAAGCTATATCGCATCGCAAAGAGAAAGTGAAGCATTTTTCCTATGCGCGTAAATAAGCTGCGATGAAGCGATGCGACATTCATCGCATCGCATATTCTGAAAGCGCCCTTAAAAAGAAAAACCTAAGGAATCGCCAATGGCCGATATGCGACGTCGCATATCGCAACGTCGCATAAGCAGCACACAATGAGCAAATGAATATTGCAATACTACGATTTTGCGATTTGCGATCTGCGACGAATGAGACTATTAATTGCTGCGATGCAAATCGCAGAAACCACTCATCGCAAAGTTTCTTCGGCATGATCTGTAAACCCAAAATCGAGCGCGCACCTTAAGGCAAATTAATGATTGTACGCCTGAGCACCCAAAGATGATCATGTTGCGTTTTTCAAAGAGTCAAGTCATTATGAGTGTCATGATTATGCATTCATTAGAGTTTAAAGCTTTCATGTCAATCTTTTCGTCATGTCTCTTTTCCTTTGCGTAAACTGTAAGGCAGTAACTGATATAAATCTATATGCAGGAAACATCTAAGGAAAAGGGGAAAGCACCAATACTAGAAGAACAGAGAGGAGATGCCTTCGCAAATGAATGCCGCATGTAGCAGAACCGCGGATTCCAAAGTATCACTCCATAGACACTGATGAAAATAGACTATCCAAGACTCAGAGTCAAAGGCGCAAAAAAGCAGCATGTTTGCAAAAGATCCTGAAGCTCAGATTGGATAAAGCAAAAAGAAAAACGCTGAAAAGGGATGATGCTTCAGAAAAGCCTGGAACAAAGAACGGAAGCAATTTTCAATACGTAAGATTGTTCAGGCAACGAAATCCTTAACTCATTGAGTCATTCACACGGCCGGAAACCGAAATAGCAACAGCACAATCAGTTTGAAAGAAATCTGGGTTATACTAAGTATACACACAGCAAAAAACACCCAGCCAGAGGAAGATTTTCAAAAATATCTTCTAGTTTGTCAGAAAGAGGTGCCAGCTTTTGTTATTTCTACTTTTATCGCTCGAGCAAAAGGAAAAGACAAACAGCCGACTCTTTCCAGGCGAACCTTGCATTGCTTATAGCACTAAGGAGCAGATACAGAAACGGTTAGAAATTAGATTCAATTTTTAGAAAAAGGGCGGTCATTTGAAGTCATTCCCTAAATTTGTGTAATTAATATTAGTTAGCTAGTAGTATTTAACCCTTCTCATGGCATTTGGAGAAGGGTCCGGAAATTTGTCAAAAAACTTGTCCTCAGAACATGCACTTTTGCACCCTCGGAGGGGGTTTTTGATGAATGGATGGATCGAAATTTATTTATGTTTACATTTTAATGTCTGCTACTGATGTTGCACTTCTGTACTCTAAGTAGATGTTAGAAGTAAGTAGAGATAAATCATTATTGCTTGAAGTTTGTGAGTGAAAATCAGTCATAAATGGTACTTTTATCTCTTGATTAATTTCTGCTCATATTCTTAAAGTGATATACAGCTGAGTTGCTTATATGTTGATGTATGAATGTCTAGATTACCATTTGGCACTTTTGTACGGTGGAATCATTTGTTTGTGCTTAACATATGAATAACTTATCATGCGATATGCTGTTCACAACTGTTTTGCCTAACTTCTTATGCAGAATGGTTTATCTTAATTGATTTTTATTCTTATGATAGCTGAATGATCTTTATTACCAGTTATTGTATGAAATCATTTTAGATCGCATGAAGAAAGAATCCTACCCCGGGTTAGTATAGATTAGATGTGTTGTTTTTGTTAGATTACAGTAGCAATTGAGTCAGTTTAGAGTTTAGAATTAGATTAGCTTGAAATTACCTTTAGATTAGCATCATCAAAAATCTACACACACACACATCTTTTAGATTGGGAAGCTGGTCCCATTATCCCCAGTCGGACCCGCTACACCAAACGGGTAAGGAGCCGCCAACCAGGTTCCCGACCGGGTGGGTATCCCCCTTGTTGTTGACCCGATTTCGGGGCCCTCAACATATTTGGCGCTAGAAGGAGGGCACGAACTATGAATGGCAACTAAGTCAAAATCTAAATGCCATTCTGAGAGTAAATCACCCTCATCAACTCCCCCGACTTCTCCATTACGGTTAAACCCGGAGTTAGAAGTCGCTCGAGTATCCACCGCTGCTACCTACTCCAATATATCAGACCAACCCATTATTGAACCCCCTGAAATTCAAACTTTGATTCATAAACTCCAGGGATTCTCTATTTTTTTCTCATAGGTCTGATAAATCTAACAGCAGCGTGACTTCGCAGTACAATCCTGCTCATCCTCTGACCAGATTGAAGAGTGAAAAATTTGGTATTCAACCAAGTGAACTCCCTCTCCCTACTAGGAAAAGAGCAAGGAAAGCACCACCAGATTCTGACCGTGAGACTCTTTCATCCACTTCGTCCATTTCAACACCCTCACCGCGAAGTCAACCACCCACATCCTCATCCCAAATCACTCATCCATCTTCCACAACACTTCCTCTTCAATCATCAAAGATCATAATACCTTCATCTTCTCAGCATCAGGGACCGTCTTCTGCACTCTCATTAACTAGCGGCTCAACAATGGCCCAGTCTCCATGGAACAATCCTGGGGCGGTTTTAATGCCTCCACCCCTGAGCCCAATACCGGCCCATCCTGAGAAGTGGCTACCTAAATTCAATCCAGAAACAGGCATGCTAGTTGAAGAGCATATCAATAATTTCATGCTTTCTATTAATCTCAACGGAGTTACCAACGAAGATGCTGTCGTCCGACTTTTTCCTTACACAATGCAAGGAATAACCGGGTCATGGTACTTTTCGTTACCTTCCGGGTCCATCACAAGTTGGGACATTTTTCAAAGTCAATTCCTCACTAAGTTTGGCGATGACAGATCAACAGCGACATTGATCAATGACCTATCTAATCTTAAAGCTGAGACTAGAGAACCCATTAAAGATTTCAATTTACGGTTCAACAAGATCATCAACAAGATTCCCGTTGCTTCTCAACCCAGCGAGGAAGTAAGATGTGAATGGTACATCACGGCCTTACCATCTAACTTGGCTATCTTCGTAGATAGGGCAAACAAGACGACCTTAGTTGAAAACTTAACTGAGGCGTTAGCAGTAGAAAAACGCGTAGTTGCCCTAGAAAAGAGATCTGCAATAGAGGAACGCAAATCTAAGAAGATCTCTTTCAAAGAAGACACCAAGAAGAAGCAAACGAAAGATCCTTTCGATATGGAAGGATTACAAAAGGTGTTAAAGGCCATGTCCAATGAGATGATTGATATAAGAAAACAAGTAGCAGAAACTTCTTCAAAAAAGCCCTACAGATATTTTAAAATAAACCTTCCCATGGAGGTGAAACCACCCAATGCTGTCTCAAACGTCGAATCTGAAGAAGAAGAAGAAGAAGAAGAGAATACCACTGAAGGGCAGACCGATGATGAAGAAGTTGTGGAACTACAAGGAATGTGGGATTTCATCCTCCATAAGAAGAGGATCAAGAAGCATTTCCGGTTAGCACACGAAGCAAAAATCAACTTGATCCTCCCCAAACTACCCCTAAACAGAAGGGCGCAAGCCCTGCAACAAAGAAAACAACCGCTAGAGCGACCCAATTTATCCCAGTCCAATCAGATCAAGTACCTCCATCAAGAACACTGATAGTGTCGGATGAAATGGAGTATAACATTATCGATGGCATGAAAAAGACTAGGGCTAATATCACTCTGTACGAATTGAGCAAATTGAAACATCAACAGAAAATAATGATGAAAGAATTACATGTCGTGCCTACTACATCCTTACCTACAGTTGTAGCTTCCCAAAACATGGGAAGACCTCCAACCAACATGATCAATAAGATTGATCCGAATGACATTGCCTTGATTGGAGGAAGGTCAAGATCCCATACTCCTCCTTTTCTCCTCACTTGTGAAATTTTCAATAAAAACGTGCACAATTGCCTGATTGATTCTGGTGCTTCAACGAATATCCTACCCAGATCAATATGTGCCAAATTGAATGTTCAGCCTCAGAAATATGCAGTGCGCATAGTTCAACTTGATCGATCTCAAGTCGAAGTGATTGGTGAACTTAACCAGGTGACCATAAGATTGTCGTCTAACCCGAAAGTATGTCAGGTTATCGACATTCTAGTAGCTGATATTCCTGAATTCTATGGTTTAATTCTTAGCAGGGATTGGTCCGAGAAACTCCACAGATATTTCTCAACCGACTGGTCGCACATGTGGTTACCCTACAACGGCAAACCCAATCAAATAAAGGTTGAACGAGAATTGCACCAAAAGTACATAGTGACAAAATTGGAAGGAGAGAACGAAGAAATAGCATACAACAGCAGTATCATAGGCAATTACTTGGTAGATTCTTTCCTCGGCAATTTCAATGCTCACACTTCGCCTTACTTAGAAAATTCAGTTGTGTCCCAAGTTGAAAATTTTTCCCAAACTGATGATTCAAAGTGTTTTAATTTTTTAGATAATTCGGTAAATACATCTTTATTTTGGAAATTATATTTTGATGGCTCTAAATCTAACGAGGGAGCAGGAGCAGGATGCGTTCTAATTAACCCAGATGGGAACAAGACCATGCTTACATGCAGACTTGAGTTCGATTTCACAAACAATACAGCGGAATACGAATCCTTGGTGCAAGGCCTATACAAAGCAATCGGCATGAATGTTAAGTATCTTCAAGTCTTTGGAGATTCTGAAATTGTCGTCAAACAGGTACGTAACACCATACATTGCCTGTCAAGTCATTTAAAGCACTATCAATCTTTAGTACAAGATCTGACTTCACATTTCATAGAATTCAATATTTCGTCAATCCCAAGACTCCAAAATGCGAGCGCAGACCTGTTAGCTAACGTAGCCTCTAGACTGATTCCGTCCAAAGATTTTAGTCCCGATAGGTTTTCAATAGAATTAATCTTTAAACCATCCATCCCTGACAACATCACCAACTGGAGAGTATTCAATGACGATCCAGACATTGTAAATTTCCTCACTTCTGAAGGATCCTACTCAAATCAAATAATTGACGAAGACCATCATGATCACCAAATTCAGCAAAATAACACTGATAACGCTATACCTAAATCGGTGGTTAAGTTAGAAGATTTATATGATTTGAAAAGTCGGTTTAAAAGGTCTGCCAATTCTAAACTCTACAGTTCAACTCTGAACTATGAATTAGTGAATCTAGGAACCGATCAGAAGCCGCAAAACGTTAATCTAGGCCACGACCTAGCCCGTGAAGAAAAATCAGCATATATCCGTCTTCTGAGACAATACAAAAACGTTTTTGCGTGGAATTACGATGAGCTGAAAACATACAACACTTATATCATTCAACACACTATCCCTATGATTGACAATGAAAAACCTGTCTAGCAGAAGCTCAGAAAAATCCACCCCAACTTAGAAAATCAGATAAAGACTGAGCTAAATAAGTTGTTGAGAGCCAGAATAATTTTCCCCGTCAGACACTCCAAATGGGTATCCAATATGGTGCCCGTTAGGAAGAAAAATGGAGATATTAGAATCTGTATTGATTTCCGGAATCTCAACAAAGCCTGTCAGAAAGATAATTTTCCCCTCCCACCTATGGAGCAAATACTACAGGCAGTAGCGGGCTCAGAATTAATGTCTTTCCTGGATGGATTTTCAGGATACAATCAAGTGCTGGTACATCCCGATGATCAGTTGAAAACCACATTCCGAACCAAGTGGGGCACATACGCATATCGGAAGATGCCATTTGGTCTTATCAATGCCGGCGCTACCTTTCAGAGAGCCATGGACATCGCATTTAAAGGTTTAGTCAATAAATCGGTAGTGATTTACCTGGATGATATAACAGTGTACTCCAAGAAGCAAAGCGACCATCTCAAAGACTTGAAACAAATCTTTCAAAGATGTTTAAGGTATGGAATTTCACTTAACCCAAAGAAATCTTTTTTTGCATTAAGTGAAGGGAAATTGCTTGGATTCATAGTGTCGAAATCTGGTATTCACATTGAACCTGACAGAATCAAAGAAATTTCCGAAATATCCATACCCCATAACAAAAAGGCCATGCAATCTCTCCTTGGACAAATCAATTTTGTAAAAAGGTTTGTCCCCGATTTTTCACGTATTATTTCTCCTTTATAAAATATGATAAAAAAAATTCAAATTTTAAATGGGGCATAGATGAGCACGAAGCATTCAACTTGATCAAACAAGCTATCATCAACGCTCCATCTTTAGCTACCCCAAATTTTTCAGAATCTTTCATCTTATACACTTTTGCCTCCGAGAAATCTTATGCCGCGATTTTGACTCAAGTAAATCAAGAGAAGGCGGAAGCTCCAATCGCATTCTTTAGCTCGAACTTACAAGGTACTGAACTCAATTACTCAGACATGGAGAAACAGGCTTATGATGTTTTCAAAGCGATCAAATATTTCAGACCTTTCTTACTTAAAGCCCATACCAAAGTCGTCGTACCGTTTCCAGCGGTAAGAAACTTGTTGGTATAGAAGGATGTGGGCGAAAAGGGGGCAAATTGGATTACCGCTCTACAAGAATACAATCTTGAGATCAAACCAGCAAACATCGTAAGGGGTCAAGGCTTCTGCAAGATGTTAGCTGGAGCATCGCAAATTCCTGAGAAATCATCTGAAGAGGTACATACATATGAGGTAAGCCTAAACGACACAGAATCATTATATGCGGACACCATTTATTATCTTAAGAATGGGTATGCTCCATCACACCTGGATCATACCAAGAAAAGAGCTCTGAGGTTGAAAGCTAAACAATACCAGCTCATAAATGATGTTCTGTTTAAAAGGAATTACGATTCTGTACTTCTTAGGTGTCTTGAGAAAACTGAAGCCGAAAAGGTTTTGCAGGAACTCCACGATGGACCAGCAGGTGGACACTATGCTGGAGAAGCTACTGCGCATAAGATCTTACGTGCAGGATATTATTGGCCCACGTTGTTCAAAGATTCATACAATTACATAAGGAGATGCAAAATCTGCCAGACTACTGCAGGGAAACAAAGGAAATCGTCCATGCCACTACAGCCGGTTAACATCGAGCAACCATTCAGCCAATGGGGCTTGGACATAATAGGTGAGATCGTTCCTCACTCTTCTAAGCAGCATAGGTATATCCTCACGGCAACAGATTATTTTACTAAATGGGTAGAAGCAGTTCCTCTCAAGACAGTTAATTCTGAAAACATTATTGAATTCATAGATCGATTTATCATCACTAGGGTTGGATTGCCAACGGCCTTAATGTTTGATAATGCATCATACTTTTCTGGAAATGCAATGACTGAGTTTGCATTAAAAAGAGGGTTCAAATTGAAATATTCTGCTAATTACTATCTGCAAGGTAATGGGTTGGCTGAATCAACAAACAAAAACCTAATCAGGATTATCAAAAGAACAGTCGACCAAAACCAAAAGAATTGGCACAAAGCGTTGGTTAATGCTTTATGGGCAGACAGAATTACGAAGAAAGCCTCGATCAGCACTTCTCCCTTTAATTTAGTTTATGGGAAAGAAGTGGTTCTTCCAACTCACTTAGTCATTCCCTCTTTGTCTTTAGTAAAACACATCGATGAAGTATCTACTTCCTCTTTGCAATTGAGACAAATGGAGATAATCAAACTAGAAGAACGTCGAGAACAAGCTAAGAAAACCCATGCTCACCACCAAGCGCTAATAAAATCCTCTTTTGACTCAGCCATCATAACCAGAAAGAACTTTCAGATGGGAGATTTAGTTTTGAAATGGGATAAGGCTCATGAAGAAAAGGGCAAACATACGAAATTTCAGAAGCTGTGGCTTGGTCCTTTTCAGATTGTAGAAGTCATAGGCCCATCGACATTTATGTTGCAGGATTTGGAAGGTAGAAGAGATTCTTTGCCTGTGAATGGACAGATTCTTAAAATGTATTTTCCATAGAAGATCACTCTTCTATTTTTTGTAAGATAGTTTTAGTTTCTTTTATTTTGTTTTTCCCTTTCTTATAAATAAAACCGGTTGTAAATGATCATTGAATAAGATTCATGAAAGAGCACACTAACTCTCTATCTGATTTTGATTTCACTTGTACAAATAGCAAAACTTTTCGAAAAATCTGATTTTTATTATTGACAAATAGAGTTAACTTTAACCTGAATATGATATTAGTTTCAACCTCTCAAAAAACTTTGATGAAATCAACCTTTGGTTAAAAATTGTTTTATCCCAGCACAATGAAAGGTATCATCAATAATAAAATAAATATTCTCTGCAAAGCTGTTATTTTCAAAACTCTATTATTGTCGTCCAGAGCTTTCTTAAGGAAAAACAATGACTTCCTCCCTACTAAAGGAAACCGCAGCATTCAGAGAAACAATCCAAGTAAACACTATATCTCAAAGAATAAGAGGTCTCATCACGAGCCGGCTTATCATGATCACAGATATTATAACTTGCTGACTTTGCCAATACTGTCTATCAAAACAGGGCAACGACTCAAGATTGTTGCAATCAAAAGACAAGGGGTCTCATCATGAGCCAGCTTGTTCAGCAAAAGTGTAAATCAAGTGAATGACTGTGTCATAATTTGGCCACCAAACCAAGACATTGTTCTTTAGAGAGTAAAAAAGGAAAAAGTGTCAAAAAGGATTTTTCTCTGAAATGTTGTAAATAACCTCAAGCAGGAAAAAGGATCATTGCTGGATAACATGGTAACCCTGTCGAGGCTATGGACGCTTGCGGGCAGCAGAGGCTCTACCTACGACAAATGAGCATAGTTTAAAGCTAGTACGCAGAGAAGACCTTATTTTATCTTTAAAAAAGGACCAAGTAATGTCTGGTATGAATGCAAGAACTAAGCCTAAAGGAAGCAGACAATTGGAATAAAAGAAAGGTTGAAACAAAGTATCATTGACAGGATGAGGGGTAATCTACTCTATCTGTCCATAACAAAATTTAGACATATGAAAAAAATTTCTGTTTCGGAAGTGGAAATGTCAATAGAAAAGCAGAGATAACTGGTTCTTCACAGTGAATCGCCATTGTTGTGGTCACCAACAACCCCCCTCTTTGTCTGATATTAGCAATAACATCAAGCAAAGGGGGGCCCTTAACAAAAATCCCAAAAATATTTTTATCCAAATTTTTGTATTTAACTCCCTAAAAGCTATATCGCATCGCAAAGAGAAAGTGAAGCATTTTTCCTATGCGCGTAAGTAAGCTGCGATGAAGCGATGCAACATTCATCGCATTGCATATTCTGAAAGCACCCTTAAAAAGAAAAACCTAAGGAATCGCCGATGGCCGATATGCGACGTCGCATATCGCAACGTCGCATAAGCAGCACACAATGAGCAAATGAATATTGCAATACTGCGATTTTGTGATTTGCGATCTGCGACGAATGAGACTATTAATTGCTGCGATGCGAATCGCAGAAACCACTCATCGCAAAGTTTCTTCGGCATGATCTGTAAACCCAAAATCGAGCGCGCACCTTAAGGCAAATTAATGATTGTACGCCTGAGCACCCAAAGATGATCGTGTTGCGTTTTTCGAAGAGTCAAGTCATTCTGAGTGTCATGATTATGCATTCATTAGAGTTTAAAGCTTTCATGTCAATCTTTTCGTCATGTCTCTTTTCCTTTGCGTAAACTGTAAGGCAGTAACTGATATAAATCTATATGCAGGAAACATCTAAGGAAACGGGGAAAGCGCCAATACTAGAAGAACAAAGAGGAGATGCCTTCGCAAATGAATGCCGCATGCAGCAGAACCGCGGATTCCAAAGTATCACTCCACAGACACTGATGAAAATAGACTATCCAAGACTCAGAGTCAAAGGCGCACAAAAGCAGCATGTTTGCAAAAGATCCTGAAGCTCAGATTGGATAAAGCAAAAAGAAAAACGCTGAAAAGGGATGATGCTTCAGAAAAGCCTGGAACAAAGAACGGAAGCAATTTTCAATACGTAAGATTGTTCAGGCAACGAAATCCCTAACTCATTAAGTCATTCACACGGCCGGAAACCAAAATAGCAACAGCACAATCAGTTTGAAAGAAATCTGGGTTATACTAAGTATACACACAGCAAAAAACACCCAGCCAGAGGAAGATTTTCAAAAATATCTTCTAGTTTGTCAGAAAGAGGTGCCAGCTTTTGTTATTTCTAGTTTTATCGCTCGAGCAAAAGGAAAAGACAAACAGCCGACTCTTTCCAGGCGAACCTTGCATTGCTTACAGCACTAAGGAGCAGATACAGAAACGGTTAGAAATTAGATTCAATTTTTAGAAATAAATTTGTTTTAGTAAAACGGCAGTCATTTGAAGCCGTTCCCTAAATTTGTGTAATTAAGATTAGTTAGCTAGTAGTATTTAACCCTTCTCATGGCATTTGGAGAAGGGTCCGGAAATTTGTCAAAAAACTTGTCCTCAGAACATGCACTTTTGCACCCTCGGAGGGGGTTTTTGATGAATGGATGGATCGAAATTTATTTATGTTTACATTTTAATGTCTACTACTGATGTTGCACTTCTGTACTCTTAGTAGATGTTAGAAGTAAGTAGAGATAAATCATTATTGCTTGAAGTTTGTGAGTGAAAATCAGTCATAAATGGTACTTTTATCTCTTGATTAATTTTTGCTCATATTCTTAGAGTGATATACAGCTGAGTTGCTTATATGTTTATGTATGAATGTCTGGATTACCATTTGGCACTTTTGTACGGTGGAATCATTTGTTTGTGCTTAACATATGAATAACTTATCATGCGATATGCTGTTCACAATTGTTTTGCCTAACTTCTTATGCAGAATGGTTTATCTTAATTGATTTATATTCTTATGATAGCTGAATGATCTTTATTACCAGTTATTGTATGAAATCATTTTAGATCGCATGAAGAAAGAATCCTACCCCGGGTTAGTATAGATTAGATGTGTTGTTTTTGTTAGATTACAGTAGCAATTGAGTCAGTTTAGAGTTTAGAATTAGATTAGATTGAAATTACCTTTAGATTAGCATCATCAAAAATCTACACACACACACACATCTTTTAGATTGGGAAGCTGATCCCATTATCCCCAGTCGGACCCGCTACACCAAACGGGAAAGGAGCCGCCAACCAGGTTCCCGACCGGGTGGGTATCCCCCTTGTTGTTGACCCGATTTCGGGGCCCTCAACAGCCACCTCGGTCACCTTTGTGTTCCTTCAAGCGAGCGTGCCAAGATGATTTGGGAAGCACACTACAGTCGGGTTGCTGGGCATTTCGGGGTCGAGAAAACAGTGGCAGTACTACAAAATGTGACTTGTTACTTATAGTATTTTTCAGTTACAATACCACGGGTCAATTCCATGGGTGAATGAATACCATGGGTGGATTTTACAATACCACGGGTGGATGCCATTTACAATACCATGGGTAAATTCCATGGGTTGATGAATAATATGGGTGGATGAGTACCATGGGTTGATGCCATTTTCCATTCGGATCAACAACCGGATCGAGCAGTTTTAACGCGGAATTCAAGCTCGTTAAAAAATAAACATAAGAAATGAGCAAATGTTCCTCCAGAGTTTAAGCTCATTAAAAAATGAACCAATTTCCGGTAAATAACCATCGTGAATGTATTATCATCAGCCTTTGAAGCCCTAGTCGTGTTCTCATCATCACCTCCACTCTGTATTGGCTGATCATTCACCTCCACTTGATTGTTTACCCTTTTTGAGGAACAGCTGTGAAGAGTGATCCTGTTAGCCATCCTTGTGACACTGCCATGATTGGAAAATTCCAAACCTTACCTGTAATCAGCTACTACCCAAATCTATCACTCGTTCCTAAAAAAACGAGTCTCCTTTAAGCTCTTTTCAACTGACTCGTAAAATATGAAAAGATTGCCGAGCCATTGGCCTCTCCAGCTCGTTAAAGTGACCAAAAGTGTTATCCCTCCTTTAGATTTTAATCTTTTTGGACTTGAGGGATTATTACACAAAAAGATCGAGCGCTTGTTTTCTTCGGCTCGTTAAAAGTACCGAAAATTCATCCCTTTTGTATTGTTTTATACTTTTTCGGACTCAAGGGATTATGTGATGAAAAAGGATTTTTGGAGTTTCCTTTACGTCCCTTTTCAGACTCTCTAAAATTGAAAAGGACCGAGTTATCTTTGTCGTTAAACTCGTTAAAACCGAATAGCGACAAACTTGTCCATAACAGACAAGAACGAGTTTCACTATCGCTAGGCTCGTTAAAACATAGCGATGGGTTTGCCTGAAGGGAAAATTATAGAACAAGCATATGTTATCCTCCTCAAGCTCGACAAAAATAAAGAGGTACTGGTCAGCAATGACTGGGGAAAAATTGGGAAGAAAACTTGAAGAAACTTTGTTGGTAGCAAGTCACTCTTGAACATGACACTTTCACTCCGCATCCGAGTCGGGTTGGGTTGTTCCATTCACTGGTCACATCACCATGGTTTTGTCACACCATCCACATTTGGGGTTAATGCTACCAATCCATTGTGTCAGTGTCACCGATATGTTCAAGAGAAGTCGCTCAGAGAATTCACCTGTGTCTCACCCACTGCAATACATTTATGCTCCATTCTTTCATGACCGCCAACCTGAACCTTATATCACCAGATTGTTTTCACCTCCATTAAAATCATTTGCTCTGTTTCGTGTCATTGATGTGGGATTCACTAAGGCCCTCCTATGACAGATCGTTTCTTGTCGACATCAGCTCATTATCCAAGAAGTCGATCTAGGAACAACCCTTTCAGTACTTTGAAGCTTGCATGCCTCAATGGAAATTTTCTCACTTCCGGCGACAGGTTTACACCAATGGCCTTCGATCGAAAAATTTTGTGTGGTGTTCGACGCCAAGTCCCTTATTCACACCATGTGAATTGTACTATAGTACCTTGAGGGTCATCATCATTATTGGTGATTCCTCTCGCGCATGTTAACAACTTACATCACTGGCTGGTAATTAGGTGATGTCTTTCCATGATCGACTCCAGAACATCTCTCACATGGATCGACTTGTACTTTGAGTGAAGATCAAACAAGATTGAAGACCCCAGATCTAGTTTCATCCATCTGTGCTGCGATATATATTCAGGAAAATAAAGACATCAAATGTACATCATTGCTGCACAGATAATCATCCAATCTAAGGGATGATGGCTCTACCAGAATCATCAGTCTACACTCAGACAATTGTCTGTCCTATGTACATGAAAATGAATTTATAAAGCTAAGCATGGGAAATGCCCGCCTCAACTAGATCATGAAAATATTATGAAGATAATGTATTGTATTGTATCTTATTATAGGTCGCCTTCCAGCTCGAAAAAACTTTGGATCCTCATGATAAAGCATTTCACCCGACATCAAAAGATTAACGACCTCATGCTTTAGGGGTCAACTGTTATAGACATTTTTGGGCACTGCAACCCCAATCATAAATGTCCATAAACCAAGGGCTCTTGAGTCCCTAAAGGTGTTGTTCCAACCCCTAAAAGAACAAGGTCAACTGATTACAGCATCTCCCAGAAGTTCTCCATGAAAAACTACTCAGAACTGGTCAAAACTGGACCATTTCACCTGCTCCATGGTCAAAGTGCGTTGCATCCCAACTAAATACACACAGTAGGTGCGATGCATGTTGAAAAGCCCTTCTATGGGGTGCGATGGGCAAGAGTGGACAAATGGCAGGGTCAATCCGCAAGGTGGAGGATCATGGAATCTTCCAGAAACTTCTCCTGTGACACTTGCCTCTCTGCATTCGCCCAGGGATGAGTAAGAGATCATCAATCTCCAAGTAGAATCAAGAACTATCAGAGAGAGGACACTAATCAAATCTCAGAAGCTGACTCACCTCCCTTACAAACATCTATATATGGATCCCTCATCCCAGAGATCCAGAGGCTGGAATTTTGTATCTTGTACAGAAGTGTTGTTGGTTTCTTGGTGCAATATCATAGTGTTGGGTGATCTAAGCTTTTCATGAGGTGAAGAAGGGCTTTCTTGCTGAGAGGATGATGCTGGGTCAGAACAATTGGTTGTAATCCTCTTTGCTCTTTCTTGATTATCAATAAAGCTATTCAAGTTTTCCTCCACATTCTTGTATGATTGATGTTATATGCATTTGTGTGGTCAATATATATCTGGTCCTTTATTGTTTATGATAATAGATCTATGTTCTTGGATAGTGTTATGCTGCTTTGATTCTACAGGTGCTCTTTGAAGCTGGGTAGACGAGGAGGCAAGTGGCGAAGACCTATCAGAAGGGAGAGGAATCGAGCAAGGAACCAAGCGCAAGACAGAGGTTGGTCTCCTTATTCCCCTCTTATCTATTTCTCATAAAGGAAAATGAAAGTAGTTTTTAGTTTGTTTGTTTCTAAGGTAGCTACCAGCCTTAATGGGACTAGCTGCTCTGCATAGACACTAGTTTTCCCGATAAAATTCATGGGAGCAGATCACAATAATAATTTTATATCTGATGATACAAAGGGCTCATACGAACAACTTCGAACAATGACAATCAGATATGAGTCTTCACAGGAGGGATCTGGAGGCACCATCGCAGCAGGGTGTTGGATCGGCAGATTAGGCGAAGCAACTTCAAATTAGACCACACTCAACAGAAATTGGCACATACCTGAAACAAAGCTTGACATATGCAGATCTGACTGGTATAAGCCCAGATCTATGAGTAAGGAATAATCACAATGCAGTTTGGGTAAAAAAGGACAATCATCAAGTCAATACAAATCTTTTTTATGACAAACTGGTGGTGTATTTCCAAAATACGAAGCGTGAAGCACGTGAGGGATATCGGATCCAACTATTTATCATAACATTACAAGGGAAGTTTATCTACAAGAGGATCTGGTATGGGATGCGAATACAAGATCTCAAGTGTGAGATTCAAAAACAACTGGGTATACTAGCAAGTATACAAAATTTGATTCATACAGTGAAATCACTTCAAGGGAACATCACACTAAAAGCCTATGGAATTTCTACTGACACAAACATCATCCACAATGCAAGATTTCTTAGAGGAAGCTATGGTTCTAGCTCAAAGGGTCCAGGCTCTTTTAAGGATAGTGTTAAAAGGAAGGAGGAGACCCAAACCAAACTAGTTGTGTCTCCAAATCTACCTGGGCCCTATATTGTGGAGTAGAAGTCCCAGATCCTAGATTTGACTGTCACTTTGCCTAAGATAAACAAGATCTTTGCAGATTTCCACACCAAAGAAGTTATATGTAGATTTATTGGTTTCTAGCCCAAATCAGATGCTCTACATCAATGGATATTCTCTACTTGGACATCAAACTTTGATATTCATCTATGTTCTAAGGGGTTTTTTATTATCATATTTGATACAACAAAAGATAAGGACTATGTTTTAAATAAGGGACCAAGCTTTTGGGGAAATGTGGGGCTCTTCATGATACCTTGGTTCCCAGGATTCAATGCTACCACTGTGGTGGTATCCAAAATGTCCCTATGGGTTAGGATACATAATCTACCATTATGTTTTTGGCACCACAAAGTATTAGAAGGAATTTGGAACTCCTTGAGGAAATTTCTTAAGATTGATGCAGATCGAGTCTCGAAAGGTATTTTTACTTTTTTAATTTTTTCCAGAATTTGTGTAGAAGTATATCTTAGCCAAGGTTTACATAATCGCATTATGTTGGTCCACAAAAATCTTTAGTGCATGCAACCTCTAGATTATGAGAATTCAACATTCCATTGTTGTGGCTGTCTTCAAACAAGACACCTTCAAAGTGAATGCCCACAAGCTAAAAAATATCCCAAAAGAAACAAGAGACAATCTCAAAATCCAAAAGGTTGTCAATGCACATAGCTTCTAGAAGAGGCAACTAAAGACACATACATCACCGAAAACACCACAGACAACAATGAACAAAACAACCAGAACATCTCACAAAAAGATGAGGTATAGCACAGTTCCGCATTAGTTATAAAGCCAACCATTCCACAACATCAGAGTGAGCAGTGTTTACCAATGAAAAAGAGGTAAGTGGAAACAAACAAAGTCATGCATCAGAAGTCTCGGATTCTGACAAAGAACTTCCAACAGCTACAAAAGAGAATCAAAAGACTATTGTATCATCCACACCCAACATAGGTGGTTGGTGAAAAGTGGAAAAAATTAAAGGTAGAAAAGAGTAGAATAGTTCTAGCTCTTTGATGAGTTTTCTATAGATCCTAAGATGTCACGATATGGTTTTATGCATATTCTCTTTAGCATATACAATATGTAATTTTGTTCATTATGAATTAAGTTTTGATTTTTCCTGGGTAAAATAATGTATTTTTATTTTTTATGATTTTAAAATAAATGTAAAATTGATTTGGATTATCTATTACTAAATCAATTTGTGTTAAGTTTGACATATATAGTTTTATGAGTTAAAAATTTCAACTCATGATTTAGTGACAATTCAAAGGATTTATTATGAAATGATTTATATTAAATATTACTAAGCATACTTTTTTTTTGTTTGGAGTTTAGCATATATGGTTATTGATTATATTGAATATTATTGATGTATTCTATGGGAAGATTAATGTATATATTGGCAAATATTCAATGAACACTATTTTTTGGTTAAGTATGTGTTGGTAGGTTGAACTTCTTTCTCAATTTATTGTTCATAAAGAAGGGTCCACACACTTACACACACACGATGTTGATTAACATCCATTGAGACCATATTAATCTATTGAACCTTAAAAAGTGTAAGAGATTACTTAGATTCCTTTAGAATCTTAATTTTATGCTTAAAAAGAATTAAGAGAAGTATTTCAAGATTACCATAGTTTTTTTTACTTAAGGTTAATATTTTCACGGATATTTTGAAATAGAGTTTTAATTTGAGGCACTCTAAAAGAAAGTGTCTTTTGTCTTCAACCCTCTTAGTGTCACAAAGATGACATATTCTTGCATCCTATGGTGTTTTTGGAATTGTTCAACACCTATTTTTGTTGGGTGCAGTATAGGGTCTATAAATGTACCAACATTTAATTTGTCAATCCAAATAGTTCATGAACTTCGAGACGCGGCACTGGAAATGCCAAAGAAAGCCCTTGGCAACCTGCAAAACAAATGTTAGTCTATTTTGCGTATTAATCTCATCAATAAACGAAATCTTGCACTAATTTTTTTTCGAGAAAACACCAATCCAAACAATTAAAGGCAATTAACAATGCGAAAGGAAATTCGGAAAGGAAATCATAACTGGAAACCAAACAGTGTTGACACAATATCGAGAAACTGTAAATGCTGGAAGGAATTCAAAACCATTTCAAAATCATTTTTCTTGTACTAATTCTGTGTGAAATTAACTTGAAAGCATTGGTAAGTAAATCTACTGGGTAAATAACTTATGAAAGAAATTAAATTAATATAAAACTTGCCTTCCTTTTCCCTGAAAATAAACTATGGAGAACCGTTAGGAAGTTTAATGGAAAGTAAATATTATTGTTTTCAACATGACACAATTTGCTTTCATTAATATCGGCTCCGCAACATACAAGTAATATATGGTTTTTGTAAGCATAGATTGAATGAATATGTGAGTACCTCAAAACCATAATCACTCACATCGTTTTCATGTTCTGGAATATAAATCAATTACAGCTCATCAACACATAAGCCGATCTTGTAAATAAGAACAACTGGAGGGACACAATTTGATATGAAGAAATATCCCAAGTGTAAGCACAAATCTCAAGTATAGGAACAATTTCTTAATGCGGAAAATCAATGAAGTTTAGAGCTGAAAGGAAAATGTTGCAACAAATTAAATAACATCAATCTGGAGAAGGAAAGAGACTATAAATTATTAAATAAACTTCACATAGTAAATGACAATTTAAATGCTAATTAATTTAAGAAATGAAGAGCGGTGGCGAGCTGGTCTGGCGGCCAACCCAGCCAGCTCACACCCTCAATTAACCTGGTTCACACAGTAATAAAAATCATTATATGCAATAAATAAATAGACATAAAATATATGAAAATTACTTCAATTAACAAATATATATATATATATATATATATATATATATATATATATATATATATATATATATATATATATATTTACATCAAGCAGACAATGCTCAACTCCAGCAAGACAAGAGGAGCAATCCACCAGTTATGAACTACGTGAGGCTACATTGGGATATCTCCTCTTCCCTTCTACGCCTTCCTCTCGTGTGCACTGCTTCTAGCTCGATCTATTTCCTAATTCCTGTATGTATAATTAATTGACTAACTAATTGACCAATTTATGTTTGCTCCAGTCGATTTCTTATATAGACATCAAATTACATACTGGGCCTTTTAATTCAAAATATAGAAGATTATTAGTTTTAACAATTTTCCGAAATAAGAATTAGTTTGAAACTGAGTGTCGAAAGAGGGAATGATTCTGGTGAATCGTTCCTCTTTTCCTAGAGTAGCTGTTGTTGGAAGGTGCGATTCAACTGCTTCCTTGAATTGCCTGTTCAAATAAGATTAATTTCCTCAGCAATTTGGGATCGCCTGGAGAATTTCTATTTTAGAAATAACAATGTTGACTCCACATCAGATGGGCACAACGCTGCATCATCACAACTTGGCATAGCCGTAGAAGAAGAATTATTTAGTGCAGTTTTTGAATTAATGAAGTTTGAAACCATTCTACGCAATTGCCAAAATGCTATGTGCAAAGTGATCCGCTTTTGATCCAGGATAATCATGCATTTGGGTAGAGACTTTAAAGCTCACAACGTAATCTGGATGAATATGAGTATTCATGTGTGTGCTCCAAATAATAAAATGTTTATCATCAACACCACTGTCACAGTGTCCATTGCTAGGATGAAATTGTTGAGAGCCAGGTTGAACCTGCTCCATGTTTCCCATTATTACCTATGCCATAAGCCATTTCCTCCAACATCTGAACTGGAATATCCAGGTTGAGTAATCATAGAATGAGGATGTACCATTGCAAACGTCTTACTTGAATGGGAATCTAAGTTAGACAAGCTAGATCCTGATAACCTACATCTATGACGTGAATAGACAGAAGCTCCCATAGACTGTGTACCTTTCGTATGTGTGCTAGCTAGAGCTGCCATAGTATGGGAGGTTTTAAAGACATGCCGCCCTATCTCTGACATTAGTTCCAAATGAATAGATAACTCTCTGAAACAAAAATTATTCATTTGATTCTCCTCAATTCCAACACCACTATACTACAACGACAGCCCATCCTCACTTCCACGTGTTTGTCACTGGTTATGCCCAACACTTTCTAAAGAATATTTTACAGTATCTGTAGCCTTTTCCAATAATAGCTCATGCAAAGATTTAATAGCTTCATGGGCTACTGGTATCAAATAAATGTGCAATATGGTTTCAAAGTAGTCAAACTCTAGCATAAGTTGACAATAACCATTTATGTACAACAACTTTAAAACATCTATTTTATTTTCACTAAAAATACCAAGTAGTGTACCCATTAATCCCTCAACAAGAATTCTTAAGGTCTTCTCAAGAAATGGCTTAGCTCCAACATACACCTCTGCATGCACAACAACCAAGGGATGCAATAACTCCACAGTTGCATCACGTGCACCTTTAACAGGAGGTGCCACTCCCCAATGAACTGCATCATCCAAAAGATACGCTGCTGCTGGTGTCCCAAGTAAACTTGCCTTTACATGATTATACTGAGCCAAAACTTTCTCTTCCAAACTAGATAACGATGCAGTTAAATATGTTATGTCAGCCTCTAATTATTTTTCATCTTCTCTATCAACTCCATCCATACTTAAATCCTTCCAAATAAGCCTGTATTTGTTGGACAACTCAGGTAAAAGCTGACTTTTGCAGAAGCCTTCAGAGTGCAAGAACGTAAATGGTGCAAGAATTCATTCCATGGTGCAGGCAAGTAAGTGCAATGGTGCAGACAGGTAAATATAGGTTCAAAGGTTGTATAAGACATGATCGAATTAATGTTTATACCTGCAACATACAAACCTTAATTAATAATGTTTTAATCATGTTAAAACGAGGAAGGTAACAAATATTCGCAATAGTTAATCATTTAACCAAATAACAACATGAGAGAAATGAATGAAAATAAGACAAATTTGAAGCCCAACATCCCCCCATTCTGACCATCTTGCATTTCCTCATGCAAGGAAATCTGGTACTGTTACTTCCTCATAAAAAAACAAAATTAGAAACATTTGTAGGCGTTCAAAATGATGTTCCTACAAATTTTCATGATCACATTTCCTGTGGTAGATAAAGCTTGCTCTAAAATAGAGTGTCCACTGGAATCTTTATTTGCTTAAACTTATTTCAAGAAAACCTAAAATGAAAGCTGCCATGAAAAACTAAAATGCAAGGATGGTGTTATTACTTGAATAAAAATAGATAACTTTTAAAATTTCTGAAAGAATATCTTGTAGGCATCCTTGATCAAAAGTTTTAATGTCCTCGTTGTAAATATGAGTGACCTGTTTTTTTTATTTATTTTTTTAAACCATAGTGTTAAAAGTGTACATAGCAATACCTTCCCACAGTGATCATTTTACCATTATCCATTTATAGTTGAAGCTCTTCTTTCCTGGGCACAGTGAATTACCTGCACTAAGGGTCCCCACGTCCATAAAAACCATTCCAAAAATATAGAACTCCAAGGTATAACAACAGAAGGGTTTTAAAGCCATTCTCTAAGAGATTGATAGTGAGTTCAGGGAAAGCAAAAGCAACCAAGTAAATTATAGTGTAGAGTTAACTTTAATACCACAGGCATGGCCCTGCTGCCAACAGGCGTCTATAGCCTTGACAGGGTTACCTTTTAACCTTCTACAATGCTTTTGTCCTACCTATTAGATATAGATTCAAAGTCGTTTAAGAACAGTTTACTTTTTCTCCTTTTAGAAGTTAACTGAAGGCCATTGTCCTAGCTTGGTAACCAGCTATCAACAGTGCCATTCACAAGAACTAATAATAATGAACAAGTTGACTCGCGATGAGACCTATTGTCTTCCAGTTTTTCAACTAAAAGCCATTACCCTGGCTTGGTGACCAGCGTGGTAATGTCATTCTCCTTAGGACCCATGATCATAGTAGGTCAGCTCGCAACGAGACCTCCTATCCCTCAATTAATTCGTTTATGTATTTTGAAAAAACTCTGATTATGATTAACCTTAGATGGGTTACTTAATAGGTGGGGAAGCAAATCTACTCCTTAAGAGTGCAGGATGGCGTGAAAAGTTTTAAATTACTATTCTTTACTGGTTGGTCATGCTATCCTAAGAACTTATTTAAAAAAACATCTCGAATAATGACCAAAAATATTCCTTGAGTTGATCATGCCAGGGCTTTATGAAATCTTGTTATAGTTTCATATGCGTGGTCCATCATAGGAGTTTTTTCATTGATCCCTTCGAAGAGGACTTAAAAAATATGTTCTCAATAATAGTTTCTAAGGATAGGAGAAAAAAATTACATGGAACTTATAACAATATCCTTGACTAACATGTTAATCCATAATCAAAGTCACTTTAAAATATGAGGTATTAAGTGTAAATTTCTTCTAACAAGTCTTACCATGAGAGTGCATGATAATAGAAATTTCAAAAGTTGTGCTTTTAGGGAATCATAAGTTCAAGAGTGTTGTTATGCATCTTTATTCATTATTCTCCTATTATCCTACCCTATTTTTAAAGAAAGAAATATCACCTTTAAGTGAAGTCATATTTCCAATGAAGCCATGTGTGTAACAAAATGTTGATTATACTCACACTTAGTTTTAAAGAATAGACTTCAAGACATACCAAAGCATGAGAAACTAGTTGCTTCAATTGATATGGTACCAAGAGTTTCTGAATGATGAGGAAATAAGATGGCTTGATGATTACTTGAAACCAGGATTCAATGGAATCCACATATTTATGATTCTTTAACTGATGCAAGTCTTCCACAATTTGATAGTCACTTTCCTAGAGACACAAAGAATCCAGTGAAAGGAAAAAGATAAATCCCTCAAATTCAGGCTCAAATATTTTATTTTCAGATTGATAAGAATGGTTGAGAGAGATTCTAGGGTTTCGAGTTTCAACAACATTTTTAGAACAAGTTCCAATGAAAGATTTTTGCTCTGGTGGTATTTGAATTATATCTTCCCAGGGTGAATGCTCTATAGTAATGAGGGAAGTTTCCAAATTCATTCCCTTTCCAAACATGGAAGATGTAGCATTTTATTCAATGGGAAGAATAGGTTTTTGAAATTGTTTTGCAACCTAATGGTTTAGATTAGGGTTTATGATATGGTTTGGGCTATGGTTTTGGTCAATGCTTGGAGTAAGGTTTGGATTTGGATTGGGATTAGGCTTTGGGCTAGGGTTAGGTCTAGGTTTTGAATTAGAACTAGGGTTAGGTCTAGGGTATGGATTAGGGTATGGACTAGGGTTAGGGTATGGATTAGGGTTTGGGTGTGGATAAGGGTATGGATTAGGGTTAGGCTATGGGTAAGGATAAGGAGTAAGGTAAGGATCAGGATAAGGGGTAGGGTATGGATTAAGGATAAGGTAAGGTTGCACATGCGGTTTTGACCATGGAGGAGGATAAATTAATGGTGCATTGGAAAGAAATTGTGGTTGTTGTTGGTGCTCATATGATTGAATTTTCATGGGAGATTTCCCTAGAGATAAGGATCCAAATGATTCTTGAGGCCATGGTGATATCTGGCTCGAGGATGAGGGCCAAGGAGAGGGCCACTACGACCATTAAGTAGGATATTCGATTGGAGGAGTATTAAAAGTTTGCCATGAAACTGCAGGATTATAAACATGTTGGGGAACCTGCTCAGGATAATAAACATTATTCCAAGTATCAAATGGTGATGGGTCTTGAGTTATACCTGGTAGTCGATTTGATTCCTTACTTGATTTCCTGAGTACTTGCAGTAATCTTGGTAGTGATGGGCAACGTTCTGTTGGATGATCCCCTTCACAAATTTTGCAAATTTTCAAGCTACTAAGTGGGCACTTTCTAAGGAGGTGTTTCTTTCTACAATTGATGCAAAAGATAAGCGGTGGGTTTTAATCATGCTCCCACTCTTCTTGCAAATCATCCAATTTCAAAATCAAAGATTTAATAATATCATTTTTATGTTTAATCAAAATATTATTTTTTTCACTTGTTAATTCTTCATTGGATGAATTGTATGTTTTTGTAGTAGCATAAAAATTCCTCATTAGATGATTCCTCAAAATACCATTTTCTTGTTTTTAACAAGCCAACTGGTACATTCGTTAGCACATGAATGGTGTGTATATATATATGTAGGGTGGGGAGTTCTTTCAACATCAGAGAAAATGAGAAACCTTAAAGCAACAGTGCAGGAAAGAAATAAATTCAAAAAACATAAAATTGCAAGAGAAACTATGTGAAGGAAAAAAAACAAATGCGGCACATCACCAAGGTCAATCCCCTAAGCACCTCCCCGGAAACCGCGCCAAAATGTTGGCTGCAATATAGGGTCTATAAATGTACCAACACTTAATTTGTCAATTAGATAGTTCATGAACTTCGAGACGCAACACTGGAAATGCCAAAGAAATCCCCTAGCAACCTGCAAAACAAATGTTAGTCTATATTGCGTATTAATCTCATCAATAAATGAAATCCTACACTAAAAAATATTTTGAGAAAACACCAATCCAAACAATTAAATCACGCGAGAAATAAAAGGAAATTAACAATGTGAAAGGAAATTAAGAAAGGAAATCATAACTAGAAACCAAACAGTGTTGACAAAATATCGAGAGACTGTAAATGTTAGAAGGAATTCATAAGCAATTCAAAATCATTTTACTTATACTAATTCTTCTTGTACTAATTCTGTGTGAAATTAACTTGAAAGCATCGGCAAGTAAATCTACTACGTAAATAACTTATGAAAGAAATTAAATTAATATGAATGTCACCTTCGTTGTCCCTGAAAATAAATTATGGAGATCTGTCCAGAAGTTTAATGGAAAGTAAATATTTTGTTTTCAATATGACGCAATTTTCTTTCATTCTTATCAGCTCCGTGGCATACAAGTAACATATGGTTTTCGTAATCATAGATTGAATGAATATGTGAGTACCTCAAAACCATAATCACTCACATCGTTGTCATGTTCTGGAATATAAATCAATTACAGCTCATCAACGCATAAGTCGATCTTGTAAATAAGAACAATTGGAGGGACATAATATGATATGAAGAAATAGCCCAAGTGTAAGCACAAATCTCAAGTACAGGAACAATTTCTTGATGTGGCAAATCAATGAAGTTTGGAGTTGAAATGAAAACGTTGCAACAAATTAAATAACATCAATTTGGAGAAGGAAAGAGACTATAAATTATTAAATAAACTTCACATAGTAAATGACAATTTAAATGCTAAATAATTTAAGAAATGAAGAGCGGTGGCGAGCTGGTCTAGCTGCCAACCCAGCCATCTCACACCCTTGATTAACTTGGTTCACACAGTAATCAAAATCATTAGATGTAATAAATAAATAGATAGAACATAGATGAAAATTGCTTCAATTAATTCCTGAAAAACAATCTTTACATCAAGCAGACAATGCTGAGCTCCAGCAAGACAAGAGGAGTGATCCACCAATTATGAACTACGTGAGGCTACATTGGGATAGCTCCTCTTCCCTTCTGCACCTTCCTCTCGTGTGGACTACCTCTGGCTCAATCGATTTCCTAATTCTCGTCTCTCTAATTAATTGACTAACTAATTGATCAATTTATGTTTGCTCCAGTCGATTTCCTATATAGACATCGAATTACATACTAGGCCTTTTAATTTAGCACATTAAAATATAGAAGATTATTAGTTTTAACAATTTTCCGAAATAAGAATTAGTTTGAAACTGAGTGTTGAAAGAGGGAATGATTCTGGTGAATTGTTCCTCTTTTCCTGGAGTAGCTGTTGCTAGAAGGTGCGATTTAACTACTTCCTCGAATTGCCTATTCAAATAATATTAATTTCCTCAACAATTTGGGATCGCTTGGAGAATTTATATTTTAGAAATAAAAATGTTGACTCCACATCGGATGGGCACAACGCTGCATCATCACAACTTGGCGTAGCCGTAGAAGAAGAATTATTTAGCGCATTTTTTTAATTAACGAAGTTTGAAACTATTCTGCGCAATTACCACAATACTATGTGCAAAGTGATCCACTTTTGATCCAGGATAATCATGCATTTGGGTAGAGACTTTAAATCTCACAACATAATCTGGATGAATATGAGTATTCATGTGTGTGCTCCAAATAATAAAATGTTTATCATCAACACCACTATCGCAGTGTCCATTGCTAGAATGAAATAGTTGAGAGCTAGGTTGAACCTACTCCATGTTTCCCATTATTACCTGTGTTGTAAGCCATTTCCTCCAACATCTGAACTGGCATATCCAGGTTGAGAAATCGGAGAATGAGGATATAACATTGCAAACAACTTACTTGAATGGGAATCTAAGTTAGACAAGCTAGATCCTGATAACCTATGTCTATGACGTGAATAAACAGAAGCTCCCATAGATTGTGTACCTTTTGTATGTGTGCTAGCTGGAGTTGCCATAGTATGGGAGGTTTGAAAGACATGTCGCCTTGTCTCTGAAATTGGTTCCAAATGAATAGATAACTCTCTGAAACAAACATTATTCATTTGATTTCTCCTCAGTTCCAACACCACTATACTACAATGATAGCCCATCCTCACTTCCACATGTTTGTCGCCGGTTATGCCCAACACTTTCTAAAGAATCTTTTACAGTATTTGTAGCCTTTTCCAATAATAGTTCATGTAGATATTTAAGAGCTTCATGGGCTACTGGTGTCAAATAAATGTGCAATATGGTTTCAAATTAGTCAAACTCTAGCGTAAGTTGACAATAACCATTTATGTCCAACAGCTTTAAAGCGTCTATTTTATTTTCACTAAAAATACCAAGTAATGTATCCATTAATCCCTCAACAAGAGTGCTTAAGGTCTTCTCAAGAAATGGCTTAGCTCCAGCATACACCTTTGCATGCACAGCAACCAAGGGATGGAATAACTCCATAGTTGCATCATGTGCACCTTTAATAGGAGGTGCCCCTCCCCAATGAACTCCATCATCCAGAAGATATGTTGTTGCTGCTCTCCCAAGTAAACTTGCCTTTACATGATTATACTGAGCTAGAACTTTCTCTTCCAAACCAGATAATGATTCAATTAAATATGCTATGTCAACCTCTATTTCTTTGTCGTCTTCTCTATCAACTCCATCCATACTTGAATCCTTCCAAATCAGCTTGTATTTGTTGGACAGCTCAGATAAAAGCTTACTTTTGCAGAAGCCTTCAGAGTGCAAGCAGGTAAATGGTGCAAGAATCCATTGCATGGTTCGGGCAGGTAAGTGCAATGGTGTAGGCAGGGAAATACAGGTTCCAAGTTTTTTTAGGCATGATCGAATTAATGTTTATACCTGCAACATACAAACCTTAATTAATAATGTTTTAATGATGTTAAAACGAGGAAGGTAACAAATATCCGCAACAGTTAATCATTTAACCAAACAACGACATGAGAGAAATGAATGAAAATAAGACAAATTGGAAGCCCAACAAGTTTCACTATGAAGTTCATGGGAGTTGGTTCATATTTTATCAATGTTGATTTTCTTCTTCGTATTGTTTATAACTAGAGGATACTTTTGATATTCTTGATTAGGATTGACCACTTTCTTGTAGTATCATATATATATATATATATATACACACACACACACACATAATCAATTGAGTTGTGGGAATAGTAAGTGTACAAGGAAACTCTTCATCCATAACTAAGTATTTTTCCAAGTTTCCATCATGGCCCTCACCCTTTTACAATCTTGCATTAGATGACTTGCTTCCATCCTCATGTTTAGTATATTTTAAGGTACTGATCAATGCCTCAACAACATTGTGTACAGTGTTGAACCCATCCAAAAAGTTTTAATTGTGTAGGAATCCTTTTGAAAGGGGTGGTTTCCCCCTCATCTATCAATTTCATGGGTAGTAATCACTAGGTGAGAGAGAGAGAGAGAGAGAGATATATGATGATGATGATGATGATGATGATGATGACTTACATTGGTTTTCTCTTGAATATTAATATAACATCAAGTGGTGGATGAAAGGTTCTTTTTTTTTTAACTTTATCAATTATTAATTCATATTATTATTAATATTTGTCTATTTTATATCCTCATTTTATATATATATAATATTCTTTCCCTTCAAAATTGCTTGTCCTTAAATCAAAGGAAATGAGGATAGTTTTGGAAAAATATTTTGTTTCCCATGAAAAATCTCTTCTTCTTGGAGGATTTCCCACTTAATGAGTCATTCTTTAATTGTTTTATAATTTGGAGTAGTTTTTTACAAAATCACTTAAATTTAAATTTTGGGTAGTGTAATCCCTTGTTTGTAGTTTGTCAAATATACTTATTGATGTATTGAATATCATTACTTTAGTCTTCGAGCATATTATTGTATGTGTCAGTAAGTATCTGACGAACCCTATTATTTTCTCAAGTCTATCAGGGGAGGTTCAGCTTCTCCCTAGATTTAGCATCCATGAAAAAAATGATTCCACATAAACACATAATCAATTGGAGTGGTGGGAAGGGTAAGTGTACAACAAAACTGTCAAATCAGGAGGTAACTTCTCAAATCAAAACTCATATTATTCATTCAAGTTGTTCATTATTATATACAAGAGGAAGTGACTATTCAGTTCATCTCCCGATGACTCTCTATCTTCTCTATTATTTATTTACATTAATTATAGCTGTACACCCAATCCCTCTGGTTAGGTGTCAACATTCCCCCCCTTAATATGAAGGGATGTTGGTGAGTCCAAGCATAGTTCTAAATTTTTCAATCTTTTCTCTTCCAAGTTCTTTGGTGAAGATGTTTGCAATTTGCTCATTAGTGGAACAATGGCAGAGATGGATTGTTTCAGCCTCAACATGATGTCGAATCAGATGATATTTAGTATTGATGTGCTTTGTTTGATCATGGAATTTTGGGTTCTTGGACAACTTTATTGCAGAGGTATTTTCAATCATGAGTGGAGTCAATTGTACTTGTTTCACCTACAAATCTTCAAGAATTTTCCTGAGCCACACAATTACTTTTGTTGCCTCAGCTGCTACCACATATTCTGCCTCTATTGTGGAATCTGCTGGAACTGATTGTTTGTGTGATCTCCAGGAGATAGCTCCTGATCCAAGACTCATAGCATAACCTGAAGTAGATACCCCAGTTTCTTTGTCTCCATTGAAGTCTAAATCGGAGTATCCAATTAAGCTGAAGTCGCCCACCTATGTATACTTGATTTCGAAGTCTTGAGTTCCCTTCAAGTACTTTAGAACTCTTTTTGCAGCAGACCAATGTCCCTCACAAGGCTTTTGCATAAATCTAGAGAGGATTCCAACAACAAACGAAATGTCTAGTCTGGTAGTAGTTAGGTAGTTGATACTTCCTACAAGTTGTCTATACTTTGTTGCATCCTCAAATTCTTTTCCTTCAATGGATGTGAGCTTTAAGTTTTGTTCCATTGGAGTAGTCAAAGTATTGCATTCAGTCATGCCAAATCTGTTCAACAGATCTCCAATGTACTTCTTTTGAGAAAGGAATATGGACTTTGTATATTGAGTTACGTCAATACCAAGATAGTAATGAACATAGCCCAAATTAGTCATTTCAAAACCTTTCTTCAATTCCTTCTTTATGGATGCAATTTAGCTTTCATTGTTCCCTATCATCAAAATATCATATACATATACCACAAGATATACAACTGTTTTGCCAACTTTCTTGACAAACAAAGTTGCCTCATCAAGATCATAATGTTTGAAATTGAGTTTCAGAAGATGCTCAGTCAGTTTTTCATACTAGGCTCGTGGTGCTTGTTTGAGGCCATACAAGGATTTCACAAGTTTGCATACTTTATGTTCATGTCCTTTCACAACAAATCCTTCGAGTTGGGACATAAAAACATTTTCTTTTATATCTCCATTCAAGAAAGTAGTTTTTACATCCATTTGATGGACTTTCCAACCGTTCTGAGCTGCTAGGGAAAAGAGTGTCCGGATGGTAGCCCATTTTGCTATGGGGGAAAAAGTTTCCTCATAATCAACCCCTTCCTTCTGCGCAAAACCTTTTGCCACAAGCCTGGCTTTGTGCTTGTCAAGTGAGCCATCAGCTTTATATTTTTTCTTGTAGACCCACTTTCAGCCAATTGGTTTAGTTCCCAATGGAGGATCTACCAACTTCCAAGTGCCATTCTTTATCAGAGAATCATACTCCTTTTGCATTGCTTCTCTCCATTCATCATGAGAAGCAGCTTCTTTGAAGGAAGTTGGTTCAAAATCTGTAGACAAATTGAATTCACAATCATAAGAAACATCCATATCAACAGGTGAATTAGAGTCATCTACATTACCTCCATTTTTCCGGTTTGAATTTCTAATTCCTGTCTTTCCAACCTCAACAGGATGTACACTTTCAAGTGTCTTTGCCAGCCACTTTGGGGGACCTTTCTCAGATGGTCCAGGCTGCTCTGTTGATTGAGTTGGGACTGAATCAAGATTGATTCTCCCAATTCTGTCAATCACATCACTCAAAGTATCATCCGTTGTTGGAGTTTCATGTAGGGGAGAGAGTGCTTCAGAAGGAGATTCCACAGATTGATCTAGTATAGGAATCCCCCCTTCAAGATGTGGAATCTGATTATAAAATTCTTGAAATGATTTTGCATTTGTGAATCTATCCAAGCGATCAAGTTGCCTTTCAATAACATTGTCAGTTTTGGATGATTCAATAGCGATTACATCTCTAGATGCAACAAACTTTTTTTGACTTCATCATAGAGACGATATGCTTTGGAGGTGTTTGAATACCCCAGGAAGATGCACTTACGACTTCTTTCACCAAGTTTGTTTCTATGTACCTTTGGTATCAAGGCATAACAGGTGGAACCAAAAACCCTGAGATGCTTTACCGAAGGAATGTGCCCATACCACATTTCATAAGGAGTCTTGTTTTTGGTAGCATTAGATGGACATCTATTCTTTATATATACAGCACATAGAACTACATCAGCCCAAAACATCATTTTTACATTTTTGAAGAACAACATGGAGCGTACCATATTTAAAATTGTCCTATTCATTCTTTCAGCGACTCCATTCTGTTGGGTATTATAAGGCACAATTGTTTGATGTTTGATCCCATGTTGGCGAAGATAGTTTTCAAATTCATTTGAAGTGTATTCTTTTCCATTATTAGTGCGAATGGAGCCAATATGAGATTGTGCATCATTTTCAATCCATGCATGAAAGTTCTTGAATGTTTGAAAAGCATCAGATTTGTTCTTCAATAAATAAACCCAACACATTCTGGTGTAGTCATCAATGAATGTCATCATATATTTATTTCCATTTGCAGAAGGAACAAGCATTGGACCACATAAATCTGAATGAATGAGTTAAAGTTTTCTATGTGCTCTGGAGTGTGAATCATGAAAGGACTGTTTGCTATGATTTCCTAAAATGCAAGCATCACATTGCTTAAGCTTCCTAGGAATTGTAGGCAAACCAGTAGCACCATTTTTCTTCAACAAGCGGAGGTTGTCATAGTTCAAATGTACAAATCTAGCATGCCATAATAAACTTGATGGAAGTGTACCTTCTTCATAATGAGAATTATATGAGAAATGTTGTGCATGAGCAGAGGTACCCTGCAGCCTGAGAAGCCTCTCTTCTTCTATCCTTGTCATGACAAGTGAGTGGTCAGATGCTTTTCTCACCTCAAGCTTGCCATCAAACATGTGAATGGAGTGACCTTGCTGGCGGATGTGGACAAAGGACAACAAGTTTCTCCTCAGTTGTGGGAGATATAGAACATGATGCAGAAGAAAGTCTGGAACACCAAGCAAATTAAGCTTGATTGTGCCAAGCCTTGATGGCTTTAGTTTTGATTGGTCTGCAAAGTATACTGCTCCATCAACATTGTCAGTAAATTCTTCAAAAAGATCCTTTCTATGAGTCATGTGGCAAGTTGCTCCTGAATCAAGCAACCAATCATTTTTCGAAGAAGCAAGTGAAGCATTAAATAAGTCTTCATTTACTCCAATATTACATTGTGCCACAACATAATGAGCGGATTCATGTGCTTTACCTTTGTCTATGCCATCAGTTTTACCTTTGGGTTGGTTTCTTTGCTGCTCAATTTTGTCCCAAGGTAATTTGCATGTGGAGGCATCATGTGATCCATTTCTTTTGCAGCGTATGCAGTGCAAATCTGACTTTTCTCCTTGAGAGTGTCTGGCCCCCTTGCCTCTGAAATATCTTCCTCTTCCTCTTCGACCACCTCTTCCTCTAGAAGAATCTTGGGCAAGATTATTTTCTTTATGAGCAAGGCACACAGCCTCTTCAGAAGATTCAGGGGTTGTCTTCTTTCCAAAAGCTTTCTCTCTTTCAGCAAATTTTTTCACAAGAGAGTCAAAGGTAATATCTTTGAGATCTCCATTTGCTTGCAATGACTCAAGATAATTGGAGTAAGTAGGATAAAGTTCCTTGAGAAAAGCGATCAGAGGAATATCCAATTCAAACTTAGTGACTTTGATATCATGCATTATAGATCTTACTTCGGATGCAAGAGCAAGAGTATCATTATTTTGTAATTCAAGGGTGAAGAGTTTAATCATGAGTTGAACAACCTCAAGTGCAGAGTGTGAGTCATAGAGTTCCTTCAGCTTTTGTAAGGCTTTTAATGCATTTGAAAATGGTGAAATATGTCGACTCACCTCTTCACTTTTAGATGTTGCAATCAATGCATAGGCTTTGATGTTCTCATTTTCCCAAATTGTGAGCTCCTTGTCTAAGGTAGGCTGGACTGGTGCTTCATCTCCTTCTCCAACACACACTCCTTTCCATAGCTCATTAAAAATGAGAGTGTGTTGGATTTTCAGTGACCATTCAGGATAATTCTCCTTGCCAGTAAGAACTATTCCCACAATAGATATGATTGAATGCATATTGTTATACCAACAATGTTATACCAATAGCATTCAACCTGATATCACATTCTTTCACCCGTATACTAGAGTTTGACGTTTAAGAGATAAACGACAGAGAGATGAATGGAGTTAAGAGATGAACGATGGGGATGAGTGGCAGAGATGAGCAGTGTAGATGAATGGAGGAGGGTCATTAATGGTAAGCAATCAATGGTTATCGCGAGCAAAACAAGTCGGGGCGATAACCACGACTAAAGGCAGATTTCAGGTTACAAGCGGGATTTCAAGCGGATAAAAAATGGTAAGTGGTATTGAGAGGGGAGCACCCGATTCCACAAAGCGGTTGACACGTAGCAACTAGAGGAGAGAGAAAAACCGCTCATTTCGGGCGGGTAACTCTTGTGCATCTAACGCACCCGAAATCACTATAAACCATCGGATTTTGAGGTGATGATCAATGGTGGAGATTAAAATGCACTTTTCGGGTGGGTAACTGTCGTGCATGTGGTCCCCCCCAAAATCAATATCAGTCATCGGATCTAGAGGTTGAGATCAACGGTGGAGAAAGTGAAACCTTGGGAACTGTGTCTGAGCGGGTTTAATGAAGGGTATGATCACATCGCAAACATGCAACAGTATTGATCGAGGCAAGAGATTTGCGATATGCGATTAAAAAGAGGACCCAATGATATTTATATCTATGGGTTTATAATACTTCATATCTGACTCAAGGGAATACGAAAAAGGATATATGTGAATAGGAAAAAGGATATATGGTTTTTCAATGCGAAAGGGTATATATACCATACTCAAAGTAGGAGGAAATCCAAGTCATTACAGCACCTTCGACGAATGTATTAAACGATAAATGAACGAAAGCTCTCCTTTGGCTTCAATGCACCATTCGACGCAATAACAATGAATGAGATTTCACAGGGTTTTGACAAAGATGTTAGCCTACAAGAGATGCAAAACGAAGGCAAAACAGAATAGGAGTTACAAATTAGAAAGGAAGCCAAAATATGGTGCCTGCTCTAATACCATGTCAGACCAAGAGGTAACTCCTCAAATCAAAACTCATATTATTCATTCAGGTTGTTCATTATTATATACAAGAGGGAGTGACTGTTCAGTTCATCTCTCGATGACTCTCTATCTTCTCTATTATTTATTTACATTAATTACAGCTATACACCCAATCCCTCTGATTAGGTGTCAACAAAAACCCTTCATCCACCATTGGGTATTTTCCAAAGTTATTATCATGGTCCTCACCCTTTTAGAACCTTGTAGTAAATGAATTGCTTCCACCCTTATGGTTGGTATATTTTGAAGAAATGGTGAGTGCCTCAACAAAATTGAGTATGGTGTTGAGCCCATTTAAAAATGTGTAGTCATGTAACATTTATTTGAAAGGGGGGGAGGGGGTTGCCTCCTCATCGATCAATTTCATGGGTATTTCTCTCTAAGTCCAAAAGACATTAGGATCTCTACAATCTTGAAGGGCCCTCCCTCGAAAGGAAAAAGCATGGGAAGGTCATCTACTCTAGGGATTCTCTCTTACTCTTGGTTGATCCTTCCATCTTGTCCTTCTACATTGATAATGGAGCAAAAATGCTCAAATTAATATAGCCTAAGAAGGTGCATGAAAGTTTGTTTTATTTATTTACTTAACTTCATTAACTATTGATTAATATTATTATTATATCTATCTATTCCATGTTCTTATTTTATGTAATGATAACATTTAATTTTCTTTCATAATTGTTTTGTCCCTAAAATAAGCATAATGAGGATATTTTTCACAAAATATTTTGCCTCCCACAATGAATATTTCACTCTAGATGTGAGGATACTTTCTAATTATAAAAAGAGTATTTCTTCATCATCCAGTATAAGGAGATTTGTTTCTTTTGATTGGTGCTTTCCTAACATTTTTTGAGACATAATACATGAAAAACATATTTTAATTCCAAGTATATGTTATTTGGATAATATTTTGATTAATTTAGTACAACCCATAAAACTTGGGAGTTATTTCTACTTAAGGGATAGTTGTTTGTAAGGCTAAAGTCTTGCAAACACCCAATCCCCTTCTTCGAATTCTCTTTATGATATATTTTAATATTCTTCTTGTTTCATATGGTTATGTGCAGTCACTAAATTTGTTGAGTATGTTGTCAATGATGCCAAAACAAGTGCAGGATGTCAAAGTGAGTGATGTCAAAGCAGGTGTAGGATGTCAAAGAGGGTGTAGGATATCAAAGCAAGTGTATGATATCATCATTGATGTCCTCAGTATGCTGCCATGCCTAGATGATATGATTTATTGATGAAACCTTGTCTCTAGGGTTTGGATTCCTTGGAAGATGATGATACCCTGAAATTGTTGGATATTTTGAAGTTACATATCATTGAGATTATCTTGGAGACCATCATCATTGAATCCTCTTCGTCATGTTGATTTTGACGATATGTGGAGCATTTCGAGAGCCCTCACGGTTTGAGAGATATGATTGCCTAAATTTAGTGACCCCAATTGGTGGCCAAAAACCCCAAAGCATGAATGATGTGGCAGTTTCAAAGGATCATGATGTGGAAAATAAGGATGATTTTTTTAAGGGGAAAAGTTAATGATTAAATTTAATTAATTAAGGATATATTTAAATATGGTCCAAAATTTAATACAAGTCGATCAAAATCATAAAAAGGATGTTTTGGCTCCATTTAAATTGAAGTTTAAAAATGTCATTTTCCCTCCTAATATGTAAGTCGGATGCTCTAATTCGTACTCTCCAAAAACTATATAAAGGTATCACACCTCATCACTTGATCATGGATCATTTGCACATCATTGAGCTCTAAATTGTCAGCCCTATGAAGTAATTCGCTCCTCTATCTATAGTTATGGTTCCTTTTTATTGGTCTTTTATTGGGTTGAACATACCTAAGGAGGTCGAATGTGTTGAAGGGTTTTGGGCTTGTATCTTCATGCTTTGGATTCACTGGATATTTTATATGTGTTATGTAGGTGGCTTGAAGAAGGTTGTATTCAAATCAAGGACCGATACTTCTGAAGTATATCCTAAAGTAGCTCGATCAAGGGATCTAATCAAGAATCTAAGTGCCTTATCTCTCTTTGGAGAAACAATAATTTATTCTGTTGGTTTATGTGCAACAGTGTTAAGAAAATATTGAACTTCTCTTACGCTCCTCAATTCTTGTTGAAGGATGAATTTAGGAGTTCGTTTTGAGAAGGGTTATTTATGGGTTTCGTAGATCTGAAGTTAATCTTGTGCAAATGGCTCTCATGCTATTGAAGGAATGAAGCTCATACTATTAATTATTCGTTCATCCCTCTCCTATTGCATACCTAAATTTATTGTTAGCTACATATTTTTGGTTGGTTAATACTTGTTTGATGTTTGAAATTCGTTAAAGGTGACCGGTGTGGCCTTTTTGCAATGATTCAAAGCATGAGAGAAAAATTTAGACAGAGATCCAAAAGCTACCCTTGTTTCTAGAGGCACCAGTAGAAGGTATATTCTTATCTAGAGGCATCCTAAGGGTTGCAACCATGTTAGAGCACATGTCATTGACATAGAACTAAGCATTTTGTGGAAAGGTTTCAGCCCTCTAGTAGGGTGTATTAGAAAGTACCTTAATATTTTTGCATGAAGACATTATCGACAACCTTCTAAATCTAAGCTCCTATATATTGTGATCGAATTTGTGATCAATGGAAATATCGATGTAAATTTCTAAGGTTTTTTTGTGGATTAGAACTAGGGCTCTTCTTTGCATAAGCTTCTAGACCTAATTAATCTATCTTCTGAACCTAACCCAAAATTTTGTCTCCCTTTTTGGTATGGTAGTCATGGGATATGGATCTGAAGGTTTGAAAAACTGTGGAAGGATTTAAGATTTTGATTTCTTAAGACATAGGTCGTTCACATACTTGGCACTAGAACAGATTATGGTGATGCTTTATCTTTGTGATTAATCTCTTATTTCTATCAGATCTAAATAAATCTAATGTTTCTTTTGACTTTCTAGATTTGAGCTCTAATTCCTGACTATCACAATGAATTGTAAACACAACATATATATTGTCTAATTCAAAAGGGTTATTTGCAATTTTTGATCCCTCTTTGATTGGTTCATTGTACTTTAGGAACAGATCTTAGGGACTGAAGTTTGAACTTAAGTTGTGGCATCAAAATGACATTGATATACATTGAATCAATTATGGATCATGCTTAAGATTAGAACATTGACGAGATTTATCTAGGTTTTGAGTAGATCTGAGGTATGTTGTAACATCTACTATAGTGGTTATTTTAAGTACAAAATCTAGTTTGACTAGATCCTTGGACACCTAAGAGGTTGATGCAGTCCTGTATATCTCTTTTGAATCAATTTCAGAAGTAAAGTATTATTGCCAGAGTTTTGTATATGTAGTGTGACAATGTTGGGGTAGTTGAGTGACTATGCAACATTGCCATTTAGTAGTGAGATATGGTGATTTGGGTTTGCACTTGATGCAAATTGAAATGGTGACCTTGATGAATGATAATTGTAGTAACCTTGTATGGTAGTATGATAGTGACCTATATGGATTGATGTATGGTTGTGTCTCTATTTGACAGTGTGATTCATGACAATGACACTATGACAGTGACATATAGCTTATAACAACATGAACATAATGTTGAGGCTAAATGACTAAGTCAACATGCATCAAGTGTGGTGTTAAAGTCCAAAATGGCAAATAGTAGTAGTAATAGCAGCGGTAGAGGATGGTAGCAGGAGTGGCAGCAAAAAATTGAGGAGTGAAGTGGATTGGAGCAGTAGGTAGTGTGGAAGATAATTGGTGTAACAATTATAGCAGCGATGGCAGTGAGAGTGGACAATGGTAGTAGTAGCATTAGCAGTGAGAGTGGACAGTGGTAGCAACAACAACATCAGTATGAGTGGTAATGAACAGTGGTAAGAGTGAAGTGTAGTAGCAGTAGCAAGAGGAGTGATAGTGGATAACAACAATAGTTGAAGTGGTGGATTGAAGTTGGGTCATTATGCCTAGTATGAGATCCAAAACTCATTTAGGGAGAATTTTATTCCTTCTGGCCTTGTTGGTGAATCCCTTGGGGAGTCTTGTACTTCCTTCCAGTTCAACTGGTAAATTTATATGTAAACCATACATAACAAACCTTGTTGAGAAAAACCTCTTGTGTATTGATCTTTATGATGTGATCATGTTTCATGGTTGTTTAGTTGCTATGAATGTTTGAAAGAAACTAACCAATTGTGAAAATTAAGGGAAATATTGATTCACCCCCCTCTTAGTATTTCCAAAAAATTCTCTTTAAGAATTTGAATGACCTTTATATTTTTAGTTAAACTTCTTGCTATCAAAACCTTAGTGTTAGTCAATGAAAATACCTTCCATTTGGATGCCTCATTAATTTATAAGGTTTAAAAAGAAGTAACTTTGGTTTATGTGTGGTGACTAGAGTTATGCCACCATTCTACAAGATGTAGTTATTGGAACCACCCGTTTTTCTTATCGACCATGAAACAAAAAAGTTAGACCTCAAGGCACTTTTAAAACTTCTATCTCAAAATGGTAAGTTGAACTCATATTGAGAAATACTCCAATTTGTTTTCTAAACTCTTTCTAGAAGTTACCCTTGAACTTTCTGTCCCTATTACTAACAATAACCTTTGGAAACTTGTGCAATTTATAAATATTTTTGTAAAAATAGTTGGCGATTCATTTTTTTGAGTTTGTTTTCTTTACACCCATGAAATGTACATACTTAGTTAACATGTCAACTACCACATATATTTTTTTGCTTCTCATCTAACATAGGTAACTCTTCAATGAAGCCCATGGAGATTTATTCCAATTTTTGGTTTCTAATATGTGGGAAGTGGATTAACCCTATTGACATAACATTTTCACTCCTATTTATTTAGCATCCATCACATTCAACTACACATTTCTTTATTGCCTTTGTTGATCCCTTTCATGCATTACAGTGATTTTTGAAAAAAATTACATATCCAACAACTAGTGAAGCATGGGATTCTTTTAAAACCTTTTGTTTTAAATTTAAATGATAGAGTTCAATTTTTCCCTTCACCACAACATATCATTTTTTCCATTCAAAGTTTGGGTTTTCACTCAAGTTATTAATTACGGAGTAGGATTTAGGATCATTTTGGCATATTTAACTGAAATTTCATCTAACCAAGAAAGAACCACAACCTTTGTCACATTCATCCTTTCATGAAAGTGCATGAGAAACTACATTGTTCTTCCTATTTTTAGTATGTATCCATATCAAAAGTGGAAATTTTATGTATCCTCTTTGTCATTTAGTGGAAAATGTTTTCTTGTTGTAGTACCTATTAAATACTATTGTGATTGATACATATCAAGGACATTCTAGAAGACATTGGTTCAATTTTGTTAATTCAAGTATGATGGTAAGCATCTCCTTAACATATGTAGATTTTAAACTTTTATTTTGTTGAGATTTTGACTCTCAAACTATATTAGCTCATATTATTGCATTAATACTAACATTATTTTGAACCCTAAGGTGTCTCATTCTACTACATATGGTTTTGTATAATTAGGGGTTACTAACATTGGTGTTGATGACAAAATATTTTTCCAAGATTCAAAACACTCTTCCACTTTAGTTGTTAGGTCCCTATAATACTAGTATAGCCCCCATATTGTTATTATTGTGCACCATAGAACCCAAATATTTTTATTATTATGTCCCATAGAAACCCACTATTTTCATTGTAGAAGCCCTTACATTATTACTGCTATGTAGGCCCTAATTATATTTTGATCCTTTAGACTTCTATGTATACCAAGGAGGTATTTTCATTTGAATCATCCAAGGATTGTTCAATTATGTGATGTAAAATGAGGTTACCCCCTCGAAGAAGCTTATTTTCAAGTCGTTGATTTATCTTTTCTTCTATTTTGTGATATGGTTACATAACATTTGGTATCATAGCTTTGGATCCTAGGGTTCCAATACTTCAAATAGGACATCTTGGAATTTTTCTATAAATATTTTCTACGATGCTTAAGAAGATGAAATTTCGACCACGTGGTTCCAAAATATTTTTGAACATCGTGTAAAAATTTCAGATCTTGATTCGCTATATTCTCGGAGATATGGTTCAAAGAAGTTAGGGTTTTTGTATGCTCTAGAATTTTGTCTCAAACAGGTGTCTCAAGGAAAATCATTATAAATTTTGTTTCAGGAATCCAAATTAAATTTCATAGAAGGTGTCTAAAATTGAACAAAAATTGGTTTCTTGGGTACTGTTTTTAGGGTCGAAGGTTGAAATTGTGACATGTGGCACTTTGTAACAATTCACTCTACTGAACTAGTCCATAAGCAAGTCAGCTTGGGCTATTTGGCATAAATTTATCTTGAAGAATCCAATCTTGTTCTAACTAGTGGGGTTGGGAAAAAGACACGGAGGAATACCACATGATGAAATTTCATACCTTGGGAGGCCGAAATCACAAAGTTAAAACAATTTCAAGGTCAGCCTTATCAGCAAGCTCATAATAAAGCTCTAAAAGGTGTGTATTTTTAATTTGCATAAATTTGGTTTGAAAAGTCAGTTTGAAGTGATTCAAAGGGCATAGTGAAGGAAATATTTCATTAATTGGTTCCAAAATTCCTCCCAAAGAAAAAAAATCTACACCCATTAACCCCTCAGAAAGCTCCACTATGACACATGAAGAGGGAGTAATGCAACATGATATATCGAATTTACAGGACCAAGTGCAAGAAATTTCTCTCTCACAAAGAGCCACAAAAAAAGAACTAAAATGGGACATGGGTGGTTTGAAAGGGGAAATATATGGTTTAAAAGGGAACATGGATGGTTTAAAATGGGATCTGGAAGGTTTAAAAGTAGACATGGAAGGTTTGAATGAAGGCTTAATAAAGTTGCTATAAGAAAAGTTTCCTAATTGTGACAAGGTATCCCATGAGGCTAATGATGAAAACAAAGGAATGTGAATCATGATTTTAGAGACTCCAACTTTGGGTTGAAGACCAAACACATTCCAAAGATTGATATGAGGATTTTTTATGGTAAGGATCTTGTTAGCCCTCAGTTTTGATGCTTTTTTACCATACATATTCCACCTTTTTACTATCCCTTACCACCATATCATGATCATATTTGTCATATTTTTGGTATTTTTTCACATTAAGGTAAAATAATTATGTCTTTTAAATTTTTAGAATTTTTAGTGAAAATTCAGCATTAAAAATTATTTCTGGCAGAAATAGAATTTCCCATAATGGCTCCATTGAAGTCGTATGTTCTAGACACCTGGGCATAAACTGAAGGTATATTAGTGAAGTAAAGGAACCAAGGATGTACAGACTCCTATTAGCACACTCTAAATGAGTCAGTATAGGCCTGGTCAAAGTTGGTGAAACTTGACCAGTCACTCAGAAAATTCCCTGATTTAGGGGAAGTTTTGTGATTTTGTGGAATCTTCCCATATTTTGTGCAACAAAGGTATGAGTTTGACCCTATTAGGTGGAATATGACTCTTGTTGGTTGTTACATCCATTATAGTTGATTTTGTTACATTCTTAGCCTATTTAAGCACAACTACTAAGCAATTATGGATACATATTATTATCATTGTGATTATTATCTTTCTGAATATAATTGAAGACTTGCTTTATATTTTTGGTGGATCATTGTTGTATGATTTGAATGGTGAATTGATATAGCTGATTGTTTTAAAGTGTACCAGGAAAAGGTGGAGGGCCCCCATACTGAGCTAAGTACACTATATTGTTAATTGATGTGCATAATTGTGAATATGTTAGCATCTTAGTTTTCTGTATATTTCTATCATAATCTCTTGTGAATATTTTCTTTATAAACTTATTAGTATGTCATGACCATTCATATTTTGGAATTGATCTCCTTTCAGTGACTAGTTTGAATAAGGAAGGACAACCTAGGTCTCCAAGTTGGAGCCTCTTCCTTGTGAACTAAGAATTGGACTGGAATTTGTATTTATGCATTCATCATTTCTTGCTTTCTTAAATCAGGTGTGTTATGCTTTATGGTGAAATTGGTTTTGTTGAAATAGAAATCATAAGGAAGGACAACTGGGATCTCTAAGACAAGAGCCTCTTCCTTGTTGACTATGATTCAAATAAAATCATTATTCACTTGTTCATGCTTATAGATCAGAATTTCTATGCTTTCTTTACAATCAGTAGTTTATATTTGTAATATGCATTTCCATTATTTTCATCTAAACAACTACTTCCTACACTAGTTAAATCTAAGATCCATATACTTTGGGTGTGCTTCTAAGTTTACCAACCCGGATTGATATTAAAACAGATGCTCTAATTCAACTCCATAAATTAGACTGACATTTTTGGCATCATTGTCGGAGAAGCACGCTTAGATAGAGCTGGTTAGGAAGATTGTTTAGAAAACATATATATATATATATATATATAAACAACAACAAAACATAAAAATAAAAACACTTTTCATTATGGTTATTCATTCTTAGACATAGAAATTAGATGGGTAGATCCCTAAAACAAAACTCCCAACCACTAATAAAAACTCATTAACTACAAAATCCATTTGCAAAATAAAAATATACAAAACATGATGTTAAAGAAGTCATTTAGAGAAGGAGAGTATGCCACCACAATGATCTTCTCAAATCCTTATCCACAATTTAGAATGGTCACTAGGGATGAATCTTCATTTCAAAAGATAGAAGAGGAACAAAGCATTCATGAAGAGGATCCACAAGAAGAGAATCTAGAAGCTTCTTCTAGTTATCTTTGTAAGGAGATCAATGAGTTATGGATCACATGCAATGAAATTCAAACAATAGATCTATAAATTGAAGAAAATCTAGAATATGTATTACAAGATCCCTTGTGCATTCATGATTTTGAGCAAGTTCCACAAGAATAACTTTGTGTTATGACAATTGAGGAGAATCAAAGATTTAAAAATCACACTCAAACTTGGTTTCAACTAGTCATTAGGCCACAAAACCACTCCATTTTTTAGCATTCCTTCGCATCAAATCTTTATGATCAACTAATTTTTCATGTCCAAGCATTCATTAAGGTATATTTTTTAAACTTGGATATGAGTCTACTTATGATCTTGTTACGCAAATGGATGCATTGGAAATTCTCTTATACTTAAGAAAATGATTTATATTTCTACAATAGAGTAGGATAGAATAGAATAAATAAATAAATAAGTAGAATGAGTTCACAATAATATTTTCATAATAATTTTTGTTCAAACTCTCATGTATAATTCTTCAAATCATTGTTCAATACTCATTTGGAAGGATTTTATGGAAAAATGCAGTAAGAACAATCATATTTTGGGTAACCATATAGGATCATTTTCAAAGAATTTTTTTATACAAATAATCTCTTGAAATCTAGTTTTTAATCCATTTTGAATTTTTCAATGATCACAAATAAAAAAGATATGATTAAAATAAACACTAGGTATCAAGTGCAATTTTGAGGAAAGGGTCAGTGCAGCATTGATTAAAGAGGACTAATGGAAACATTTTAACATGATATTTATAGGGAACATATCCCTTGGAATCTATTTTCCAAATCAATTTGAATCATCTCAATCTGGCATCATATGAAAAAGTTATGCTAAAAATACTAAATGCTTTTCGAAAATATGCATGGTGACAATTTTAGGTCTTGACTATTCATTGACATATTTCACATATCAACTCATCTTCTTTTAAAAACATATTTCTAAGTGAGATATATATGAAACTCTAGTTTATGACACAATTTTAATCATCACATTTGGAGGTCAAATGAAAAAGTTATGCCACCTTTAGTGACTTCATGTCTTAATATCAACATAGTGAAACTCTGCCTCCTAGGTTTGTTCATCAGCAATTTTTTGATATAAAACCTAAGAATTTTAAAAAAATATTTCTACTAGATAGACAAAAAATAATCTACCTTAATATGCAAGTGAAATCACATCAATCTGATATTTAACAAAAACGTTACACTCCAAATAGTGACTATTGGTCTAAAAAACATTCACAGGCAGCGCTATCAAACATGGTGGTACTCCTCATTTTTAGCGTATAATTTTAAATAAACTTGAAGGATTATTTATAATAGAAGTAGCTATATGAATTCACTTTAACTAGGCTTTTTAATCACTCCAATTGGACATTAAAAAAATATTTTGTGAACAAAATATCACCAAGAGGTCTAGGTTGGCCGTCATTCCTCAAGGGGTAAACAAAAATATTTTCTTTGTATATCATATTTGGACTTGTTTTAAAGCATTGCTTTTAATTATTTTACATATTTCTTGGGAGAAGATAGATTGTACACCTATTTTCCTCCATCATCTAATATTGTATTGTAGGCAAGTGCTATGTTTTTGCAGGTCCCAAGAAGATTTGAGAGGTCAACTCCATGGATGAAGGATTTTCAAAGACAATCTTTAAAAAATCATATATGTGCATATGAAATGAAAATATTCAAGTCAAATAAAAGTGGAATTCACGGGATGTTTAGTTCATCCAAAGAAACTCAAACTCTTGAAGCTTTCCTTTAGTTGATGACCAACAACACCAACAAACTTACAAGATGGATTGAGATCAAGGCAAAAGATATGAGGCTAATAATCAGAAGAATAATTCAAGTTTTATACCATGACAAGTCAAATCCATTTCCTAAGAAGCCTTTCATAATTCATATTGTTCATGGTGTCATTCATCTACCATATTGTATGCTAAGCTTCATAATCAAGAATGTTGGAGTCCATACCTTTATCTATTTATCCATCTACTACTAGACCTTCATTACTTCAACCTATCTTACTTTCATAAGATTTCCATACTTCCCTACTCCATTATACCCCACTCCATCCATAAATTTTTTAAAAAAGGGTCAAAAATAATAAAGAGATTTGGCTGTGAAAATCCAGATTTCAGGAATAGTACAAACCTGAATTCATATCGGAAAACCAAGTTACTTGGATAATATGAATTCTAAAAAAGTGTTTTTAATGTATTGTTTCATAGTTTTCAAACTTTATGCTGGCAATAAGCTAGGATATTCTATTTTCTGCAAAAATAAATTCTCCAATTTAAAGACTTGAGGACAAGTCTCAGAATAAGCAAGGGGGAGGAAAACAAGTGCATTTGTTTTTGCCTTGTTAAACTCAATAAGCTTAGCAACTCAACATAATTTTCAACTCAATAGCGAAGCAACTCAAAATGCAAGATATTTTCACTTCAAAACTATATGTGATCACTTCAATCAACAATTTCAGAAGGGACCTGAACATGAGGAAAGTTTACATCACAAAGGGACCTAAATATGAGACAAGCCTACTTCACAAAGGGACCTGAAACTCAACATCAAAATTTTGTTAAAATGGACATGTATACAGAGAGAAACCAATTAGAAGAATTATTCGAAGATCAATTCATATCAAAACAACTAAGGGAGCTATTGGAAAGACACCTCTTTTCAAGCATCAACTAAGGAAAGTAATGGAAATATTGTAAGTTACAAATTTATTTTTAATGTCTTTTGATTTTGAAAGAAATTCTTGAATTAGGAGACTAATTAAACCTTGGTGCATAAGAGTGTAAGCCCTTCATCCCCTACACATACCTAAATCTTTCTCTTTTCATAAAACTTTTACCCTACCATCTATTCAAATCAAAGTCTCTTTGCCTACAAGACAAGTCATTTTTGCAAAAAGTCACATGTCTCTTTGCCTACAAAACAAAGTCTTTTCTGCAAAACAAGTCACATTAAAAAGCATGGGTTAGTGTCACAAAAATGAGAACAAAGATGTGTTTGAAATAAGGAGTTATAATGTTATGAAGAAATATGGAATCGAGATGCATTTACATGATCTAAAAGTGAAAATTTACTCTATTTTCTTTGGGTCTTGAAATGACCTTCAAATGGTCATTTCAAAAGCTATTTCAAGAGTAATTAGTAAAATAAACATATGGATAATCATATGAGGCTCTGTACAAACAAAATTCATGCACCAAAATGAAATCATAAAGGATGCTTGTAAAAGGCCTTCATCAAAATTGTTTGAGGGAAATAAGGTAAGTGTAAGGTCGCATTTTTGAAACTGCTCAACAAAAAAATTTGAAAACGCACCTACAGGAAGCAAAAGAAATACAACTCAGTCAAATATTCAACGTTGCATACTCAGTTCAAAAACACAGTGCCATTCAAACACCCAATGTAAAAGCTCAGGGATAGGAAATGAAGGCTCAGAAGTGGAGAAGTGAAGCCGAGAACTATGACTAAGAAGCCAGGTAGGAAACATAAACCAGAAATTAGAATCGATTTTATAACGAATTCAGAGATGAAATCAATTAAAGAACTTAATTGTGTAAATTTATGAGAAGATTGCAGTGTTGAGGATATCTCGACAAAATCTGTGAAATATGTTGAGTTTTCATTAAATAGAATTCTGTAACTGAATGTTGAAGTCTTCAAAATGAAAATCTCCTGAATTGCATGGAGTTCTCAGTGATTGAGTCGTGTTAGGAGTAAGAAGCAGGTCAGTCAGGCTGCCAATGTAGATATCAAATCCAAGTCTGAGACTCCAAGTTACATTGTTGGCAATGTAGAGTTCCAAAACAAAACTCGAGTGCATGGTGAGCTTGAGTGTTGGTGTTAAAGCTATGAGTGCATGATGGTGCTAAACTATGAGCGGCATTTTTTAAAAATGGGTTGTAATTTCCAGAGATGAATGTGATAAGTAAATTGCTAAAACGTTGTAGATTGCATGAAAATTTTTCTAGAAGTCGATTTCTGAGGAGTTAAAATGCAAAGTCTTATTCTTATGGGTATACAAAAGTGATCAAAATTGGCATATCAATCTAGAAATTTGACATTTTAGTTGAGTATCTCTCCTTGTTTTTGTGGGTATACAGCAATGCTCCAAATTAACATTCCAGTTCAATTTTTATTTTTTTTGGTATACAAAAGGGAATCAATTGCAGAATCCCTGTAAGAAACACATCTGCGTTATTTAAAAAAAAAAAAAAAATAAAATTAAATAATCATCTGCAAGAAAACATTTTTCTTCTTCTCTGATATTCACACCACAAAATACAATTTATCTGTTATTTAGGAATAGCTTGCAAGCAAAATTCTCCTCTTAATAGAGTCATTATTTTTCCATGAGATTATTCATTATTGAAGGATATTTAACATGGTACATAGAAAAAAAAAGAATAGAAACAGAGCCACCAAAACTCCCAAATGGAATGTAGAATAGAGCCCAAAGGATTCCAAATTGAGAAATGGAACAGAGAGACTATAGAGGAACTTTATCAAGCAGGGTTATTAGATTTTCTCATGCAATTTGATGGTTACAATGCTAAAGTTCCAGAGATTTTTGTATCCAATTATGATAATGAAAAAAACCATTGTAGGAGATTTTATCATCCCAATCACACAGGAGTATTTTTCTCAAGCAACAAACTTACCAATGATAGAAGAAAAATACCATAAGGGACAAAACATTAAGGAAAATGGATGCAATTATTTTTTGAAAAATCCAAGGAAGGATGCATTTGACAAATCAAAAGGAATTCCAAGGGAATGGTTTAAAGAGCCATGGGTTGAGTTGGTCCTCATCATTTGGAAGTATTTTACTTGTGATGGGAGGTATAATAGAGTGCATCTATACCATATCAAGCTTCTCTAGTACATAAAAGGTGATAATAAACTAAATCTACCTTATTTCTTTTCCAAGAGTTTATTAAAAATGATTAAAGGGGTGAGAAGAAAAACAGAAAACAAAGAGGTTAGTTATTACCACCAAGGATTAATTAAGATCCTTATTAAGCATCAATTGAAATCATGGAGAGACATCTCAAAAAGGAAAATGAAATGTACAAGGAGCAAAACAACAAGGTTGTTAAAGAGAACAAGAGGTTGAATAAGAAAATGAAGAAATTGGAAACACAAAACATCCTCATTTCAAAACAAGCATACAAGTGGGTAAAAGAGAAGAAATACTGGCAATACAATTATGAGAAGTATAAGGTAAAAAGTGCAATATACAAAGGAGAAGAAAAAGGGCAAGAAGGTATTGATATAGAAAATTGTTTTTCGGATTAATCACATTTTCAGGATTGGGTCGATGTTTTGAACCAACTAATTTGGTTCATCCTCGGGACAAGGTGGAAAAAATCATACAATCTTCATGAATAAATAGTAAGGATGCATCATTGTCCAGGGTTAAAACTAGCTATTGAAAACTATCCGATGAGGACTAGCTGTTGAGAACTAGTCGTTGGAGATTAGGTAGCTAGAAAACCTAAAAGAGAATTATTTAATATTTTTTAGTTATAAATTCTATTTAATAAAATATTATAAATATAGTTATAAAAATCTTGTTTTACCAATATTAATAATAAGGTTAGGAAAAGTTATTATTAATAATAATAATAATAATAATAAAACTTTAAATAAAAATAGTTGTTAGGATAAAATATTAAATTATAAGAAACATAGTTATATAATTAAACCGAAAGAGGGGTATAAAGAGGATAAGAATACACCAAAAAATTAATGAGAGGGATTAGAGTGAGATATAAAAATCATTGCTAGGAGTTTTTAAATAATATCAAATAGTAATAAAAAATAAAAAAATTAATTAAAGTTAAGGAAAACAAAAGGAGCACAATAAAAACAAGAGAATTAATGAAGATAACAAATCACAAGAAAAAAGAGGGGAGAGGAAGGAAGAAGAAGGGGGGAGGAGACAAGAGAATCACAAGGAGAGGGTCAGAATCCAGCTCTTGCTCAGCTTCCAACCATCATCTTTGTTGAGATTTTTGGCATGCCTCTGAATCTCGATAGCCTCCCTAAGTTTCCTATGGTGGAAACGATCAACTCTAGCAATGACTTTGGAATCCTCAATACAGACATGATGATTGGATTTCTTCACATCCTCAGCTAGGGCCGATGAGCGGGAACGATTGTGCCTTATGTCTGCAGCGTGCTCATGGATCCTCTGGTTAAATGAATGGACCGTTTCTCCAATATATGGAATACCGCAGGAACATGGAATCAAGTAAACACCTTTCATGTCCATTGGGTCTATAGGGTCCTTAATCGAACTAAGAGAATTTCTAAGTTCGGTTAACAGCCCTATAGACCCAAAGGACACGAAAGGTGTTTACTTGATTCCATGTTCCTGTGGTATTCCATATATTGGAGAAACAGGTCATTCAATTAACCAAAGGATCCATGAGTACACTGCAGACATAAGGCACAATCATTCCCGCTCATTGGCCCTGGCTGAGCATGCAGAGAAATCCAAGCACCATGTCTGTATTGAGGATTCCAAATTCATTGCTAGAGTTGATCAGTTCCACCATAGGAAACTTAGGGAGGCTATCAAGATTGAGAGGCATGCCAAAAATATCAACAAATATGATGGTTGGAAGCTGAGCAGGAACTAGATTTCGGCCCTCTCCTTATGATTCTCTTGTCTCCTCCCCCTTCTTCTTCCTTCCTCTCCCCTCTTTTTTCTTGCAATTAGTTATCTTCATTAATTCTCTTGTTTTTATTGTGCTCCTTTTGTTTTCCTTAACTTTAATTTTTTTTTTAATTTAAAAACTCCTAGAAATGATTTTTGTATCTCACTCTAATCCCTCTCATTAATTTTTTGGTATATCCTTATCCTCTGTATACCCCTCTTCTATTTAGTTATATAACTATGTTTCTTATAATTTATTATAATTTAATATTTTATCCTAACAACTATTTTTATTTAAAGTTTTTTTTTTGCCTTATTAATTTTTCCTAACCTTATTATTGATATTGGTAAAAAAAAATTATAACTGTATTTATAATATTTTATTAAATAGAATTTATAACTAATAAATACTATATTTATAATATTTTATTAAATAGAATTTATAACTAAAAAATATTAAATAATTCCCTTAGGTTTTCTAGCTACCTAATCTCCAACGGCTAGTTTTCAACAGCTAGTCCTCATCGGCTAGTTTTCAATGGCTAGCTTTATTCATGATGATTGTATGATTTTTTCCACGTTGTCCTGAGAATGAACCACATTAGTTGGTTCAAAACGTCGACCCAATCCAAAAAATGTGATTAATCCGAAAGACATTTTTCTACATTATGGATCACAAAAGTCTCAGATCTAATGGTATTGATATACTTTTACAAGAAGCTCAGATAGACACTTCTACTTCAAGAGTCAGATCCATAGGAAGAACAACAGGGAAATCAACATGTCGAGGTAGGAGATCCAAAAGATAAAGACAAGGGGGAGATATTGGCATTCACTTTTGACCATTTTTTACCATACATATTCCACCTTTTTACCATCCCTTACCATCATATCATGATCATATTTGTCATATTTTTGCCTCTTTTTGAACATTAAGGTAAAATAATTATGTCTTTTAATTTATAGAATTTTAAGTAAAAATTGAGCATTAAAAATTAGTTTTGGCAGAAACAGAATTTCCCGTAATGGTTCCATTGAAGTCATATGTGCACGACACATGGGCACAAACTGAAGGTAGATTCGAGAAGTACAGGAACCAAGGATGGACATACTCCTATTGGCACACTCTAAATGAGTCAGAACAAGCCTGGTCAAAGTTGGTCAAACTTGACCAGCCACTAAGAAAATCCCCGGATTTAGCTGAAGTTTTGTGATTTTGTGGAATCTTCGCATATTTTGTGCAACAAAGGGATGAGTTCGACCCTATTAGGTGGAATGGGACTTTTTTTTGTTTTTACATCCATTATAGTTGATTTTGTTACATCCTTAGCCTATTTAAGCACAACTACTAAGCAACTATGGATATACATTATTATCATTGTGATTGTTATCTTTCTGAATATAATTGAAGACTTGATTTATATTTCTAGTGGATCATTGTTGTGTGATGTGAATGGTGAATTGTTGTAGTTGATTGTTTTAAAGTGTACCAGGAAAATGTGGAGGGCCCCCATACTGAGCTAAGTACATTATATTGTTAATTGATGTGCATAATTGTGAATATGTTAGTGTCTTAGTTTTTCGTATATTTCTATCATAATCTCTTGTGAATATTTTCTGTATAAACTTATTAGTATTTCATGACCATTCATATTTTGGAATTGATCTCCTTTCAGTGACTAGTTTGAATAAGGAAGGACAACTCAGGTGCCCAAGTTGGAGTCTCTTCCTTGTGAACTAAGAATTGGACTGGAATTTGTATTTATGCATTCATCCTTTCTTGCTTTCTTAAATTAGGTGTGTTATGCTTTATGGTGAAATTGGTTTTGTTGAAATAGAAATCATAAGGCCAACCGAGATCTCTAAGACAAGAGCCTCTTCTTTGTTGATTATGATTCAAATAAAATCACTATTCACTTGGTCATGTTTATAGATCATAATTTCTATGCTTTCTTTACAATCAGTAGTTTATATTTGTAATATTCATTTCCATTCTTTTCATCTAAACAACTACTTCCTACACTAGTTAAATCTAAGATCCATATACTTTGGGTGTGATGCTAAGTTTACCAACCCAGATTGATATTAAAACAGATGCTCTAATTCACCTCCATAAATTAGATTAACAAATCCAATAACATGAATACTCCAAATGGAGTAGTTATTTGATCTACATGATATGCAACACACACAAAAGGTATGCATTGCATCTTTATATTTAGAACCCAATTAGTGTGTGCGGCATCAATGCTTTGTTATCGTAAATCATTTTCCACTTGGACCATTTTTACTGAGGAATTGATAGAACATTATGAGGATACAAAGAGCAATATCTTCTTTAGCTAATCAATAAATCTCAAATAAAAGGATTTAGTTGGGGAGCACATTGAGGACTTCCAAAGATTGAATATCAAGGTAAATGATATTACATAGGAGCATATGATTGATGTCTTCATAGGGACTTTAAAGGATAACATCCAACATGAGGTTCTCCTTTGGGAACCTAAGTCACTGGAGAATGCATTTAGGGTGGCAAGAAAAGTTGAAAGAAAATTTATGACAAGAAGGAAGTCTACCACTCATAACTATAAAGTTGGAAGTGTTGTAGCTCCTAGCCTCCCACAACCTACAAGGTTGACACCATAATGACTGGAGGAAAAAATAGCTAAAGGGAATTGTTACTTTTGTGATAAAAAATATAGTAAAGGTCATAAGTGTGCTAAGAATAAATTATTTTACATAGATTTTGAATAGGAGGAAGAAAAGAAAGAAGAAACATCGAAAGAAGAAGATATACACCAAGAACAAACCCTAGGGGTTGAAGAATAAGAAATGAATCTGACCATATATTGTAATGCATTGCCAGGAATTACCACTCCTCAAACTCTCAATATAGGAGGATATATCAAGAAGAAAAAGATAATATTGTTTATTGATTCAGGAAGTACCCATAATTTTATTAATTTTAAGATAGCCTAGGAGTTGAATTGCTTTCTATATCTAACACCAAAGTGTCAAGTGATGGTTGCAAATGGAGGAACTATAAATTTCTCAGGAAAGTTTCATAATATCAATCTAACCATGGGGAAATATGTATTGAATAGTCCAATTCTTTCCATTCCAATTGGTGGTGTTGATGTTATATTAGGAGTCAAATGGTTACAATCGCTAGGGATGATAGCTTTTAATTTTCAAGAACTTTTCTTGAAATTTTTCTAGGAATGAAAAGAAATTGAATTAATGGTATCACAGGGAAAATTGGAAAGATAATTAGCTCTAATGGCATGAAAAAGCTTTTGAAAAAGGAACAATTAGGGGTAAATGCACAATTATGCTCTCTAGATGTTCAAACATTTAAGTCATATGTTTCTCCATATCTCCAAAGAGTCCTTGACAATCATTCAAAGGTATTTGAGAATCCCAAAGGTATTCCACCTATTCGCGATCATGGTTATGCTATTCACTTCATTCCTTGAAGTGTTCCTCCAAACATCAGACCTTAAAAATATCCCTATACCCAGAAGAGTGAAATTGAACGTATGGTTGGAGAAATGCTAGAGGCAAGTAAAATTCAACCCAAAAAAAGTTCCTTCTCTTCTCCAATAGTTTTGGTGCACAAGAAGGATGGATCATGGTTTACGTGTCCCGATTATAGATAACTCAATAAACTCACTATTAAAGACATATTTTACATTCATGTCATTAATGAATTGTTGGATGAACTACATGGAGAAATTTACTTCACTAAGATAGATCTTCGCTCATGATATCATCAAATTAGAATGAAGATAGAAGACATTCCGAAAACATCATTCATAACTCATGAAGGTCATTATGAATTTTTAGTCATGCCTTTTGGTCTTACTAATGCACCTTCCACATTTCAAGGTTTGATGAATTCTATTTTCAAACCCTTCCTTAGAAAATTTGTGTTAGTATTTTTTCATGATATAGTAATCTCCAAAAAGTCTTGGAAAGATCATCTTCAACATGTTAACAGGGTGCTCAAACTATTGGAAGAGAAACAATTGTATGAAAAACCCTCCAAATATTTATTTGGGGTACAAAAAGTGGAATATTTGTGTTGGATTAGTGGGTCCTGACCCAGGTTCAGAGTTAGTTTCACCAAACAAATCCCTACACTATTGTCCCTTTCGGCATAAACCCACGGAGCGTGGACTGAAGTCTCACTCGAAGTAATATGGGGGGGGGTGTTGGAACCAAGTTTCTACACCCAGAGATGAGCGTGATGTCGTTTTATGCCCTAAATCTACCTTCACTCAAATCAATAAGCCTTTAGGGCTTATCAATATAACTCCCCTTAATCAACTTCTATACCTCCATGAACGCTTACAACTGTCTTTTGCAGACCCTGAATAGGTGAATCCACTACTTATGCGCAATAAATATTACGTATAACCCAGTAACTATTCAGATTATCTTAAGTGTTTGATAACTTCAACATACAACAAGATTATCTTTGCATAAACAATTATCAATAATTGCATTCATATAATAGTATAAGTCGTGTAAAGTCACGCATCAATACATCATTATTTCATAAACTCATTATAAAATAAGGCGCATTCATATAAACAGAAGTAAAAAGATAACACTACTATTTATACACAATCTTCTTTATTGATAATCAGTTCAATCTTACAGACTCAAGACTTCCCTGCGCACTTAGCTACAGGGGTCCGCACACTCAGCTGCGACTCTACTCTAGGCCTACACACACAGTTGCAGAGCCTTCCTTCTACTCTAAGACTTCTTCACTCTTACTCTTACTGACCCATTACATTCATCTTTGTCTTCATTGCCTTTCTTAGACATCCTAAGACACACCTATTTATACAATCCCATGGTCTGCGGACCATGGGTAGATCTTCAAAATCCATCTTAGCTTACATAAAAGAAGGGTAAAACCCTTTATGACACTTTAACTATCTACGCACTCTGCGACCACAACTTATGGAGACTTTACATTTTATACAACAAAACTTGGGCTTTTGCCCCAAAACTGACCCTAGGGTACCCCATCCCAACAGGCCCCCATCACAAATATCGTGACTCGCCATCAAGTCACTCTACTGACGTGGATATCTTACTGTCAATACCTCCCAACTCTACTTGTGCCACTGCCACTTCAGCCGCGCTCTGCGTGGCTGCCTGTTTGATCTGCTCCACTAGTTGCTCTGTTGTCGATCCTGCACTGTCCTCCCTGATTTTCTTCTGCATGCTCTATAGGATCGCCAAATTCTCCTAAATTTTGGCGGAGATAATGTAGGCCTCATCCAGCTAAGGCCCCAATCTGGCCTTGAGAACTGCCTCTCTCTTCTGCGCTGCTTCCACCTGTGTAAACAACTATCTCGTCTCCTGTAAATTAGCAAGGCGTTGTGCAGTAACAACGGTGTGTGTCGTTACCATTACTTCATCATACTGTTCTTGGAGTTCACGAGCTTCTGTATTCAAGGCTTGCACGGTGGGATCTTCTTGCAGAGTCGTGACTACCTCCATTTCTTGCTCAAAAATCATGGTGCAGTCTACCATCGTGACATCCATTGTCGCAACTCCATCCTTCACAATGGCTTCGCATTATGCCCTGACCTCTGGCAAAGTTGAAGGCTGTGACTTCAACTCTAATTCTGTGATCTTCAAGTTCAGCTCAAACTAAACTCTAGCCATTTTTGTCTCGATGTCATGCACGTCTGCAACCAACTTTCTAATCTTCACCTCCAACGATGCTTCCTCAGGTATATGTAGTTCGGGCACTATTCTACGGGCTTCTGCAACCGCGAATGAAAGTTGGTCGTTATGTGCCTAGACTTTCTTCTATGCCTCCAGTGTCGCTAATTTCTCAATGAACATTTGTTTGTTGTCTACTCGATACTCACTTATAAGGCTTAGTGCATGCTACTCTGAGTTTAAACCTCTGTTATCACACCTGCTTGCAGCGTGTGAAGAAACTCACTGGGGAGCATGGCCAAGTTGAGGCCAATGTTCTTCATAGAGCTGAAAATAGCCTTGTCAGCGGCTGCCTCCGCGCTTAATGATCCATCTGGTAGCGCGACTGCTCGGAGATCCAGTGGTCGGACCATCTCAGCTGCTTGAGTGGTTCCTGGTGCCAAACTTGTTGATGCAGTGCTACTCTACCATGTGCCCACCTAGATCCTAGTAGTCTGAATCTACAGCTCATGCAGATCTTTCTGAATGGTGCTCAGTGCCTTCTTTCGTTGTTTCTCAAACTGTTGTAGCAATTCCGCGGTGGTATCCCGCACCTTATCACCTATTTTATCTAGGTTGCCATCAGTCAAAGTAATTAGGTCTAGCGACGGCTTGGTGGCATTTTTTTCTTCCGCGGCCCTTCCTTTTTCTACTCCCTATACCGCTTCACTCGGAAGGGAGTGCTCTGCTCGTCCTGACCACCGCCGCCCTACTCTGACTATTCTTTCTCCTCTGTTTCGGGTGAAGGATACTTGTCACTCCACTCGGAACCCTGCTCTTCTTGTTCTGCCTGCTTCTTCGTGACGCGCTCTGCTTCCACTCGATCCTTCTCCTCAGCCTCTTTCCTTTGTTTCTTAGCCAACTGTTGAACCTGCTGTTTGGTCACGTCCTTCTTCTTCTTCTCCGCAGACTTGCTAGTGCCTGCAGCTAGATAATAAGGAGAATTCCAATCAGTTGGTCAGCGCTTAATGACCTCCTTGATAGCGTCATCTGTAGCAAGGTATGGTAGATCGAACCATTTTTGCTCTAGATCCTTCCGTGCCCGGATGTATATGCAGTGGAAGTCATCTTTGAACTCTGTGTATCCTGAAAGTTGTTCAAACATGGTTGGTGACAACCACAGCTTCTGGTTGATGGCCATGCGAATGCTCGCATCCATCAACACCCAAAATACTTTGGTCTCTGTGACCCATGCAGCATCTTTTGTGGCCCACAGAAATGCAAATTTTGCAGCCTCTGGCAAATCGTTCTCTACGAGAGGAAATTGGTTGTCCTCCAGAAAATCCCAGGCGACCAACACAATCAAGAGCAACAACCACAAATAGTTAGTGGAATTTTTACTCTCATCCTGTGCCTCTCTGAAGTTCGCGAGGAACTCACTAAACAGGTAGCACGCCCAGTTGAACTATGCGCCCAGGTAGCACTGTGCATCCAAAGAAACCACTGGTGTCAGAACCTCGTGCGCGCGGAATTTTGTCATAACCTTGCCAGCCAAAATCTACATGGAAACCTTTACCATGGGGTTAGTGATCGAGGTAATAGAGTACCCGCATGGCTTCTTCACAAGTTTGAACTTGTCCTTCATCTTCTCAATGAGGTCACACTCGCTTGTCTTTCTACCAAACTCCTTGGCCGGATTTAACCCTGAGTGTGGCAATAGCATGATCTGATGGATCAGCATATTGGTGATGGGGATCAGTGCGCTCAGCCACAAGCACCTGTCATGCACCAGGCACAACAACTTCTTAATGACGATCAAGTTTATGTTGGAGCGGTGGTAGTGGGGCACCCACAATAGGTTCAACAACCCCGACTGGTTCACTCCGTGAATCCACTCCACAGGCTCTAGCGCGGTGACACCAGACTCTTTGTAGAAGACCCTCTTCATGTAGGTGTCATCCAAATCCCAATCTTCTAGCTTCAAATGTGGGATCTGCGCCAAGCACAAACCTTCAAGGGTTAGGTTCTATGGTAACAGGAGTGTGTTGAGGAGGAATTGTCCTGCATCTGGGTCCTTAGGGACCTTCACTTTTCCCTTGCGTGGATGGATATACTCCAAAAACTTAGATATAGGATCCACCCCCTCGGTTTCTATATCTTTCGCGCCCTCCTCAGCCTCCAGATCCACCACTTTTCCCTTCTCTTTCATGCTCGACTTTTCTTTCCTCTGGGCCTGTGTAGCGGCATGCTTCCTTGGTGACTCGCGCACCGGCACTGACTTATTTTGCTTATCTTTCTTTGGTTTGGGGACCTCTCTCACCGGTGTAGGCTTCAGCCTAGGCAACCTCGACGCCATAGGAACTGCAGCGAGAACCTCTATGCTCATTACCTCCAGGGTAGCTCCCTTAGAGGAAATAGTTCCTCCAATGCTAGCGGTTTTAGCGAGACCTAGTCCTACCATGATGTTAGTAATGAGTTTTCGATCTAACTCAAGCAAATTGTCGAACACAGGGCTTGCGATCAAAGCTTCGAAATACTTGCGATTAATGCGCACCAGAAAACACAACATAGAAATTCTAAGGATGCAAAGTGTTTTTCGTTGTACGACCACGCGTAATTTATAGGCAAATCCGAATTCAAATTCGACTGTTCCCCCCAAAATCTGTCCAGAAATGCTAAATTGATGATAGATTTTCCAATATTTCACTCTTAAATTCAACCTTAAATGCCTTAAATGTCGCCCCCCCACTCCTCTTAACCATATCTTGGCAGTCAAATCATGAACAGTGATTGTAACGGTTACTTTCAGGCTGTGTTGCACGGTCTCTCCCCCTATAGCATAGCTCCCTTCATGCTTCGTCTGGTACTGTGACACCATCTTGTTTTGCGCAGACCCCATGTCGCGCAGCTCTACATACTGGGAAATGTAGTTTATATTCTCGCGCCTCCTTGCAGTTGCCTGGAGTGCAAAGAATGTTCTACCATCATGTAGTCATTGGGAAGGATCCCTAGTGTATGGCTTCAATCGACTTCCATTTACCCTTCCTAGAAATGGATCTTCATTCAACTTTGCGAGCTGAACTACTCCACACTTTGATAACATATGGCTTATGAGCCCCGAAAATGGGTAACTATATGGGCTCATTTTGCCTATTATTCTCATTTAATCCACCATTCTCCATAGTTTTATGCATGCTTTTGAATATATTTATGTTAATTGTGTGAATGGGAATAGTCACTTTACCACAAGGTCTAATACGTGCTTATTGTAGATTTTTGGACATTTTTGGACCAAGATCAGGCATTTATGAGTAGATTGGTAGCCAAATACGAAGAAACAAGGCTGAGGATTTGTAGGAGGGGTGTCTACTGCACTAAATGACCCCTTCCTCGAGTTCTCCACCATCAGCTCGGAGTTCTATAGCCCACCAAAGATGATTTCAAGGGGCAGCCGAGCAGGTCTAGTGAAGTGGCTGATTAACTGCAGTTTTGGGCAGCCAAGCTCCTAAAGTTAAGGAGGACTGTTGGGGGTCCTCGTTTGCATAAGTAGGAAGGCTTCAAGCCTTGGTAGTTTAGTCATTTGTTAGTCTATTTTCGCACTTTAGTGCAGCCCTGTATCAGCACATTTTCGAGCTTCTTCTTGTAGACAATTTTTGGGATGTAACTATTATTTTTTGATCAATGGAGATGAAACTAGCTTTGCACCAACTCTGATCTTTCTTAGGAGGTTGTAGCTCTTGGGGTTGGGCCCAACCCAAGTGCCTAGTACCTCCTTTGTGTACTTTTATGTGTTTTTCTTGCATTCATAGAATAATTTCTGTTATTTAGGTTAAAATCTTGCTTCATTACTTAGGTTGTTTTTGATGATTAAGATAGTTGTTCATGCTTCAGGTTGATTTGACAGTTTGTTAACAGAAAAGATCCATGAAAAGGCTACCAATTAGTCCTTGATCTCATTTCTTCCTCCTTGGGATCATGAATTGAGACCAAGGTACACTTGCTGCCACAAAAACATTGTTTTTGCCTTCCAATGCAATTGCTAGTGTTAGATTTTGAGTTGGAAAAGTTGATATCAATTGTGTTTTCATGTTTAGATCTATTCTTGCTCAGTTTCCATAGCTCTCTTGCATGATTTTCTATCTATAAACTTTTGTTCATCATATTTCTGGTTTCTAAGGGCAGATTAGGTCAAAATAGATAGATCTCTGTTTTTTTAGTCTTTGTTTGGATCAATTTTGGAAAATAGTGTGCAGAGCACCTGTAATACATTCCTACCTACCATTACTCCATCATACAACCTGCTCCAATCCCTCACTCAAGATTTCTTCCCTTCATTCGCCACACTTTCCCAACTTGCCCTAATTTCTACATTTTTGTGCAACATTGCTTTCTTCATCCTTGAACAAATCCAACCATCTTCATCACTCCTTAGCTTCATTTACTAGGTCCTACACCTCTTAACATTCTTATCCATCCTTCATTTCCACTTCCCCACCGTTTTTCCACTATCAATCCTCTAAAAACCACTTTCGGCCTGTTCTTGTAGAACTTCTTCTAGAATTTCCTGTAGATCCCCTACAGCCTCCTGTAGAAGATAACGTGAGTGATTTTTCGAGATCTAAGCGCGGTGGAAATCTCCAAAAGGGTGCTAGGGACCCCATAGGTCCTCTCCACACCTTCCTAACCCCCTACGAACATCCACTCCATTTCCTGTCACCAATAAACCTCTGCACAGTCAAAAATAGTTAAAACACATGTGTTATCACTTAAGAATTCTAATGCCAAAATTTCTCACATTAGTTTGATGGTAAAGGTCGGTGCTATTCTAAGTTTGATTTTTGTTTTCCTTAGAGTCTGAGTCTTAGGAGTCTTGAGTCAACTATGCATTCTCATTCATCACTGGTCATTCTCATTCATCACTAGTCTCATAGCCATGTGTCAGTTTTGTTCAAAAGTTACTATGTGCCACAAAGCCCTCTAGGTGATTTCGTAGCGCATGTAGTCATTTTGAAGTGTTTTCGCAGCGCATAAATCCTTTTAGCAGTTTCGCAACGCAACATGTCTTAGGTGATTTCTAGCGCATAATTCAAAATTTACACTGACTGCACTACGCAATCGGAGATTCGTGCAATCCACGGCGAATCTTTCCTAACTGTCAAATCTGTCAAGTTCAGTTATGGTTGCATCATTCACTGTCGGCTTATACACTCCACATATCATGTCCAATCGCTTATCTCCAACATTACAGCCGCTAGGTACATTGGTACACATGGATTGCAAGTTCCAAGAGAGGCCAGGTATTCACAGTCTTAATCATGATTGTATTCGTTGCATGAGGAACAAGACTACAAGTTTTCAATTTGAATCCATAGTTATCAAGCGAGGCAGTTATCAAGCGAGGCAGTTATCAAGCGAGGCAGCCATTCAAGCGAGGCAGAAATTGAAGTTTAAGCAGCACTAGCATTTCAAACCTCCATTACACTGAACCTTCATGGAGGGATCGGCAGAAAGAAAAGACCACAGATCAGGCAGGTGCTTAAGAAATGAACCTGAAGGTGTAGACATTATCTTGAAACACAAAGAAGTTGAGCGTGCATTCAAGCAGGTTGGATGTTGGAATTTTTGTGAGAAACTACAGGGAGGTCATGCACAAACCACCAAGGAATTTGCTTTGAATTTCACAGGGCTGAATTCAAAGGTTGGGATGCTCGAATTGCAAGTTTCACCAGAGGTAATATCCACAGTTACAAAGATTCCAAGGGGACAAGAAACTTGGTTTAAGAATTTCAAATTTGATATGACTCCCTGCAAGGAGTTTCTGAAGCCAGAATACATTGACTCAGATTTAAACAAGTCTATGCCTAGAAATTATGTCAAAGACTCATATGCCAATCTGCTTACATGTATACAAAGGTACCTTACCTGTGAAGGGAGACATAATAAGGTGTATTCATATCATTTCAAGTTTCTGCTACATTTTACAGGAAATATATCCATTGATGTTATGAAACCAGCTCAAGAAAAGATAGAAAAGATAGATCAACGCCTTAGAATTCAGCCTCTTCGAGGGGGCAACCTCCTTTACATTACATAAATGAACAATTCTTTGATGATTCAAATGACAAAACCTCCTTTCTATATATAGGAGTCTAAGGAGTCACAATATAATCCAGTAACAATAATAATATAAAGCCACAAAAACAACAATAGAGGGATTCTATGGGGCACAGTAATAACAATATGGGGGCAATATGGCACAACAATATTAATAAGGGGTATAACTACAATAGTAATGGGGTAATCACTAGTATTATAGGGACCCAACATGCCCCTCTCCTTCAAAAAAGTGTTGTCCTCAACGCTTGAGTAGTTCTAGATACTTCTGCATAAAATTCTCATCCTCCCATGTGGAATCTTCAGCGGATAAGTTCTTCCACTTGATAAGATACTCTAAAATTGATCGATTTCGTAGCTGTCGAGTTCTTGTTTCTGTGACTGCTTCCGGTTCCAGTATAATATTTCCTTCCTCGTCAAGTTCTGGCAATATTGTTTGAACTGGGAGCTTGTCGCCTATAACCTTCTTTAAACATGAAACATGGAAAACTGGGTGCAATCGAGAAGCTGTAGGAAGCTCCAATTTGTATGCCATAGTACCAATCTTTTGCAACACCTTGTACGGACCATAATATTTTGGTGATAATTTATTATCATTCTTAGCTTGCTTGAGGGACATTTACTTATATGGTTGTAGCCGTAGGAATACCCAATCACCTACATCAAAACTTCTTTCACTGCGATGTTGATCTGCCTGTTGTTTCATTCTATTCTGTGCCAACATGAGGTTATCCTTTAAGAGTTGGAGGACTTGTTGTTGATGTTCGATGTGATGTTTCACTACCTGAACCTTAGAATTTTCTCTTAAATATGATGTGATGGATGGTGGTTGATACCCATAAAGTGCCATAAATGGGGTCATTTTTGTTGCTGTATGGAAGGAAGTGTTATACCACCATTTAGCCAAAGGCAACCATTTGACCCATTGTGTCTGTTTATCAGATACAAAGCAACAAATATATCCTTCCAAAGATTTGTTTACTATCTCAGTTTACCCATCAGATTGAGGATGATAAGATGAGCTATGAGCTAACTGAGTACCAAGACAAGAAAATAATTCTGTCCAAAAATTTCCAGTGAAAATGGGATCTCTGTCACTTACAATAATATTTGGGTTTCCATGTAGCTTTTGAATTGTTTCCATAAATGCAATAGAAACTGTACTGGCTTTAAATGGATGTGATAATGCACAAAAGTGTGCATACTTGGTAAGTCTGTCAACTACCACCATGATGACACTCTTTCCCTCAGACTTGGGTAAACCTGTGATAAAATCCATTGAAACCTCCTCCCAACGTTGGCTTGGAATGGATAAAGGTTGTAATAGACCCGGCGTCTTAATTGTTTCAACTTTATTTTGTTGGCAAACCAAACATTCCGCCACAAACTTTTGAATATCTGATTTAAGGCCATCCCAAAAAAAATCCTTCTTAACCCTGTGGTAAGTTTTTAAAAATCCTGAGTGTCCTCCTAAGGGAGAAGTGTGCAATTCCATAAGAATCTTTTGTTTTAGTTGGGAATTCTTACTGAGGTATAAGCGATCTTTGTACCATAATGAATCATTTTGCCAGCTAAATGTATCAGACGTACTGGAATCTTGTTGTAACTTTCGAATAAGTGCCCACACTTCTTCATCATTCTTCCATTCCTCCCTTGCTTCGTTTATCCAATCTGGTTGGATAATAGAAATGGCGCACAACAATGCTTCCACATCCTCATCTTTTCTTGAGAGTGCATCTGCCACCACATTTTGCTTCCCTTTTTTGTAGATGATTTCAAAGTCATAACCCAACATCTTTGTGACCCACTTTTGTTGCTCTTCAGAGGATAATCATTGTTCTAAAAAGTATTTAAGGCTATCATGATCCGTTTTTACCTTGAAGTGTCTTCCCATTAGGTAGGGTCGCCATTTCTTAAGTGCATGGAGTATTGCCAACATTTCCTTCTCATAAATAGCTTTTCTTAAAAACTTTCCCTTGATTGGACGACTTTCAAAAGCAATGGGTCTTTCATCTTGCATTAGAACAGCACCAATTCCATTTCCTGAAGCATCACATTCCACAATAAAGGTTTTTGTGAAGTCCGGTGTAGCTAAGACCGGTGCTTGGCACATTGCCTCTTTAAGATGTTCAAAGGCCTTTGTTGCTTCCGGAGTCCATGAAAATGCATCTTTCTTCAATAATGTTGTTAGAGGTGCTGCTATTCTCCCATAATTCTTAACAAACTTGCGATAATACCCTGTCAACCCGAGAAATCCTCGCAGATGCTTTATGGATGTGGGGATTTTCCATTCCTTAATGGCTTTAATTTTGCTAGGGTCTACCTTAACTCCTTCATGAGATACAATATGACCCAGATATTCCACCTCCTGGACTCCAAAGAAACATTTGGATCTTTTTGCATATAATTGTTTCTCCTCCAATAGTTGTAGCACCCTGTCAACATGTTCAACATGATCCTTCCAAGACTTGTTGTAGATTAGTATATCATCAAAAAATACTAACACAAATTTTCTAAGGAATGGTTTGAAAATTGAATTCATCAAACCTTGAAATGTTGAAGGTGCATTGGTAAGGCCAAAAGGCATGACCAAAAATTCATAATGACCCTCATGAGTTCTAAATGTTGTTTTCGGAATGTCTTCAATCTTCATTCTGATTTGATGATATCCTGAACGAAGATCCAACTTGGTGAAGTAAATTGATCCATGCAATTCATCCAGTAATTCATCAATGATAGGAATGGTGAACTTATCTTTAATAGTGAGCTTGTTGAGCTCCCTATAATCCGGACACATGCACCATGATCCATCCTTCTTGTGCACCAATACTACTGGAGCAGAGAAAGAACTTTGACTCGGTTGAATTATACCAGCCTCTAGCATTTCTGCAACCATATGTTCAATTTCACTCTTTTGGACATAGGGATATCTGTACGGCCTGATGTTTGGAGGAACACTTCCTGGAATCAGATGAATAGCATGATCATGATCACGCATAGGTGGGAGACCTTTGGGAGTCTCAAATACCTTGGAATGATTGTCCAGGACTTTTTGGAGATCTGGAGAAATAGATGATTCTGATGTGGAAACATCTAGCGAACATAATTGTGCAATTACACCTCTTTGCTCCTTTTTTAGAAGCTTTGTCATACCATTAGAGCTGATTATCTTTCTTGGTTTCCCTGCAATACCCCTTAATTCAACTTCCTTTCCTTCCTTAGAAAATTTGATGAAAAGTTCTTAAAAATTAAAAGCTATTGTACCCAAGGATTGTAGCCATTGGACTCCTAGTACAACATCAGCACCTCCCATTGGAATGGAAAGCATTGGGCTAGTCAATACATATTCTCCCATGGATAGCTTGATATTATGGCACTTTCCAGAGCAATTTATTGTTCCTCCATTTGCAATCATCACTTGACACTCTGGTGCTGGATATAGGAAGCAATTCAATTCTTTTGCTACCTTACAATGAATAAAATTGTGGGTGCTTCCTGAATCAATCAACACTATTACCTTTTTCTTCTTGATTTGTCCTTCTATCTTGATGGTTTGAGGAGTGGTAATTCCTGCCAATGCATTACAAGATATGGTCGGATTTATTTGTTCTTCATCTAGGCTTTGTTCCTGGAGTATATCCTCTTCTTTTGACCTTTCTTGCTCCTTTTCTTCTTCCTCTTCACAATCTATGTAGAATAATTTCTTCTCAGCACACTTATGACCTTTAGTGTATTTGCTATCACAACTGTAACAAAGCCCTTTTGTTCTTTTTTCTTCCAATTGTTGTGGTGTCAACCTTATAGGTTGTGGAAGACTAGGGGCAACAACACTTCCGTCTTTATAGTTGTGAGTGGTATGCTTCCTGGTTGCCATAATTTTGCTTTCCATTTTTCTTGCTAACCTGAATGCCTTCTCTAATGAATCAAGTTCCCAAAGGCGAACATCATGTTGGATATTATCCTTTAAAGACCCTATGAACACATCAATCCTATGCTCCTCTGGAATATCTTTTACCCTTATGTTCAATTTTTGGAACTCCTCAATGTGCTCCATTATTGAACCCTTTTGTTTGAGACTTATCAATTGGCTAAAAAAAAGTGTTGCTTTTTGTATCCTCATAATGTGGTATCAATTCTTCTGTAAAAATTGCCCAAGTGATAAATTGTTTACGAGAGCAAAGCCATTGATACCATACAAACTGATTTGGTTCCAAATATAAAGTTGTCATACGTACCTTTTGTGTGTCTTGCACATTATTGAGATCGAAGAATTGCTCCATCTGTAATATCCATGTGGCAGGATCCTTGCCATCAAACTTCTTCATATCGATTTTTGGAACATGGTGAGTCTTCGATCCAACATTAGATTCTATGGAATCATGATTAACATTTCTTTTGTTCTCATCATGAGTTCCTTTAGTACCCTTTCACCCTTAGTGACCATTTCTTGTAGCAACTTATTCATATTTATCTTCAATTCTTCCATCTTATCATCCATGCCATCAATTTTAGCGTCCATGCCATTCACCTTAGCTTCCATGCCATCCATATTAGCTTCTACGCCTTTCTTTAAACCATCCATCTTAGCTTCTACATCTTTCCTTAAACCATCCATCTTAGATTCTGTTGCTTTTTGTGCAAGTGACACTTATTGCACTTGTTCTTGTAATTTTGATATATCATATAGCATTTCTTCTTCTTCTTCATGAGTCATGCTAGAGATTTCAGGTTCCTTACTAGGTGTTTGCATTTTCTTTCCTCGGGGCATCAGTTACCAATAATAATCCTCTATTATGCCCTTTGAATTCTTTCAAAATAAATTTTCAAACCAAGCTTAAGCAAAAATTTAAGAAGATCTACACACCTTTTTTCACTTTGTAGGAGCTCGATATTGCCACTAATGTATCTCTGTACTTTTTGATCATCTAGTTCTAAGTTTGTGACCTATCGTAGCCCTCTATGTCCTCTTTCCAATGCCATAAGTCTGACCCAAATTGGATTCTCCAAGGAAGAGTTATGCGAAATCTCCCACAGTGACTTGATTATAGACTAGTTCAGTAGAGCGAACTTGTACGACGTGCCACGAGTCACTATTTCAAACTTTGGATATGAAAAATGCATACAAGAAACTGCAGTCTGTCCTCTTTCTATACCTTCTTATGAAATTTCAATCTGATTCCCAGAGCGAAAGTTATGACGATTTTCCGCAAGTCACCTGTTTGGAATGTAATTCAGGAGTCTGCAAAAAGACCAACTTCCTCAGATCATATCTCCGCAACTATAGCACGAAACGCTTTGAAATTTGGACCTAAGGTTCAGCGCGATTTCTTCTCAAATGGGTTTTTTTTGCAACTTCTGAAACGTCACAAAAAAAAGTTATAGCGAAAATTCCATGATGACCTGTTTGGAGCAGCGAAACCCTAGAATCCAAAGCTCTGATACCAAATGTTATGAAACCAGCTCAAGAAAAGATAGAAAAGATAGATCAACGCCTTAGAATTCAGCCTCTTCGAGGGGGAAACCTCCTTTACATTACATAAATGAACAATTCTTTGATGATTCAAATGACAAAACCTCCTTTCTATATATAGGAGTCTAAGGAGTCACAATATAATCCAGCCGACCTAACAATAATAATATAAAGCCACAAAAATAGCAATAGAAGGATTCTATGGGGCACAGTAATAACAATATGGGTGCAATAGGGCACAACAATATTAATAAGGGGTATAACTACAATAGTAATGGGGTAATCACTAGTATTATAGGGACCCAACAATTGATTTACCTTTTTACTTATTTCGTAGCTTAAGCAAAATGTGTGATAAGGTGCAGCTAAGGAAAGAAGCATGTGAGACCTCATTGTTTCACCACGGTTTAATTAAGTTGATTTTTCTACATAAACTCCAGAAAGTAGGTAGGGACTGGCCCAAATTCATATTCATGTCTGGTTTCAAAAAAGAGACCGGTCTCAGTCCTCAAGCTGCAAAAGATCTTCCAACAACAACTGGCCATCAGGCAGAAACAAGATCCAGGAGGTTTTCAAAGTTGAAGGCTAGGAAACAAGTAAGATAATTCACCAAGCCACTGACTATCCAGGATATACCCCAGTAGTCCCTTAAAGAGAAAGCTCAAGTCAAAGAAGTTGCACATGAATCAAGCACAGGTGAAGGAGTTCAAAGAAGAAGGACTAGGAGCCAGGTAGCTAAAGAAAAAGGCAAATCAAGGATTACTGAAGAAAGCCCTGTTTCAAAGGGAGACTTAAATGACTTATTGCAAGCCATTAACATTGAAGAATCTCCACTAGTTCAAGCAAATTTGTTAGAGTCAGAAAAAAACAAGGCTAAGAGAGTTAAAGCCTCGAAAAAACTCAAGTTTGATGATCAGGTTGATCAATTTGTCTTTAAGCCCGGGAGACCCATAACGAGGAATTTTAAACAGGTACAGGAGGTACTGCCAAGAGCAGATGAAACAGGGGAGGTGACACAGCCTCATGAAAGAAAGGATAAAGGCAAAGCAGTTACCATTCAAGAAGAAGATAGGGTGGAAGACTTGAAAAGGAGATTGGAATTGGCCAACTTTGAAATTGCTAGACTGAAGAAAGCTGCCAGGAAATTTGCAGTTAAGGAGACTTATTTTAACCAAATGCAAGCTCGGTGGGAGGACAAAACATTTCAAATACCCGAGGTGGTTGATTTTAATGTTCAATTCCGTAGCTGGACTGTTCCTGCAATAAAGGAAGCTCAATTTATCAGAAAGGTCAATACAAACCTCAGATCTGGGATCAAATTCATGAAGAAACAAATTGAAGACTTAAAGATACAGTTAAGCCAGCAGAAAGAATTTCCTTAAGGAAGTCACACATCAAGTAAGGTTTTGTTTCAAATTTTGATGGTCTTCCTTGTTATTATCCTACTTGAAGAGTCATACCTTTCCATTCAGTTTTGAAAAGCTTTGGAGCAATTGAAAAGGATGTTTAAGTGTCAAGAGGCTCAAAATAGCAAAATTTTGGTTGAAACTGTGTTTTTTGGAATTACACAGCAATTTTGTAGCGCGCTACGAAACTGCTGAAGATGATGACTAATGCACAGCAGTTTCATAGCGCGCTACGAAACTGCTGAAGCTACACAATCTAATCTCAGTCAACCGATTTTGAAATACAAGCGGAAAATTTTTGAAAAGGGAATATCTTCAAGGGATCATCTAAAGGTATCAACTTTCAACAAGGTCAAGACAGGTGGAGGAAACATGAATTCGAATCCAACTCTAAACTTTTTGTCATAAAGTGATCACATTTACTACAGTCCAAGATATGTCAGACAGCTTGGAGGAGCTTTTGCCTTCACACATGAAAGAGGTTGACAGCACATCATGGACATGGCATTCTGATATATTTTGGATAATCAAATATGAAGGGCATGGTTCATTGGATTCGAGCATTTTTTAGGAAAACCAAAGGCCGATAAACAGGGGTAGTTTCCTATGTTTCACGGGCAATGGGGAAGATGTGACATTGAGACCATTATGGAGCTTTGAACATCCACCACAGCCAAACTAAAAAAAACCACTTGTGAAAGAACGAGAATGATTGTAATTAAGGCTATTATTAGCACAATATGGAGTTAGACTCCTATTTGATTTAGATCTCTAGAAAGTCTAGTAGCAATTTGTTACATTTAATAGGCAATTAAGATTTGAATAGGTGTCATTAGAAGTAAATTTCAAGTTCCCCTCATGATTGAGGAGGAATCTCAATTGGGTAGAAGAGCTCTATATATAGGGGAAAGAGAAATGTAAAGAGGGTTGGAAATTTATATAAAAAAAAAGCTCTGATATTTGGCTTATGTAAAGACTCTATTTTTTTTGGTAATATAGTACTCGCTTATGCTTCTCAAGAATCATAGAGAGTTCAATGTATGAGTTTCTTTTGTTGTCTTTCCATGTTATCTACAGTGTTATGAGTATTTGATTACTTATAAATCGCTTACAGTGTTCTAATTTCCTTCATATACTCATAAACTGCCTTCTATGTGTTTGGTATGTTCTACATATATTGAAATCTGAATGCCTTGACTTTTATGCAAAGCCAACCCTACTGCTAATACTGAATCATATATGACTCCATAAGCCCAATGGATACTTGTTAGTTGTGTTTCCACCATTCTCATTTTTCTTTATTTCACAAGAGTTAGTCATCTTAATCATAATCAAAAACCTTTAACCCTTTGAGAGAGCCCTCTTAGGCTAAGGAGGCTAAGCCTTAGCTAAAAGATAGGTTTGAAATAGTTACTTGAAGTCTTCCTGGTCTGCAGCCTTCCAGGGTTTGATTTTGAGATAACATTTTGGTGCGTCTGCCGGGAGTCTGAAGATTATTCATTCCCGAAATCAAGAGACTGAACTTCTGAAGGTAGCAGGAGCTCAGAAGATTTTTCGAGGCTGCAATCTACCTTGGTGACTCCATACATTTTCAAAGTTTAAAAGGTGGCTTCGAGAGAAAGATATACACGAAGCAATCCTGACCTAGACCCACCTACTCCTGTGGACAATCCAAACACCATTTCAAGGAGCAGACAAAGATTTACTGAAACACCAGGTACTCCATCTTTTTCAAAATCTTTGCTCTCTGAATTTTCAAGAAGTCCTGAGGACAAAATTGTTGATGATAAGATTCACGAGGTTTTGTTGAGGTCTGAAAACGAAGAAGAACTTATTGGAATTATTCTAGATTTACAAAAAAGAGGTATTAATACTTCATCCTTAGTGTCACAAAAAGATAAGGAGGAATTTTGGGAGGTTGTTACTTCTGAATTGTTGTTAGAAGAGGAAGATTTAAATAAACTCAAAGAGCTTGATCCTTTTGAAGTCTTACTCAAATCTAAAATTGGTCTACCCATTCCAAATTGGAGTACATTTGTTAGTGGTTTGCAAAGTCCAAATAGTCCTTTTCGTATCAGTACTTTATCCTCTACCTCTGCTATTCTTAGTAGCTCTCAAACACTAGGAAATCCACCTCATATCAATTCTGGTTCCTCTGTGCCTACAGTACCTGTCATCACTACTCCTCCATTAATTATAGCCATACCTGCTAGGTATGCTCCACTAGCCCTCCCTGCTGTTTTACATGACCTTCCCAGCAAATATGCTGCTAGAATTCCAACATGGGGTGGGGATGAAGATATCACAGCAGAAGAACATGTAGACAAATTCAATGATTTTGTGGACAGAGAGGAAGTTGATGATGAGGATGTGAAGCTTTGATTGTTTTCACAAACCTTCATTGGAGAGGTTAGAAAATGGTTTAAGGCTCTTACAACTGGAAGCATTCACAGTTGGGCAGAGTTTGAAGATAGTTTTCTAAGGAAATGGGGAAATAGAACTAACCCTGTCCAAGCTCTTGCTGAATACAATAATCTTAGAAGAGCTCCTGAGGAAACCGTCCAAAACTTCTCCAAGAGGTTTAATAAAATATACAATTCCATTCCAGCCCATTTGAAACCTCCTGGGGCCTTGGCACAATTGAGATATGCCGGAGCATTCGATTCTGACTTCTCCCTGTTACTCAGAGAAAGGGATTATGCTACTCTTGCTGACATGCAAAATGATGCAATTAAAGTGGAAGTAAACATGATTGCTGCTAAGAAATTGAAGATGGCAAAAGGTAAACTGAAAGAAGAAGAGAAACCTTCCACTTCAGCTCTAGAAGATAAGTTTGAATCAATGATGAAGACCATGCAAAAATTAATGGATCGGTTAGCTCTTGGGAATACCTCTGCTTCCCCAGCACAACAGGAACCTCAATTTAGGAATCCTCGGTTCAGAAGACCTCAAAATCAGCAAAGGCCAAGAGAAAACAGAAATCAATAGCCAAATCCTCCAGTAAGACCTCCTTTCCAGCAAAATTTGGTGGATGAAGAAGATGAACCTGAAATTCCTGAGGAGTCCATCCATTGTCTTGATGAAGAAGTGTTAGGGATTTTCTTGACTAAGGAAGAACATGATGAGTCCAGTATGACCAAGCCAGGAGAAGAGCCTTCAGACTATTTAAAGGGCTATCAGCATGCTATCTTTGAGATGCAAAAGCAGTACAATCTCAGGAATATAAACATGCCCATTACAGCAAGCAAAACACAGCCCAAGAAGGATGCCTCAAAGTCTGTTGAAGAAAAGAAGGATAACTCAAAGGTTGCTGAAGGTAAATATGATTCTCGACCTGGCAAAAAGGATATTCAAGCTCCATCACCTACTAAAGAAATTGAGAAGACTGTTTCTGTTTTTAACCTTGAGAATGAGATTGAAAAAATCAAGATATCAGTCCCCTTTAGTGAAATCCTCAAGGTAGATAAATACAGAAGTAAGATCGTTGAAATGCTCAATTCACAACCAGGAGTAGCTGATATCTTAAATGTACAAGAAGATAATCCTGTTATTTACTTGGGTCCAAGACTTGAAGATGAACAGAATGAAGAGTTTCCTCCTTTCTACATAAGCATTAGCATTCATGATATGACTTTATATAATGCTATGTTAGATTCAGTGGCATCTCATAATCTTATGCCCAAGGTGATCATGGAAAGACTGGGATTAGAGGTAACTAGACCATATAAGGATTTATTTTCCTTTGATTCAAAAAGAGTTCAATGCATTGGTTTGATTAAAGATGTTGTTGTGGGTCTCACACAAATTCCAGCGAAAACACTTGTCATGGACATTGTTGTGGCTGAAATTCCACCTAAGTTTGGGATGCTTCTCTCAAGATCGTGGGCAGCAAAAATCATGGGCACGATGCAGATGGACCTTACCTATGCTACTATCCTTGTTTTTGGTGAACAAAGGAGGCTATATCGGGAGACCAGAATGGCTTATATGGTAAGCAGCAAAGATAAACCTCAAAACTTTCCCATTTATTCATTTGACACTGGTCTTGGATCAGCCATCCTTTTCAATGAGTCAATTGGAGAAGAATCAGAGGATAAACTTTCAGGAAACCAATGCCAAGGAGATCAGCAAAAAGATGAAAATGAGACAACAGGTTGGTGGTCATTATATTTTGATGGATCCGCAGGAAGAGAGGGGTAGGAGCTGGGATTTGGATCACAAGTCCTGATAAAGAAAGTAAGTTTCTCTCCTACAAGTTAAATTTTGATTGCACTAACAATATGGCCGAGTATGAATCTCTGATTTTGGGATTAGAAGCTTTGTTAAAGTTGAAAGCTAGAAACATTGTTGTTTGTGGAGATTCTGAATTGGTAATAAAACAAGTGGAAGGTTCTTACCAAACCAAGGATGTAAGGATGAGGGCATATAGAAACTTAGTGTTGGATATGTTGGAAAAGTTTCAAGCTCATACTTTTAGTATCAAAACCAGAGACCAAAACTCTATTGCAGACTCTCTTGCTGTTTTTGCCAACCTTTTTATTATTCCTATACACTCTTATGAAAAATATGAGGTGGAGGTTCATCACCGACCAGTTATACCAGATAACATCATTAATTGGCAGGTCTTTGAGGATGATCAGCAGGTGAGGAATTTCATTGAGTTAAAGGAAGAATTTCAGAGCACTCAAATGGATCAGCAAAATATGTTTGTGGAACCAAAGGAAAAGTCTGAAGTCTTACAATTAAAAAACAACTTAATTCCAAAAGGTCTCATTCCCCTTGAGAAATTGTTTGATCAAAACGATGTATTCAAAGCACCAAAATTACAAGCTGATGAGGAAAAGGTGGAAAGCTGCAATTTAGGAGACACAGTTGTACCCAAGATAGTCAATATTTTGAAATTTCTTTCAGCTGATATGAAGATTAAATATGTTGAGATGATGAAAAGGTTCATTGATGTTTTTGCATGGAGCTATGCTAACTTGAAACAATATGATTCCTCAATTATACAGCATACCATTCCTATTAAGGAGAATGAAAAGCCTTTCAAGCAGAAGTTAAGAAATTGATCCTCTTCTTATGCCATTGATTGAAAAGGAAGTGAAAAAAAAATTTGATGCTAAGATTATTGTTCCAATCAGATTCTCAAATTGGCTTGCTAATTTGGTCCCAGTTAGGAAAAAGAATGGAGAGATCAGGATTTGTATAGACTTCATAAATTTGAATAAAGCTTCATTGAAAGATAATTATCCTCTTCCAAAGATGGATCTAATTCTACAAAACATTTTTGGTTCACAAAGGATGTCTATGCTTGATGGTTTCTCAGGGTACGATCAGATTCGTGTTCATCTAGATGATCAAGAGAAAACAGCCTTCACAATGCCATGGGGAACATTTATGTACGTCAAGATGCCTTTTGGTCTCATGAATGCAGGAGCCACTTTCCAGAGAGCAATGGATATTTCTTTTGCTGAAGAAAAGGACAAACCAGTGGTGGTTTATCTTGATGACATCACAATTTTTTCAAAGAAAGAAGAAGATCATTTGAAGCACCTTGAAAGAGTTTTGCTGAAATGTAGAAGGTTTGGTATTTCTCTTAATCCAACTAAAAGTATTTTTTCTTTAACCTCTGGAAAACTTCTTGGTCATGTCATTTCTAAAGAAGGAATTAGAATCGATCCTAATAGAGTTAGTGCAATTCAAAAGTTAGATCTGCCAAGAAGTCGGAAAGAAATTCAATCCTTCCTTGGAAAAGTCAACTTTGTTAGACGATTCATTCCTAACTTTCCTGAAGTTGTCAAGAATATAACAAAGATGTTGAAAAAGGGAGTGGAATTTAAGTGGACAGCTGAAGCAAAGAAATCATTTGAGGAGATCAAGAAGGCACTCACACAAGCACCAGTACTTATCAGCCCTGATTTTACCAAAGAATTCATTATTTTTACATTTGCTTCTGAGGATAAAATTGCTGGAGTTCTACTGCAAAAGGGAAGTCAAGGTACTGAACAACCTATTTCTTTCTTTAGCAAGACATTAGAAAATGTTGAACTAAAGTATAATATCCTAGAGAAGCAAGCCTATGCCTTGGTGAAAGCAATAAAGGATTTCAGGATCTATGTTTTGCATTCTCACATTGTTGCCTATGTTCCAAATGTTGTTATAAAGGATATTCTAACATAGGCTGATCCAGATGGAAAAAGGGGCAAGTGGATAGCAAAATTGTTAGAGTATGACATTGAGATTAAACCCACGAAGTTGGTAAAGGGTCAAGGCTTAGCCAAGCTACTGACAAAATCAAATTTGGACTGTCTTGACATTAACTTTAGTACAGAGATCTCAGAAATTTCTGAAAATGAAGAGGAGTTGGTCCAAATAAATGAAAAACTCTTGGATTCTGAATGGTACAAGGATGTAGCATTTGTTTTGTAGCATAATAAAGCCCCTGCTAATCTTTCAAAATCCAAAGCCCGATTTGTCAAGCTGAAATCTTTAAGATATTTTGTGTATGACCAAAATTTGTTTTGGAAAGATGCAGGAGGGATATTGTTAAATTGTCTCCTTGAAGAAGACGCTGATAAAGTAATTGTTGATTTTCATAAGGGAGATTGTGGAGGACATCACTATTGGAAAGCTACTGCAAACAAGATCTTGAGGGCTAGATATTTTTGGCCAACTATGTTCAGAGATATCTACAAAAAGGTAGCTACATGTCATGAATGTCAAGTGTTTGAAGGAAAAAGGAAGCTTGTGCCATTGCCTTTGGTTCCTATATATGTTGAAGCGCCCTTCCAGCAATGGGGATTGGATTTTATAGGGGAAATTCATCCTCCTTCATCAGGTCAGCATCGTTGGATTCTCACAGCCACTGATTACTTTACCAAATGGATAGAAGCAATCCCAACAAGGCAAGCAAATGATTCAGTGATTATCTCTTTCTTAGAAAATAAGATGTTATCAAGATTTGGTTGCCCAATGAAGATTATAACTGACAATGCTCAAGATTTTAAGTCCAAGAAGATGATTAATTTTTTCCATCAGTATCACATTTCTCTTGGACACTCTACTGCTTATTATCCACAAGGAAATGGCCTTGTTGAATCATCAAATAAAAGCCTTGTGAGGATCATCAAGAAGCTGCTGCAGGAAAATAAGAAAGCTTGGCATTTGAAATTGAAGTATGCTTTGTGGGTTGACCGGATTTGTACAAACAGATCCATTGGGACATCGCCATATGAGTTAGTATATGGTGCTGAAGCCATATTTCCAACATCCCTTAGAGTACCTGTAATGAAGCTGATTCAAGGATTAGAAGAGGAACCAAACACTGTACAAAGAAGGATCAATCAGCTGATAGCCTTGCAGGAGAAAAGAAATGAGGTGTATGACAGTCATCAACAAAGTCAGAACAGAATCAAGAGAACATTTGATAAAAAGATCAAAGAAGTTACTTTTCAGATCCATGATAGAGTGTTGAAATGGGAAGCTAGAATTGAAGAAAAAGGTAAGCATGGTAAATTTGAAAATTTGTGGAAAGGGCCATATCAAATTTCTGCTTTTCATGGAAATAACACTTACATTCTGCAAGAGATTGATGGAAAACCATATGCTGGAGGACCTGTCAATGGCAGGTTCCTAAAGCATTATTATTGATCAAAATTCTGTCAGTTTCTCACAACATTGTATAGTTTTATCAGTTTTTCTTTTGTTGCAAATAATGACAAGCTGAATAGAAAGCTTAAGCCCGAGGTGAAGGCCCAAGAAGCTGGAAATAAATGCTCGTCAAGAAAATCTATCTTTATCATAAAATGGACAAAGCACTGGACCTGCGAGTTCTTAGTGTACTACAGGAGCACACTATCCCAAGTGGAGCCATTGTTATCACTTAAGAATTCTAATGCCAAAATTTCTCACATTAGTTTGATGGTAAAGGTCGGTGCTATTCTAAGTTTGATTTTTGTTTTCCTTAGAGTCTGAGTCTTAGGAGTCTTGAGTCAACTATGCATTCTCATTCATCACCGGTCATTCTCATTCATCACCGGTCTCATAGCCATGTGTCAGTTTTGTTCAAAAGTTACTATGTGCCACAAAGCCCTTTAGGTGATTTCGTAGCGCATGTAGTCATTTTGAAGTGTTTTCACAGCGCATAAATCCTTTTAGCAGTTTCGCAGCGCAACATGTCTTAGGTGATTTCGTAGCGCATAATTCAAAATTTACACTGACTATGCTATGCAATTGGAGATTCGTGCAATCCGCAGCGAATCTTTCCTAACTGTCAAATCTGTCAAGTTCAGTTATGGTTGCATCATTCACTGTCAGCTTATACACTCCACATATCATGTCCAACCGCTTATCTCCATCATTACAGCCGCTAGGTACATTGGTACACACGGATTGCAAGTTCCAAGAGAGACCAGGTATTCACAATATTAATTATGATTGTATTCATTGCATGAGGAACAAGACTACAAGTTTTCAATTTGAATCCATAGTTATCAAGTGAGGCAGTTATCAAGTGAGGCAGTTATCAAGCGAGGCAGAAATTGAAGTTTAAGCAGCGCTAGCATTTCAAACCTCCATTACACTGAACCTTCATGGAGGGATCGGCAGAAAGAAAAGACCACGGATCAGGCAGGTGCTTAAGAAATGAACCTGAAGGTGTAGACATTATCTTGAAACACAAAGAAGTTGAGCATACATTCAAGTAGGTTGGATGTTGGAATTTTTGTGAGAAACTATAGGGAGGTCATGCACAAACCACCAAGGAATTTGCTTTGAATTTCACAGGGATGAATTCAAAGGTTGGGATGCTCAAATTGCAAGTTTCACCAGAGGTAATATCCACAGTTACTAAGATTCCAAGGGGACAAGAAACTTGGTTTAAGAATTTCAAATTTGATATGACTCCCTGTAAGGAGTTTCTGAAGCCAGAATACATTGACTCAGATTTAAACAAGTCAGTGCCTAGAAATTATGTCAAAGACTCATATGCCAATCTGCTTACCTGTATACAAAGGTACCTTACCTGTGAAGGGAGATATAATAAGGTGTATTCATATCATTTCAAGCTTCTGCTACATTTTACAGGAAATATATCCATTGATTTACCTTTTTACTTATTTCGTAGCTTAAGCAAAATGTGTGATAAGGTGCAACTAAGGAAAGAAGCCTGTGAGACCTCATTGTTTCACCACGGTTTAATTAAGTTGATTGTTCTGCATGAACTCCAGAAAGTAGGTAGGGACTGGCCCACATTCATATTCATGTCTGGTTTCAAAAAAGAGACCGGTCTCAGTCCTCAAGCTGCAAAAGATCTTCCAACAACAACTAGCCATCAAGCAGAAACAAGATCCAGGAGGTTTTCAAAGTTGAAGGCTAGGAAAAAAGTAAGAGAATTCACCAAGCCACTGACTATCCAGGATATACCCCAGCAGTCCCTTAAAGAGAAAGCTCAGGTCAAAGAAGCTGCACATGAATCAAGCACAGGTGAAGGAGTTCAAAGAAGAAGGACTAGGAGCCACGTAGCTAAAGAAAAAGGCAAATCAAGGATTACTGAAGAAAGCCCTGTTTCAAAGGGAGACTTAAATGACTTATTGCAAGCCATTAACATTGAAGAATCTCCACTAGTTCAAGCAAATTTGTTAGAGTCAGAAAAAAACAAGGCTAAGAGAGTTAAAGCCTCGAAAAAACTCAAGTTTGATGATCAGGTTGATCAATTTGTCTTTAAGCCCGGGAGACCCATAACGAGGAATTTTAAACAGGTACAGGAGGTACTGCCAAGAGCAGATGAAACAGGGGAGGTGACACAGCCTCATGAAAGAAAGGATAAAGGCAAAGCAGTTACCATTCAAGAAGAAGATAGGGTGGAAGACTTGAAAAGGAGATTGGAATTGGCCAACTTTGAAATTGCTAGACTGAAGAAAGCTGCCAGGAAATTTGTAGTTAAGGAGACTTATTTTAACCAAATGCAAGCTCGGTGGGAGGACAAAACATTTCAAATACCCGAGGTGGTTGATTTTAATGTTCAATTCTGTAGCTGGACTGTTCCTGCAATAAAGGAAGCTCAATTTATCAGAAAGGTCAATACAAACCTCAGATCTGGGATCAAAGTCATGAAGAAACAAATTCAAGACTTAAAGATACAGTTAAGCCAGCAGAAAGAATTTCCTTAAGGCAGTCACACATCAAGTAGGGTTTTGTTTCAGATTTTGATGGTCTTCCTTGTTATAATCCTACTTGAAGAGTCATACCTTTCCATTCAGTTTTGAAAAGCTTTGGAGCAATTGAAAAGGATGTTTAAGTGTCAAGAGGCTCAAAATAGAAAAATTTTGGTTGAAACTGTGTTTTTGGAATTACACAGCAGTTTCGTAGCGCGCTACGAAACTGCTGAAGATGATGACTAACGCACAGCAGTTTCGTAGCGCGCTACGAAACTGCTGAAGCTACACAATCTAATCTCAGTCAACCGATTTTGAAATACAAGCAGAAATTTTTTGAAAAGGGAATATCTTCAAGGGATCATCTAAAGGTATCAACTTTCAACAAGGTCAAGACAGGTGGAGGAAACATGAATTCGAATCCAACTCTAAACTTTTTGTCATAAAGTGATCACATTTACTACAGTCCAAGATATGTCAGACAGCTCGGAGGAGCTTTTTCCTTCACACATGAAAGAGGTTGACAGAACATCATGGACGTGGCATTCTGATATATTTGGATAATCAAAGATGAAGGGCATGGTTCATTGGATTCGAAATTTTTTGAGGAAAACCAAAGGCCGATAAACAGGGGTAGTTTCCTATGTTTCAGGGGCAATGGAGAAGATGTGACATTGAGGACCATTATGGAGCTTTGAACATCCACCACAGCCAAACTAAAAAACACCACTTGTCAAAGAACGAGAATGATTGTAATTAAGGCTATTATTAGCATAATATGGAGTTAGACTCCTATTTGATTTAGATCTCTAGAAAGTCTAGTAGCAGTTTGTTACATTTAATAGCCAGTTAAGATTTGAATAGGTGTCATTAGAAGTAAATTTCGAGTTCCCCTCATGCTTGAGGAGGAATCTCAATTAGGTAGAAGAGCTCTATATATAGGAGAAAGAGAAATGTAAAGAGGGTTGGAAATTTATAAAAAAAAAAGCTCTGATATTTGGCTTATGTAAAGACTCTGTTTTTTTTGGTAATACAGTACTGGCTTATGCTTCTCAAGAATCATAGAGAGTTCAATTTATGAGTTTCTTTTGTTGTCTTTCCATGTTACCTACAGTGTTATGAGTATTTGATTACTTAGAAATCGCTTACAGTGTTCTAATTTCCTTCATATACTCATAAATTGCCTTCTATGTGTTTGGTGTGTTCTACATATATTGAAATCTGAATGCCTTGAATTTTATGCAAAGCCAACCCTACTACTAATACTGAATCATATATGACTCCATAAGCCCAATGGATACTTGTTAGTTGTGTTTCCACCATTCTCATTTTTCTTTGTTTCACAAGAGTTAGTCATCTTAATCATAATCAAAAACCTTTAACCCTTTGAGAGAGCCCTCTCAGACTAAGGAGGCTAGGCCTTAGCTAAAAGATAGGTTTGAAACAGTTACTTGAAGTCTTCCTGGTCTGCAGCCTTCCAAGGTCTGATTTTGAGATAACAACATGCATAATAATTCTGCATAAAATTGCTCAAAATACAAAAATATGATTTTTCCATATTTCCCTTCAGAAGTAGCTTAAACACATGTATTTTACCTCTGCAATAGTCCATGGCATCCATTTTAGTAGTTTTACATCTCTTTTCTTGCACAAGTAGGGTTAGTCGGTAAAACTAGGGTTTGCTAGCGTTTACATTTCCTTTCAGCTTTCATCTTCTTTCTGCAAGTCGACTAGCCTCTTTTGAGTTAGCTTTCATCCATCACATTCAAAAGCTTCTTCTAAGAACTCATAGAAGTTGGCTTAAGCTCCTAGCGAACTTGTGCCAGGTGATCAAGTGACAGCCTACAGTAAGAGCTAGTACTTGTGCATATAGCACCATCGCTTCCAAGTTTGTTACGAACTACCGGGTTGATAAAAGTAAAGTAGGGAGTCCCAGGAGTTGCAGCATCATTGCTGCAATATTGGAGCTCACCAATGGCCCCAACCAGTGCATCTGAAATTTTCCTCGAAACTTAGAAAACTTACTTTCATATAATAAAATGAAATCATTTACCTTGAAGGTGTGTAGTTTGATGTGTCAATCGTGCCAAGCTTTTTCACGTCCCTTCTAAACTTGTTGATAGAATCCAGCCAAAAACCTATCTTCCTCGAGCTCTCTTAGCTGCGTGAGCATTTCTTCTAAGGCTCTATGGTCTGCCATTCCTGTGAAGGCCTATATGTGTAGACTCGACACAATGTACTCCATATGCATCACAACTTCTATGCCATAGACCAACCTGAATGGTGCCTGACCACTAAGCTTCTTACAGGTAGTTCTATAAGCCCATAAAAATGTTGGTACATGCACGTCCTAATCATTCCTTTGCGCATTGCAAACCTTCGTCAGTGCATTCTCCAATAGCTTATTAAAATCCTCAACCATTCCATTGGCCTGAGGATGGTGTGGCGTACACTTCTGATGGTAAACATAGAACTCCTCTGTTAGCGCGATGATCGTTTCATTGGAGAAAATGTGTTCTGCCATCGCTCATCAATACCTTCGAGCAACCAAACCTAGTCAACACATATTCAAATAAGACTTTTTCCATTGTTTCCCCTGTATAGTCCTTCACAGGCTATGCCTCTACCCATCTCGTCAAATACTCGGTCGTGGTGATGATATATCGCGCACCTGTTTTCTTGCCTGGCAGCTGAATCAGTCCTACAAAATCAATTTCCCACTTCTCAAATGGTTGCAATGACACCTGTGGATTCAAAGAAACTCATCCCTCCATGATGGCCTACCTATCCTCTAATATGCGTCGCATGCCCTACAATATGCTTTAGAATCCTTATGTAGTGTCGGCCACCACAACCTAGCGCATAAAATCTTTTGCATTGTTTCTTTTCTTGCATAATTCCCTCTCGCAACTCCTCCATGAGCTTCAGCGAGCATACTATTTCATTCAAAATCAGGCACATAACGTCAAATTATTTCATCTAATCCCATCTTGTACAAATTCCCTGTAATAACTGAAAATTTAGTCGCTCGTACTACCAATTCTTTCTTTTGTTGACTCATGTATCCCTCTCATGGAGTTCCTGTAGTTAGGAAGTGGATAATGCTTACAAAGTGATTATCTGCTACGTGCATTGTGAAGAGATACATGTCAAGTCGCCCCTCCTCCAAATTGGTGGGCTCCTCTCCTGTTTCAATGCGCAATAGATGATCTGGCCCTGCATTCAACCTTCCTAGCTTCACAATCACCTCAAAATCATACTCCTAAAACAACAACATCCATCTGCATATTTTCCCCCCAACACAGGCTTATTAACTAAGTATTTCAATGCAGAATGGTCTTTGTACATCTTAAAATGTCTGCCTAGCAGGTAATGTCTAAACTTCTAGAGCATGTATACCATAGCCAACCCTTTGTGCTCTATTGTTGAGAAATTCATTTCAGCCTTACACAACTTCCTACTCGCAAACGCCATAGGGTGATCCAATTCTCCTTCACCGTCGTGTGTCAGCATTGCTCCTAGTGCAATACATGAAGCATCCACATGTACATGAAATTCTTTCTTCCAATCTGGGAAGACTAGGATCGGCGCGGTGACCATTTTATCCTTCAGTACATCTAGGCTGCACTGACATTCTTCATCTCAACAGAATGTAGCATCCTTCTTTAGTAACTTTTCCATAGGCGCGTTAATCTGAGCATAACTTTTGATGAACTTCCGATAATATCCAGTATGGCCCAGTGTTGCGTGCAACTATTTAACACTTCTTGGCACTTCCAAATTGATGATTACTGCAATCTTAGTAGGGTCCACCATGAGTCCTTGCCTGCATACCACATGACCCAACAAGATCCCAAAAGGGACACAAAACAAGCATTTCTTTAGGTTTAGCGCAATCTGATACCTTTGGCATGTATCCAACATTAAGTGTAGACTGTCTACATGGCGCTTAACTAGCCCAAACATTGTCCAGTCATCGAAATAGACTTCCAAGAACTTGTGAATGAACTCTTTGAATGCTGCAATGACTACACGCGAAAAGATTGTCGGTGCATTCTTAAGTCCAAAAGGCATCACTATATACTAGAAACATCCCCATTCTATCGTGAAGGTGGTTTTACTCCTGTCTTCTGGTGCGATATTTATCTAATGGTACCCAAAGAACCCATCAGTGAATGAATAGGCCTCCTGCCTGCCAAAATTATCCAATACTTCATCTATGAACAGATTTGGGAAATGATCATGAATGCAAGCATCGTTCAGCTTCCTGAGATCTACGCAAATCCTTATTTCATCCTTCTACTTCTTTTCCTGAACGAACATTGGACTTACCCAATCAGATTCCTCCATTAGTTCAATAATACCCGTTGTGAGCATCTTGTCCAACTCCAAGCGGACCTTTTCCTTGTATTTGTGATTACGGCGATATGGCCTTTGATTAACAGGCTTTGCGTCTAGTTTCAAAGTTATTTTCATCACTCCCAAACACCTATGATGCCTTTCAAGTCTGAAAATTTTGTGGTAAATAAATCCTGATATTCATGGAGCAACTTAGTGATTTTATCCACCGTAACATCATCCCAGTATCCCCTATCTTTGCAAACTTTGGTTCTTCTTCCGTACCAATGTTTACCTGCTTAGTTTTCAGTGGTGTGGTGATGGTGGGGTTCTCTATCTGCGATCCCTCTACTTCGCGGTGGCCTTCTACCTCTGGGATGTTAATGTTCCTTGGATCCTCTTCTGCATCTTCAGAAGTCATATTATAGCATTCCAATGCATGGTTCAGTTGGGTGCTCCAATCCGGTTGAATCAATTGCAAGGGATCCTGCGGAATTCTGAAGATGTTGCCTTAACCTCCTACAGCACTTCATCAGTACTCTCGAATCCGTCTTCAAAGTTGAACGTCCTTACGAAACCTTCTCTTAAAATCTCCCATTCCGCGGTGTCATGGTGGAGCTCTGTTTCCAAATACCATTTCATAGGGAGATGTCCAAAGTGTGACAAAAAAATATGCACCCACTTTGGCTGTGGCTCCATTACATAAGCCTTAGTCCACTTTGACAAATGATCGCGCCACAAATGATCGCGCCAATCATTTCTCCCATCGTATTTTTCAGTCAGTCATACCTTGGGGCGACCAAATCGCATCTGCATCATCCTCCTATAGTCACGAAATTCTTTAAAACTATCTTCATGCGTACCCCACCACCATGCAGGTGTAGCGCGCAGCGCGAAAACCAACATTTAGAAGAGATGCCTCTTAGGAACTTCCCTTTCAAATGAATCTAGAAATTTATCCACATTAGTTAGACCATCATAATAAGGTAAACTTCTTACCTCTGATGATACACAGCGCAGCGATTTAGTCATCATATTACATTGTAGTGTAGATACTTCGTGTAACCTATTCTGCCAGTGCTCCAATTCTCTGTCCAAATCTAACATACAGGAGCTTTCGCGGTCCCATGAAATTCGTCCATCGACGGTTGGATTAACCCAATCTTGGCCTCGAACTGTTATCTTATAGATCTGGTCCAAATCATCGCCGCTTTCCTCATAGTCGCGGACCGGTTAGATATAGCGCGGTCCTTCTACAGGGTCCAATGGTACCACCATGAGGAGCGCTTTCCTTTCGAACAACATTGTCAGCTTCTTCAAATTAATGACCCCATTCATGTCGATAGCCCAATCAATTCCAAGGAGTGCGGGATATGGATTGTTGTCATCAACAATCTATATCACTTCAAAGTCAGCGAACATGCTCGCACCTTCTATATCTACAGTTACTTCATGCAATCTCCCCATAAGGATAATCTTCTGTTGATTTTCCATTCTTAATTGAATCGGAGACCACTGCAGTGTAGGCCTCCCCATCTTTTTCCAAGTCTGTTTAGGCAAAACATTTGCATCCGACCCTAGATCCAAAATAACTTGATCCATCTCGTATTCTCCTATTTGTGCGGTGAGACTCATCTCATGTCATGTTCTTGTATTATGTCTACCAATCTTTCTAACTGTGTTGTGCCCATCAGAATTATTATCCCTACCAGCACGTTTATTTATCAACTCTTGTAATCCTTTCACAGCCCTATTGTTGCGCAACAATTTCATCAAGGATAATTTTAGGGGCGAATGTTCGCCTTTGGCAAAATTAAGGGGTTTTAAATTTTTAGTGGGCGAATATTTTGTATCATAGTACATTTTTACAAATCACCTCAAATAGCCCACCTTGTTTTAAGGGAGAGGGTAAAAAAGGTAAATTTAGCCCTTGAAATTAGGACTTACAACCTTCCATTCGCCCATTTTCAAAAATAGGTTTTATTTAAGTGAATCCATTCGCCCATTTTCAAGAATAGGTTTTATTTAAGTGAATCCTATGGGCCAAATACCATATTTATAAAAGAGGTATGGTAAATTAATAAAAATATAAATAAATGAGAGGTATGGTAAATAAATAAAACATTTTTTATATTTAATCCATAAGTCACCTTATATACGTGTAAGGGTGTAAACAAATAAAAATATAAGTAAAGTGGAGGTATGGTAAATAAATAAAAGGTCTTTTTATACTTACTCAAAAGGTATGGTAAATAAATAAAAATATAAATAAACTAGACGTATCGTAAATAAATAAAACCTCTTTTTATATTTAGTCCATAACCCTCGTTTTATTTATGAAGGCTCAAGAAAGAGGTTTTATTTAAGTGAATCCTATGGGCCAAATACCATATTTGTAAAAGAGGTATGGTAAATTAATAAAAATATAAATAAACGAGAGGTATGGTAAACAAATAAAACATTTTTTTATATTTACTCCATAAGTCACCTTATATTTACGAACACTCAAAAAATGGGTTATATTTAGGTGAAACCTATGGCCAAAATACTATGGGACAAATACCATGGACTAGATCGTTATTAATAGCATGCAAAAAACAATTATTAACCCTAATATTAGAATTAATAAAAATAAAAATGGCACATGGTATTGACCCATGGTATTTCAACAAAATGGCACATGGTATTGACCCATGGTATTCACCAAAATGGAACATGGTATTGACCCATGGTATTCACCTGGAATGTAGCCTATTTAAATGGGGGAATTAAACCAGCATGTAGCCTATGCTAAGATTCACTAGGACTTTACAAAGTTTTATTATTTAGTGAAAGACTCGCCAAGATCTTACAAGATTTTATAAATGAGTAAAATATTCACCATGCCTGGTGAGAGATTCGCCAAAAAATTATATATACATATTATATTATTGATAAAATCGCCTTCCATTTTTCATGTATACCATGGAGATTCGCCCATTTATTATATTTATAAATTTAGGGGGGGTTCTTAAAATTTTCCCTGAATTTCATGCAAGTCTCCAAGAAAGTAGTAAGCATGGAGGGGTCAACTTCTTCAGATAGCCTATCCTGACTTCCTGAGGTAGAGGCTTCAGTGAAGCTTTTATTTGCTTCCATGAACGTTTACTTTGCATGCTCCAGATCATACCCAACTTATTTTTCTAGAGCCTTGCGGACCCATCCACCTTCTTCAGGTTGCTTTCCCTTATCATCACCAATCGTCTTACCACTTCGTAGCACGATATTGACATTAGGATCCTCTTCACGAGGCTCTACCCTCATCATCTGCCGGTTTTGGGTAGGCTTCTGCGGCTGTGTCTTCTTCTCCTGCATTTTGGGTATCAATATAGGGAATTCCTCTATCCCGTGGTCAAACTGAGTACAATACCGGCATGACGGGCATGTCTTGCTCGTACACTCCCGCGCGTAGTGTCCTAGCACTCCGCAATTATATCAAATAACTTGCCCTCGACCTCTCACAGGGCCTCCTCCTACTCGGCCTCATCCACGTCCCTGATATCCTCCGCATGCTCCCCCAATGCCTTGATCCAGAGGTCGAGTCTCTATTTTCATTCGATGCATAGGTGTTATTTCCATCATCAATTCATAGCTACGGTAGTTACACTCATCATGGCCTACCGATTTACAAAAGTTCCAGAATAACTGTTGCAATGTTTGTACAAATTTTTGCAGTAAGTGGCAATTGTATTTTACATGTTTTCTTGCTACTTGACAGATAGTGCACCACAGTGCGGGCCCTATACTTGGTCCTGCTAGGGCTTCCTGCCTCAGAGGCATGGACCCTCCTCTTGCCATATAATTCATGAAAACATGGCAATGATCCTTATCATGCCCCTGGTTCTTACACTTGAGGCACCAAACTTCTTCACGCACTTCTGCCCAAGCTGCTTCTTCCTTATTCAATCTCTGAAACTCCAAGAAAAGGTTCTGCAACTCCGCATGAATCTTTTGAACTCCCAACGTCGCATCTTGGATAGGTGTCTCATGTAATCTCATTGCGAGCTCCAACGCTTCCGCCTGCATTCCTATCTCTTTTTATGACAGAGAAATCCTTAAGTGAGGCAGGAGCACGGCTATAAACTAGCCACAGTGCTGACTATCTGTGAGATTCATATTGGCTTCGTGGATTCCGCACTTCTGCCTCTAATCCAGCTCCCAGAGTGTTTCACCGATCCTCATCGTGATTTCCTTAAACCCTACTATCGACTGTGTTTCAAACTTAGGCCTACCAATTCCTTGTTTAGAGTAGTCTGAGTGTCTGCTAATGACGCCACTGGGTTATTAGTGCAGTACTTAATGTACCACGTCAATGCATGATCTTGTAGAGCAGTAACCAACTGTGCTTTCTTCATATTATCGTCTGTAATATTTTGTGTTGTCCACACGGCATTCGCAACGAACCAAAACTAGTCTGGGTAGTCTGGGTCCTCATTTTCCAAGCCCTTGAAAATGGGAAATTTCATCATGTTTGACATATTGAATGGTGGGGGGGGGGGTGGCGGTGTGGGCAAAGGTGTATGCTATGGAGGTGAAGGTGGAGGTGGTGTGGACAGATGAGGTATTCACGAAAACCCTTGCCTTATTAACTGGACAATGCTCTGCAGTGAAGCATGTTATGTTCCTTCGTCGTCACTCAAAAGAGGCTCAATCAGCGGGCTATATTCAAGACATGTTCTCCCTCTATACCTGATGAAATTTCTGCTTCGTGTAGCTCCAAACATCAAGGTAATGGCATAACCCGCTTTTCACACAAGAGCATTTTAATCCAAGTATTCAAAGATCTTAAATACTTACCTCGTGGTCCCTTGAAGAAGTGTCGCGCTGCTTTGCTGTAGCTGACTGAGGTATTGGCCGTGAATTCTGTCATGAATCCTCCTATGACTCGATCAAGCCAGTGATCAAGAGAGCGCACAAGCTTATATTCAGAAGCTTTCAATCTCCGCACTAGCTCCGGGGTCCACACTATTGGACCATCAAGCCTCCACCTTCCTTGGTCATCTGCCAATTTAGCAATCCACTTGTATAGTTCGGTCAAGAAAGTGCAGGAGAAGATCTCATGTATTTCTTTGTATAGGTATATGTCAAACCACTGTTCCTTCGTGAGACATGGATTTCTGTTTTCTTGCGCCGCAAATTTGTGGGTCTTTCTATCCAAACACTCCTCAATTTATTTCTTGGTTGGATTCCAGTGATGCGACATCACACATCTCTTTGTGCAGATCCTAGTCCCGGCAACGGAACCATTTGTTGGCTTAGTGGGTCTTGACCCAGGTCTAGATTTAGTTTCGCCAAACAAATTCTTACACTACTGGCCCTTTCGGCATCAACCCGCAAAGCATGGACTGAAGTCTCACCCGAAATAGTATGGGGATATGCTGGAACCAAGTTTCTGCACCCAGAGATGAGTGTGATGTCGTTTTATGCCCTAAATCTGCCTTCGCGCATATCAATAAGCCTTTAGGGCTTATCAATATAACTCCCCTTAATCAGCTTCTATACCTCCGTGAACGCTTACGACTGTCTTTCGCAGACCCTGAATAGGTGAATCCACTACTTATGTACATCAAAGATTATGTATAACCCAGTAACTATTCAAATTAGCTTAAGTGTTTGATAACTTCAACATACAACAAGATTATCTTCGCGTAAATAGTTATCAGTAATTGCATTCATATAACAGTATAAGTCGTGTAAAGTCGCGCATTAATACATTATTATTTCATAAACCCATTATAACATAAGGCACATTCATATAAATAGAAGTAAAGAGATAACACAAGTATTTCTGCACAATCTTCTTTATTGATAATTAGTTCAATCTTACAGACTCAAGACTTCCCTGCTCACTCAGCTGCATGGGTCCGCGCACTCAGCTGCAGACTCTACTCTAGGCTTCTGTGAACACATCTGCAAATCCTTCCTTCTACTCAAAGACTACTTCACTCTTACTCTTACTGACCCATTACATTCATCTTTGTCTTCGTTTCCTTTCTTAGACATCCTAAGACACACCTATTTATACTTCCCATGGTCTGCGGACCATGGGCAGATCTTCAAAAGCCAACTCAACTCACATAAAAGAAGGGTAAAACCCTTTATGACACTTTAACTATCTACATGCTCTGCAACCACAACTTGTGGAGACTTTACATTTTATACAACAAAACTTGGGCTTTTGCCCCAAAACTTACCCTAGGGGACCCCATCCCAACAATTTGGGTCATATTATATCTCATAATGGTGTTAAGGTACAACCTAACAAAATTAAATCCCTAAAGGAATCGAAAATCCTCACAACCTTAAGGCATCTTCGAGGATTTCTCGAGCGATTGGGTATTATCACAAGTTTGTTTAGAATTATGGGAAAATAACAACACCACTAACAAAATTACTGAAGAAAGATCCATTCTTTTGGACTCTAGAAGCAACTAATGCCTTTGAACATCTTAAAGAGGAAATGTGCCTAGCTCTAGTCTTAGCCACACTAGACTTCATAAAAACCTTTATTGTGGATTGTGATGCCAATGGAAATGGCATTGGTGTTGTTTTAATGCAAGAAGGAATACCCATTGCTTTTGAAAGTCATCCAATCAAGGGAAAGTATTTAAACAAACCTATTTTGAGAAGGAAATGTTGGCAATACTACATGCTCTCAAGACATGACGTCCTTAACTAATGGGAAGACACTTCAAAGTAAATAATATCATGATATTCTTAAATACTTCTTGGAACAAATATTATCTTCAAAGGAGAAACAAAAATGGGTCACAAAGATGTTGGGTTATGACTTTGAAATCATCTAAAAAAAGGAAGAAAAATGTTGTTGCAGATGCACTCTCAAGAAGGGATGATGATGTGGAAGCCTTGCTTTGTGCCATTTATAGTATCCAACTTGATTGGATAACTGAAGCAAGGTATGAATGGAAGAATGACGGAGAGGTCTGGACTCTTATTCAAAAGTTGCAGCAAGATCCTAGTGCATCTAATACATTTATATGGAAAAATGATTCATTATGGTACAAAGATTACTTATCTCTATGTAAGAACTCCCAACTCAAACAAAAGGTTATTTTGGAATTACACACCTCTCCTATAGGAGGGCACTCAGGATTTTTAAAAACTTACCACAAGGTCATGAAGGAATTTTTTTGGGATGACCATAAATCTGATATTCTGAGGTGTTTGGAAAAAAAAATTGGTTTACCAACAAAACAAAGTTGAGGCAATTAAGATCTCGGGTCTTTTACAGCCATTAGTTATTCCAAGTCAACGTTGGAAGGAATTATCAACATATTTTATCATAGGTTTACCCAAGTCTGAAGAAAAGAGTGTCATAATGATGGTAGTTGATAGAATTACCAAATATGCACACTTTTGTGCATTATCTCATCCTTTCAAAGCCAATATAGTCGCTACTAAATTTGTGGAAACAGTTCAAAAGCTACATGGAAGCCCAAATATTATTGTAAGTGACAAAGATCCCATTTTCATTGGAAATTTGAGGATAGAATTATTTTCTTGTCTTGGTACTCAATTAGCTCATATCTCATCTTACCATCCTCAATCAGATGGGGCAAACTAAGATAGTGAACACATGTTTGGAAGGATATATTTTTTGCTTTGTATCTAATAAACAAACACAATGGGTCAAGTGGTTACCTCTAGCAGAATGGTGGTATAACACTTCCTTCCATATCGCAGCAAAAATGATCCCATTTATGGCACTTTATGGATATCATCCACCATCCACCACATCGTCTTTAAGAGACAATTCTAAGGTTCAAGCAGTGTAATATCACATCGAGCACCAACAAGAAGTTCTCTAACTCTTAAAGGATAACCTGACTCTGGTGCAGAATCGAATCAAACAATAGGCAAATCAGCATCGCAGTGAATGAAGCTTTGATGTGGGTGATTGGGTATTTTTACAACTACAATCATACAAACAAATGTCCCTCAAGCAAGCCAAGAAGGATAATAAATTATCACCCAAGTACTATGGCCCTTATAAGTTATTGCAAAGTATTGGTAATATGGCATACAAATTGGAGTTGCATGTATCATCGCAAGTACACCCAGTTTTCCATGTTCAATGCTTAAAGAAGCTTATAGGTGACAAGATCCCAATTCAAATTATATTGCCAAAACTTGAAGAGGAAGGAAAAATCATATTGGAACATGAAGTAATCACATAAACAAGAATTCGACAGCTACGGAATCGATCAATTTCAAATTATCTCATTAAATGGAAGAACTTACTTGTTGAAGATTCCACAAAAATATTTGAAAAAAAAATAAAAAGAGCCTTAAAACAACCCATCACCATTTTAAAAAATTATTTAAAAATATAAAGTTAACATTACACATACCATTTTAATTTTTTTTGGTCAACTTTGAAAAATTTACCGTCAACGCATTTAATGCGTTATGTCTTGCCGGAAGGAATAAAAAGAGTGACGTAATAAATGATCCTCATCCCGCGTCTTTTTGGCGTTACATTTACATTATCCATTCAAACAAATCGGTCGTTAATTACGGTAAGAAAATGTGCCAAACAAATTGGTCGTTAATTACGTTAAGAAAATGTGTCAAACAAATTGGTCGTTAATTACGTTAAGAAAATGTGCAATCACGCTGCTCTCATTTTTAATTCCCTAAGCGTTTCACACTCTTCTCATACGCAACACACACGTTGGCAGAGTGAATGAATTGACATGCAGATTGAATGATTGTGACAATACGCGTCTAGAGGGTCATATTATAATGCAAAGGTCAAGTCTTATGTTTATTGTTTACATTTTTTCAAAGTAGGGACCCACATTTTGTAATTCATTTCAGCTGGCAGATGTTGCGTTTGCATTGCATTTTCTTGAATTTTTTAAAAATATATATATAATATGATATATAATTTTGATGATTTATGATTATTATTTAATATTTTAGATGTAATTATTAAAGGGTTTATGCCTTGATGTGAGCTAATTTGGTTTTTAACATTTATATTGAGTCATAATTGATATTTATATTATAAATATAAAATTAAAAAATTTAATGAAATGCAATTTAAATATAATTATAAAATTTTAATATTTTTAAATTTTAATAAAAATGGCATATAAGGTGTAGGTTAATTGGGTATTGGCTTGTTTTAAAGTTATATGTAAAGTAAGAGATTCAATATTTAATTTTGTGTGGGTTTCACTCACAAATTTTTAAATAAAAATGAAATTTAAATATAATTATAAAATTATAAAAAAAAATTATCATATTTTTAGTAGAAGATGTTTTGACAATTGATATGAGATAGTTTTTTAGTATAATGTTATGAATAGCAAAATAGTAAATTCACCTAGTGGAAAAGCTATTCAAAAATTATAAATGGGTGAATAAACACATAACATTTTTTTATGGAAACTAAGTTTATTGTGGCAAGAGATGCTTTACAATTTAGTATGAGGGAAATGTGTAGGTGTGATGTAAAAAAGTAAACACTCATGCATGTCAAAAAAAAATTATCATCTTTCTAAGTGGTTTAAATTTATAATATTCTTAATACAATATCTTATAATTTACTAGTATCTTGCACTTAATTTAATTTAACATACATAATGTTTATTATAATGTATAATTTATAACCATAGGTTAGGTTTAAAGCAATATAACTGTAATTTACAGCACTCGGAGTTTATAATTTGTACTTACAGTTAATACAATTTAATATACATAACAATTTTAATATGATTTATATCTATTGGTTAAAACAAGGACAATATATTTTTTAATATAATATTCTATAATTTACAACTATCTTAGTATTAATCTCATTTAATATATAAAAAGTTTATTACAACATGTAATATATACCTATAAATTAGGGTTAACGCACTATAAATTAGGTTTAAAGCATCAACATGGGCTAGAGGCAGAAGCAATACATGCAGTCAAGCTCAAAAGGATACACAAAAAGGACAAAGTTTTTTAAGTTGTGAAGAGGAAAAGATTACATACATAAAAGTATAGTATTCAAAACTAGCTGGTTTGAACTAAAAACCAATCAAACTAGTTGATTCATTTCCTGAAGGGGATGAACTAGTTGAAAAATTGGGTTTGGTTGATTCACGAGCTAGGGTTTTCCATTAACCGGCCATAAATCGTTTGGTTTATGATGGAATCGGTCGATTTTCCCATAAACTGTTTGGTTCATTATCAGCTCGGTTGCAAACCCCATGTGAGATGTTTTTTGCCTTTTCTGAGCAATTTTGAGGGAAACTAGGGGCTATTTCCCTCAAAAAAACAACCCCTCCAAGCCTTTAAAATGATACTTCCCCTCTCATTTGCCTCACACATCTCAAACCTAACAATGTTGGCAATCAACGATAATGTTAAATTCTTAAAGTAAAAGTGGCATTTCCTTTATCTTTCATTTTCATCATTTATCTTTGTGAGTGGTTTCGACCTCATTGGATTTCATATGTAATAACTAGATTTTAAGATATCACTCAAAATCCAATAGACTTAACGATTTTCAAGATTTCAAGATGTAGGGGATTGCAATGTTTCCAATTGATTTGGTCATGTGTGAGGGTATGAGATTGACATTTGATCAAGAGCATGAGGCCTTTTAAGTACCTTTGATGTTGGTGGCATTAATTGTTGAACTTCATTAATGTTGATGATATTGCTGGTTGAACTCCTCTACCTTGCCTTTAACAAAAATGTACCTTTCACTCAAAGGAAAATAATTGGTTAGGCATGCTAAGCTTTTTCTACCATATTATAAGGTTGAGGAGATGAACCCTTCACTCAAACCAAAATCATCGGTTAGGCATATTAAACGTTTTCAATTTCTACCATATTATAAGGTTGAGCAATCTAAGTATAAAGACTTTGAGCTAGATGATGCTTATGTAGCTCTTATTGATGGTCTCATTTCTAGTAGCATTGAATCAATGATGACTTTCACGACTGGTCATATTGATCAATGATTTGTAGTTTTGATGTCCAATTTTGATGTTGTTACTACTACTAAGGTTACAGAGGAGTCTGAGAAGTCCTTAGATTATGAGCTAGATGATGTTTATCTAGCCCATGTTGATGATCCCGTGTATAGCAATGGTGATGAGTTTGATCATGATAAGGACTGATCATGTTGATCATTGATATATAAAATTGTTGTAGGCCAATTGCCCCATAGCTTGTAGCATTGCTTTTGGACTCTAGAGACCATTTAGAGCCTCATTAATTATGTTTCTTTGCTACTCATATATATTGCACCCGGTGCGATTTTGATGTATTCGCCTTTACATGGTATATAAATGAGAAAGATTTGTATATTTTGTTTCTATTGGTTTGGAATCATGGTTTTAATTCTTAAAAATATATTTTTTCATTAAAAATTAATTATTTCATGAATTTTTTTAAAGACCTATTCATTAAGATCTAATCAATCTAGTTTTTCGGGTTCCAATTTGAAAATCGGTTTGATAGGTGGACTGGTCTAGTCACCAGTTCTGATTTTGAATACCTTGGATAGAAATTCAGTAGCAGTCAACCATTTTTAATTCACCATGTTTTTACTCTCCTTTTAGACTTCTTCTCCAAGATCTTTGGGCATATTTGGAATAGAATTTAGGGTTCAGTTTTGGGCATATTTGTGAAATGGTTTTTTTGGATTTATTTAGTGTGTGTATTGTTTCAGTTTACCCTATAGATTAACTTTATTAATGCATCATAAGTAATGGCTATTTAATTTTTTTGGACCAAGCATATAAGCTCATAATAAGGTTTTGAGTCAATGATGACTATGTTTGCATTCAAATTGATAATGATTAATTTTGTAGTGTTATCGATATATCAAGAATGTTACTAATATGTGAAGAAAATTAGAAGGTTAAGCATTTTTAACTTTTTATATGCTTTTATAATTGACTAAGTTATGCATTGTAACCTAATTTTTTTATAAATTTAAATATAAAATTCAAGAGTAAGAAAATTATTTTTTTAATTATTAAATGTAGATAAGATTTTATAATATTTTTTTAAGCAAAGGTATTCACATTATACTGACAATGAAATATACATAGCATACAGTCTAGATATCATGGGGGGTCTATGCTTGTCACCCTTCGGAGTTCTCTGCCACTGATAGGGGAAACCAGAGACATTTTCACATAAATTCCTCTGCCCTTGAGAGGGGAAACCAGAGACATTAGCATGAAATATCACTTTGAAACTATTACATATTAGCATAAAAGGAAACAAAAAAAAATCAGTTTTAAACCAACTAGTACCAAGCCACCAATTGACTCCACTCAGAAAGAGTGGTGTAATGCCAACATAAACCAAATGGGTAAAACCATAAAATGTTTGAGCATCTTAAAAACTTGTGGAGGAGCCAACTTGCGTAAATTGAGCCTGCCCGACATTGGAAGACCTAGTGATGGTTGATTCTTTAGGCTTCTCCTCAATGATAAAACATCCAATGTGTGGACTAGGTTGAGGAGGAGAGGTCGCATGAGTTGTCATTGTGGAAGTGGTCGGTGATGGAGTAGCTTCCAAATGCATATGTGCAGGAGATGGATGACCTACAAGAGCCATGAAAATGGGGGGAGAAACAAAGCCCAAGGGAGGGGAGGTAGAATTCGGGGGGGCATGGGAGGAGGGAGAGGGGATGTTAGGAGGGAACCCAATTTTCAAGTCACGGGAGAGAAGTGGAAGTGTGGCTATGGAAGGATGAGAGTTATGTGATCCAGTAGGTGGCGCACAATTTGTACCTCTTCCATTATTTGAGCTGGCGAGCAAGAAAATTCCATAGATCCCAGAGTGTATTCCTCCTGTGACAAGCCTCCCATGATTTGAGCTCAAGGACCTCATGACGGATGTGAGGTGGGATAACATTGTTGAATAGATCCAATTTTGCATTTTCATCAAAGGTCGTTGGGGGACACCCTCTTCCCCTACCGTAGCTGGTGCGTCAGCCTCTGTCTTGCTCATGACTCATGGCTGGGCCACAAGGGTCAGCGTGCTAGGAGTATGGCTCAAGGGAAGTAATATGAGTTGAAGCGAGGAAAGTGAGTGGAAGAGATTAGGCTTGGAGCAAAGGAATCAAAGGAAAGTGATAGATGGAGAACAGGGCACAAGGTAATTAACCCAAAGGAGTGGCAGGAGAAAAATCAAGGTGAGCATGAAAAATCATACTAAGGAGACCCAAGGTGATGGTTTTAACATGCATTACATCCAATTATGGTACAGAGGGGAAGTGACCGCCAAGTGGAGGGCATCATCGATCCTCTATAGAGTAAGTGGTGAATATGGACTAGCACCAAGATCTTATAATATTTTTCTGTTTAGGTTATTAATGTTTTCCAAGAGTTCTATAGATATTAATAGAGCCATTAAAAATTAAAATATAAACTCTTTACCATATTATTTCACTTTTCCACCATGTTTTTTTACTTTCTTTTTAAACTTCTTCTCCCACATTTTGGGCATATTTATTTATGGTTCAATTTCACACATATTTGTGGAATGGTTTTTTGGGTTTAGTTTGTGTGTGTTGTTTCACTTTAACCAAAAATAAAATAGATTGATTTCAACAATGCATCATAAGTAATATCTATTTAACTTTTTTGAACCACGCATCTAGGCTCATAATATTGTTTTGTTTAGGTTATTAATGTTTTCAAATAGTTTTATAGATATTAATAGAGCCATTAAAATTTAAAATATAAACTCGTTGCAACATTATTTTACTTTTACTACATTACTTCATTATATTAAGTTTACAAATTTCGATATATTAATTTATAAAAAAATAAATATTATCTAGATTTATAATATATTTCATTAAAATAAAGTATATGAATAAGAATAAAATATTTGCATATGTAAGAAATCTAAGGCCAAATCAACTCCTTGAGTCCTTAAGGTTCAACTCATCATCATGTAGAGCCATCGCGTCTCTCTATAGAGGAATTTCACTCTGCTACCAAACTGCCATAATTTTGGCTCCATCAATGATTGGACACAAACATTTCCATAAGTCAACCACTCGGATATTGACAAGGAAACTACAAATGGGCCAAAATATTCAGCATTGGAAATGTCTTAAGGGAAGGATATCATTGTGTCATCTTCTCCTGACAATCCCTCAGCTTAGATAGTTTTATGTAGGAAAAAAGGAAAGAAGGATAAATCGATGCTCAATCCCAGGATTTAAGCCTAGGAAGGTTGTAAATGAATAGTTGTGTATTGTGTTTAAGGAAGTAAGTATGTAATCTTGTTCTTTTAGGTAATACAAATTGATGTACAAAAATAAAATATTCACATCGTGTAATTTATAATTAAAAACCAATAAATTGAAAAGAAAGATCAAATCAACTTGGTATTTGAGAACTTTTTCTTTAATTTTATAATAATGAGAGAGATAAATAAAATAAAGGTCACAATGTATATCCATCCTAAATATCATCCTAGATCCATCCTAACTTTGCATCTATCAAGCCCCCAAGAGGGATCAAATCTCTTGAGGGGAAAATCATTCCTCAAGTTTTGCACTCAAAAAAGAGGTTTGCACCTCGAGACATTTGATCCCTCTCGATGCTTAATAGGTCTGAAGTTAAAAAAAGAACTAGACTGGTACTTTTGACATATACCTTTTCTCTATCTATTGAACATTACATTAAGGGCATTTTAAACATTTCAAATACAATATTTGGTTTATTGCATGACAACTCTCTTGTGAATGGAAAATGGAGAGGTGTTATATAAATTTAAGTAAAAGAATAATAATAATAATAAGTGAGGTTTAAATATTTAATAATGTTTTAAAAAATAAAAATTAATTTAATGATCCAGGTGGATATTGGTGGCCACCCAACTATTCCACCTAGAACTCCAGATGGTTTCATCTGTTTCCTTGATTATAGTAGTGTTTACTATTTTTAGCAATTTTTCTGGTCTTGGACTTTCAAAATTGTTTTGACCCGCTAAAAGGCGTTTTTTCCAGGTATAAAACAAGCTAACATGATCTTTCCAACGAGGTATCATACGTGCCAAACAGAGATCATATGACCAAGTTACGACCTCGAGAAGTCAGTTGCCCAACTAACCCCAACGGAGGCCACAAACTCTTGACTTTCAGTCTCCTAGGGTTATGGTTTTTGTTGTTTAGGGTTTTCCCTTGTTGTTCAATAATAAACATGCCCTTTAGCCTCATTGTAACATAGTTTAGAGGCATGTAGCTGCCACATCTCTTCTCATAGATAAGCTACCATCACCCGAGATAGTTTATTTCCATTATGTATGTAAGCATATTTCAATTCTTTGATATTAATGAAATGAATTTTATTTTTGTTGCATCTATGTGTTTATGTTTTTATCTGTATTCTACTGTGTTCCTGTATAATTCTATATTAGTGGTATTAGAGTGGCCTGATATTTCTATGTTTTCTTTGCATGTCCCCAATGAGGTCAGGGTATAAGGAGTTAGGGCTCGAACTGGTTGAAATTTTGCAAGACTAACCCCTCAAACCTCGAAGGCCTCCCATGGCAGAGGAAAAGAAATATGAGGGAGAAGGAGATCCTTTTAAAATATTGATCGAAGAAGCCCTCGAGCGACAAAGGAATGTGATGATGGATAACTTTGCCCAGATCCTTCAGCAGCTACACACCGGCAATACATCTACATCCAACATCCACTCTAGAGGCACCAATCCCTTTACGGTACAATCAACTTTGGCATTCCTCTATTTGAAGGTCAAATAGTGTAGACATCATAGGTAGATGGTTAAATCTGTTGGACGGATATTTTTCGGTTCATGACTTTTCCAATCGGGAAAATATTACTTTTTCACTTCTCAAAATCGCCCCCCATGTCAAGGTCTAGTGGGAAACCTACTATGAAAAAAGGACCAAAGGAACCCTCACTGTTTTCATCCACACCCACTTGGAATTATTTCAAAGACACCATCAAGGAAAAATATTACCCTGTCGGAAGCTATGAAGATAAATACATAAAGTGGACCACGCTACGTCAGGGAGGGGACCAAGACGTGTCGAAGTTCACAAATATTTTTCATACCCTTCGCACAAAGTTCAGTATCAAAGATTCTAAGCATCATTTAGTACTCAAGTACCGCCACTATCTACACACATACATCGAGGAAGAGATGGATTTCCTAGACATCTCCTTGCTCGGCGCCACCTATCGATATGGTGTCAAGATAGAGAAAAAATTTAAATAGAAGAAGCGAGACTTTTGATCTATGAATCAGAAGCAAGGGAAAGGCACCCCCAAACCGCAGAACAAGGGATAGATCCAAGGCAGGGTGACCCTGGACAACCTGTCGAAACCACAAGCAAAGAACAACACCAGGAAGACAAAGAGGAACATAGGGAAATTGTGTGAATTCCATAAGAGCCCCATTAACAACACAAGTGAGTTTTGAGCGAAGTAGTCACTGGTGGTTGAACTAAAAGATTTTAAATCAGATGCATGTTCTGACTCTGAGTCAAAACCCGACCAGGGGAATGAAAAAGGGAAGTAGATTATTGATGCGGAGCCCGGTGCCACCGTTGCCACCACCAAGATCTATAATATTAATCCTGAAGATCCAGAGGAGGGGGAGTGACTCTTCCACTTACAGATGTGGGTGAAGGGTTCTCTAATTTAGTTCATTGTCAACAACAGAAGCCAAAATAACCTCATTTCAGCAAAGGTCATGAAGTGGTTGGGCATACCGACCACACCACACCCGCATCCATACAATATTGGGTGGCTTCACCAAGGAAGAGATCTCAGCGTCATCCAACAGTGTCGCCTTCCCTACAGCATCAAGCCCTTCATAGATGAGATATAGTGTGATGTTTCTCCTCTTGAATTTTTTGATGTATTATTAGGCAAATCATACTTGTGGAAGCATCATGTTGTGTATGATTCTAGGCCTTGCACTATTATTATTTATTTGGGAAATATTTTATACAAGATACCATAGGTAGCACCACCTACCACCATCTATTTGATCTCTATGAAGCAATGCAGTAAGATCATTTCCCAGACCGAGAAATTTATCTTCCTTATGATTTGTTCCCAGGGAAAGAAGAATATTGTGGCCACATCCATGGCATCCAAACAGGGCTCCTACGCACTGTAGCAACAGATGGAAAAGGTCATGGAGGAGTACAAGGACATCTTAACCTCACCGAGAAGGGTACCCTTACAGTGTTAGGTCAAGCACTCCATCGATCTGACCCCGAAAGCACCGCTACCCAATGGGTTAATCTATGGACGCTCTGTTCTGGAGAGTGATAAAATCAATAGGCACATTCATGAGTTGTTGTATAAAGGGCACATCAAGCCAAGTTCATCACCCTATGGGAGCTCGATCGTGTTGGTACAGAAGAAGTATGAGACCTGGAGACTCTGTATTGATTATCGGGTGCTAAATAAGATCACTTTTTGGAACACTTATCCAATCCCACAGATTGATGACCTTTTGGAGGAGCTCAATGGGGCCAAATATTTTAGCAAGATTGAATTGAAGTTTGGTTATCACCAGGTACCAATCAAACCATCCGATGTGTGGAAAATTGTCTTCAAATCTAAGGAGGGCCTTTTCAAATGGTTGGTCATGTCTTTCAAGTTAACGAATTCCCCCGCAACCTTCATGAGGCTGATGGCAGACATCTTGCGACCCTTCACCAACTCATTTGTGGTAGTGTAATTGGATGACATCTTGATCTTCAATTGGAGTTGGGAAGAACACCTCCACCATAGTCGACAGGTCCTCCAAACCTTGCGACAACACGAATTGTGTGCCAATTTGGAGAAATGCACTTTTGGTATGACCCATGTTTAATATTTGGGGTACATCATTGATGAGAGGAGTGTGCATGTGGACCCATCCAAGATAAAATTTATTTGGGAATGGTCAGCCCTAACCACTCTAATTGAGCTCTGCAGCTTTCTAGGTCTTGCTAATTTCTACCGCAGGCTCGTGTTGGGGTTCTCTCATATCACTTGGCCTTTGAGTCAAGTCACCAAGGATGGAGTAAAATAAAATTTAATTTGGTCTGAATCCCAATAGAAGGCATTTGATGATTTGAAGCATCATATTTTCTCTACACTAGTTCTCACATTACCATACCTGCAACAACCGTTTGAGATTGAGATAGATGCCTCTGACTACGTTATTGGTGCAGTTCTTACTCAGCAGCGGCATCTAGTGTCATATCACAGTGAGACACTTTCAGACACAGTCTGAAAGTATCCCACATTTGAAAAAGAGATGTATTCCATTGTGCAGGCATTCTGACACTGAAAGAATTAAATTCTAGGGAAGGAAATGGTCATCCACACAAACCACCGGCCCCTGCAATTTATAAAAACATAAGGAAAGTTGTGGAACGATCACCATTATAAATTGTCCACATATCTACAAAAATTCCATTTGAACATTAAGTATAAGAAGGGCATAACCAATAATGTTCCAAACTGCCTTAGTTTACCGTCGGTCATGGTTCTGACCACTGTGCTCGACTCTTATGGACACGAGATTTCGGGGTGGCCGCATCTTTACAAGAGCGATCCAGAATTTAGCAAGACATACCAGATGCTCTTGGAAGGCAAGCAAGTTCCTAATTTTCATCTCCGTGGTGCACTATTATGCCACCTAGGACACCTTCATGTTCCTTCAAGCAAGCGTGCCAAGATGATTTGGGAGGTGCACTATAGTCGGGTCATTGGAAATTTCAAGGTAGAGAAAACAATGGTAGTGTTGCAGAAGTATTTTTATTAACCGAACCTTCGGTAGGATGTTAGGAATATTGCACTGCCTACACCATTTCCAAACAGTACATCAAGAAGCAAGGTATATATACCCCTATACCTACTCCTAGTCAGCCTTGGGAATCCATTTCCATGGATTACATGTCGGGCCTTCCTTCTACTAAGCATGGAAATGACTATGTTTTCGTGGTCATTGACAAATTCTCTAAGATGGATATTCTGCAAGAAGAGTATCATAGCATAATCCATTGCTAAGCTCTTCTTTGAATGAGCGTAGGTACATTTTGGGATCCCATAGTCCATTATCTCAGATTAGGGCAGTAGGTTCCTAAGTACATTTTTTTCAAACCTCTAGTCAATGTTGGATACCAAGTTCACTAAGTCCACTTCCTTCCATCCCCAAATTGGTGGCCAAACAGAGGTCATCAACAAGATGATCATGAACATTCTACACATGTACAACTAGAATCATCCACGAATATGGGATGAAATCCTGCCCTATGTCTAGCACAATTACAACAGAGCTCTCCATAGGTCAACTGATCATAGTCCCTTTCAGGTGGGGTTATGATTCCAGCCACTATGTCCCATTGATGTGGCCATACCATTTGTAGCTTCTCAGGCAGATTCGTCTCATGTCTGGGCTGAAGATTATAGGTCTAACAGCATCATTGATCACATTCATAAAATCTTCTAGTAGATCCATGACATATTGGACCGAGTCAATGCTAAGTACAAGCAGCGTCATGATTAGTAACGGGTGCCACACAAGTTCTAGGTGGGCGACAATTTTTTCCTCGCTAGGCCCCACTGCAAACATTTCCCACTTCTATATGGGCCGTACACCATAACCAATGATGTATGGGACAATTCCTTCGAGCTCAACATTCCTACACCCAGTACTTAAGGCGGATCGGCTGCGACCATAATTTCCCCCATTGTTCGACACATTCGATGTTGTTGAGCAACTGACACCAATAGATCTCAACCCAAGTTGTATCGAACAGGCCACAACTGATAGGATTACAAACATATAAATCAAGAACACTCGCCAGTAAAGGATCCAGCTATATTGAGTTGTCAAAGTAGGCCAACTCCTTCACCAGGGAAAGTGGTTCACTAGGGACCAGGTTCAACAGAAATTTCCCCACCTCATGGAGGCTCTGCACGTAATGGGGACCTTTGCTTCCTAAGGGGGGAGGACTGATCCATGTGGATATTGATGGCCACCCACCTATTCCACCTAGATCTCCAGTTGGTTTCATGTATTTCCTTGATTATAGCAGCATTTACTACTTGTTGACAGTGCTAGAACCGCCAACATGTCAATGTATATCCCCAGTAAGAAGTGCTAACTAGACCTCAAACCGTTTGGAGTAGGAGTCCCAGCAGTGGGTAGTACAGTAGTGCCTTGACTGCAGTAGCGCATAGGGGTAAGCAAGATATCTTTATCGGAAGAAAGTGTGTGGCCTTGTAGCGATTCAAGAGAGATGCATGGGGGTTCTAACACACGAAAGGGAAAAGGAAGTGTGTCCCTTAGAAGCCTGTAATAGTACGCAGCCTGAAAGGAACACATGAGCATAATGACATTATGGGTTGGAAGCAGAATAGTCCACAATCTAGGGTGATGAGTTAAACCAACAACACGATTCCAACAAGATTCATACAATCATATACAAATTATTTCATACATGAATGCATAATTTAAATGACATACATTTCTAAAGCAATCGTAATAGTCCAACTACAATAACAACATATACATGAAAATGTGTTGGCTCTGTTACATATATATGTATAAGGTGAAATTGCCATCCATACATACACCATTAATGGCTACTAGCCCCAATAGTGGAAAATTACAATCAACACTTCTTGCTCCTCCAAATAGATGTACTCGCTCTGCACTGTGGAGAAGCCAAGGCTCATCACAATACTCTCCAAGCCCTCTTTAAGAAATGCCTAGCAAAATCTTGGCTCCCCCAAAAGCCTATTCTATGAGTTATGAGGTTTTATATATAGCAAAGGGTGGGTTGACCCTTGACATTCCCCTTTGACGCTTATACTACCCTCATGACTCTTCAACTTCATTACATATAACTCTTTACATTACATATTATTGTTCTCGTTCCACTAAGGACACTTGGAATTTCATTTTACATTACATTTGATTATAACAGATATATAACATTACATTGTCTATATATATAAAACAGGAACTTATGTGAACAGTGATAGAACTTGACTATGATTACACACTTGAACACTTAGTGATACAACATAGACCATACAGAACATATAAAACATACTTTGCTTGATGCAACAACCTTCGTGACAATATTGCATGAAGTGAGTGTGAAACATGTCTATGTAATGAGAACAACTCATACGCACAAATATTTCCCCTTGAAGTAGAACAAACTTCCCTTTTCATGACAAATGATAATCCCCATGCCCAAAGATGACACATGTTTCATAAATATGAACAACTCTTAATATCAAGGAGAGGGGCTTGAGATCATCAACTTACCAATAAGTGACCAAGGAATGATCAATCACAGGATCCACTGTATGTTCTAAAATTTGCATGCGAGCCAAAATTTTAGAGGGTGGTTGTAGTCGCTACAACATTGTTGACACACTGGTATAACTCTAGCTCCTTATATGGACCTTGTCTCGTGAAAAGCGAGTCTAACTCTTCTGGAACTATTGTTTGATTCTTTAATCGGCGTGCCTTCCTCAGTAGCTTGAGTGAAAGATGTAGTCCCCACCATCCTCTTGATCGGTAAGCACACATACCAAGCCAAGCCAATTGAGTTGTTTCAATTGGGGATGAGGGGTATATTGGTGCACAGGTAATATAATTGTCAGACTTTTAGTTTCATCTCTGGTGTTGCTCCACTACCAACAGGCCTATACAGTACCCCGGCGGAGTTACCTGCATCACCTCTCTGCATAGGAAGACTTTCTCTTCTTTCACCTTTATTTCATATATATATATATATATAGATAGCTAAATACTCTCTTTTTTTCAAAGAACTGTGTATAGGAAATTATTTACTTTTCATGAGGTGAAAGAGGGATCCTGACTCATTGAGAGTGTTAGCACTCCATAATTTTCTAAGGTTGAAGAAGAAAATCGCAAGGTAACCTCAAACCTACTTTGGAAGCTAGGATCTAGCCTTCGCCAGCATCAGAGAGGGCTCTCTTTGTAAGATTTAACTTTGTTGTATTAAATATTATGCTAGTTATGAAGTTTAAGGTTTGATTTGTTTTTGAATGGTTGGTTGATAACTAGATTACCATTGGGCTATGGAGTCTATTACATAAAGTACGGATCGACTTCAATGTCTACAGATAGATCTCACAAGGAATGGTAGCCAAACTGAAAGGATTATTTTGGTTTATGAGATGGGGAAGGATGAACAGATTAAGATTCAGTTTAGATATAGAGCATTGTCAGCTAAATTCTATATTTAAAATCAAAAGAAAAATTGAAATTATTCGTATCCGGGAGCAGAGTATAGATTTAAAAAAATTATGTCCTTTACTTATCTATTGAATAATTCAGATTAAGAAACAAATATGTGCGATAGACAGATAAATATAAACACATAAGATGATAGAGGCACTTCACCAACAACTTGACACAAGAATGTTGTTAAAGAGCTTTTTGTATTACTGGTAAATCTGTTGATGCTTCAGCGATATACAATAGACTAAGTGTTTTTCTGTTTAAAAACCAACATCTATTACTTCAAATGATGAAGTATTTATAACTTGTTTACAAAAATATTTTGATTTAAAATATCAATATTTAGTATGAATATCTAAAAGAAATATCTTCAAACAGAATTCAAGATTTCGTTACAAAAGGGTATGAAAATAGATTAAATTGTTCTAAAAATATCACTCTCCTATGTACTGGCGCTATTTCTGGGCATTCTGGTAGTGATTGGGCCTTTAATCGAGCAATGTTGTTGTTGGCATGTGTGTCTCGTTGTCCCACTATTCAAGTGTGTTTTTTTTTATGACTATAGTTGTTGAATGAGCAATGGTATTTAGCTTGTTGTCCTCTATCCATTTTCTACTTGTTGATTAAAATACGTTGAATGTGTCCTTGTTGTCTTATTTTCCTTTACTATTATTTTTTCTTTTAAAAGTGAGGTAGGGGGACCAATTCTTTCATACTATGAATGGATGTCAGGAGGGGCCATGTGACACCTGAGGACTAGACGCCGAGAGATGAAGTGGAGGTGGAGCCGGGTTTGAAAGTCAAAGAAATTTGCTTTTCGAAGAGGGGGCGGGGGTAGGGTGCTACAGTGGTGTATGAAAAGGGGGGGGTCCAAAATATGGAGAGGATGACACGTAGATTTGAGTTTGGACTCCCCCTTGAATAATTTGAAATGGAGGGTCTGAAGTTTTCCTCTGTTGTTGATCTGGGCAAGTTTGATCCGGGTCATTGAGAGATAAGGATTTTAATTTTAACACGCGACCTTTTCCTTATTATAATCACAGGTTTTCCAAGAAATGGACCTGAAAAACATTTCTAATTGATTAAATGAAATATCGCATCCAGAAAGGGTTTTATCGCAATCGCATCCGGATCGGGCCTCTGTCGTACCAAAATCACAATACAGACAAAGAGATTTTTCCACTAATTTTCCGTGTTTTACCAAATGGGAAAACCTAGAAAATTAAACATCGTGATACATAATATATCGCATCCGTAGAGCTAATCGCAATCGAAGGCCGGATGGAGGACTTATAATTGTTTCCATAGCATTCCACTGATGGACCGAACGCAATATTTAATTAAGAACCATTTTATAGTTATTGCGTTCGTCCAGGGCCAATCGCAATTGCAATTGCATCGCGTAGGGGTATATGGAAGTGAGACTTGATGTTTCGGGGTATCGGTGTGGGGTAGCTGATGCGGGATTTGTTTGCGGGACTGTGGGAGTATTATTGGAGGGCTTATGCGGAATGTGATGCGGGATAAGGAATGCAGGATTATATACTACGGGACTATAAAGCAGAAGGGTTATTGCGGGACATTATCACTGCGAGATGCAGGATTAGCGGGGTCATCGCATATCACAATCGGGAAGGGGTGAGTGGCCTTTCTTTATGTCATATAATATATGTCGATTGCGATAATGCAGGATAGTGCGGGCCCATATAATGTATTACATTGTAATACATTACAATGTAACGTATGCGGCATGTTTTAAATATGGGTAACGACTGTCGTATGTATCATATATAATGGAAACACGACTAGATTTTATACAATCCGAGCTTTGGTAATACAATGGATCTTGCGGCTAGAGTTTATGAATTTCTCCAAATGGAAAATGGGTTAAGGCTAGAGTTAGGATAAAACATGGAAAAATGTCTAGAGTTGGGTTTTAGAACAAATGAAGGGATAATGAAAAGAAACTATGAGGGAAAGGTTATGTGGGTCCGAGCTAGAGTTAAAATCATATATCATATTCTTAATGGGGGAGATGGTTTTTTACAAAGGATAGATGAAAACATGATTTAAAACGTAGTGGATCCTTTTGAAGTCAAAACTTCGTTCTGGCCTATCTTGCAATCCAGGAATCGGATTTGAGCATAGGACGTACAGTTGGAAATTTGCTTCTAAGCACTTTCTGATGAAAATGTCTGCATTATGATATGATCCAAACATTGTTATGCAAAAATCTCCTTAAATATTGATACTTGGTGTCGCTTTGGAAATAATTTGCAGGATAAAACATTATTTACAACTTCTCAAACATATTAATGATTAGTTATAATAATGCAATCCTATAAAAATTATAGGACCCTAACAGTGGCTCCAGCTAGGGATGGCACTTCCTGGTGAAGTGTCAAGAACACCGTAGACTAGTAGCCTAATCCATTAGGTTGATCCCAAATCTGCAACCTATTATTGTCATAAAAACTCTACTACTGAAACTCTTAAACTGAAACCAAAACCATTTTTCAAACTAAAATCTGAAATACACACTGAATTGAAAGTTGTACTGCTATCTGAAACTAAAACTGATAATAATGCCTGAAAAATATGATCAAAGTGTTGAGGTTATTTGCACACTGCTACCTACTCTATACTGCTAGAAGTAATGTTGAATCAAATAATAAAAAAATTCCAATGAAGCCAGTCAAGTAGCTGTTGAAATAAGTGGACTGCTTGACTGCTTGTTAGTATAATCAAAAGGAAAAATTGATTTTTTGTCGATAAATCAAAGTTGTAGAATGCACTGGCAACTGTTTTTGGATCTGATCATGAAAATATGATTGAACACTTGAGCTGAAAAGAGCCTCCATGTAGTTTTCTATATGATCAGTAAAAGCATGATTAATTAGTTTACCTTGCAGACCTTGATTGACCGATTGAGCATGAAAGATTTCATCAGTTGTATTCTCAAGGTTAAACCCTGATTCCCACTATTCAGTTTCAGCCTTATGCTCGAAAACAAGAATCTCGTCAATCTGTAAATCAAAAGGCAATACAATCTCCTCTTGTTTTGGAGAAGGAAGATTTTCTAAGAACTATTTAGGATCTTGGAAAATATATCATTGAATCTAAAAATCCAAAAGTTCAATACCCTTCTTAAATCTTTCAGCAATTAACTCGAGAAAACAAATTTTACCTTTAGGAGAAATTTTTCTCGTTTTCAAACAATGAAACACGGTCGTTGAACAAGCTTCATCAATTTGAAAATATGTTAACCTATCCCTGAATTATTTTAAATAAGTATTAATTAATTTACCATTTATAAGTCGACTACTAATGAAGACAGCAGCAATATTTTTCAAATAACTATTAATAAGCTCCGTAATTTTCACGCTCTCTCTTCTCAAAAACAAATCTCATTGCCCTGATGATGGACTCACTAAGCTAGTCCAAAACTTTGGTTTCAAATATGTTCACAGGTTTTTCCTCAAAATAAAAAAATAACCATATCTAGGCTTTACCACATCCCCTATCATGTTGCTTAACAATAAATCTTATCAATATGCAATGGAGCCGCCATGAGTTTTCTGCAAATCTAGATTCTTTAACAGTGGAATCACCCTGAAAACTTTGAAGTTCTGGATGCTTGAATGTGGAGTCACCAGGTGAATGATACAACCTTCTTGTGTCTAATCACTATCCACCATCAGTAATCAGATCTGGAACTTGATATGATTTTATGAGGAATTTGAATGTTCTGCAAATCTAGATTCTTTAACAGTGGAATCACCCTGAAAACTTTGAAGTTCTGGATGCTTGAATGTGGAGTCACCAGGTGAATGATACAACCTTCTTATGTTTAATCACTGTCCACCATCAGTAATCAAATCTGGAACTTGATATGATTTTATGAGGAATTTGAATGTTCTTTCCCTAGTATGGTCACCAGACTAGTAGCACTGTGTAATTTTTTGAGGTTAAAGAAGAAAATCATTAAGGTAACCACAAACCTACTTTGGAAGCTGGGATCTAGCCCTACCATCTTCAGAGAGGGCTCTCTCTCTAAGATTAACTTTGTTGTATTGAATATTAGGCTAGTTATGAAGTTTAAGGTTTGATTAATATTTGAATGGTTGGTTGATAACTATATTGCCATTGGGCTATGGACTCTGTGTAGGAATTTACAGGGTAAGTTCCCCAAACAAAACACCAAAGGACACCGCTCACAAATAGATCACAAATCAATACACCAGTATTGTTGACGTGGTTAAAACCCTCAAAGAGGGAAACAATCCACGGCATGAGCCAACGCGGCCACTTCAGGCAATTTATTAATAAAAGAATGAAAATTTACATAAGCTTCTCTCATGAATGGTTCCCCTACAAATGACCCTCCATACTCTTTAAATAGAGATCATGGACCAATCAGGTGTTAAGCCATGGATCAAGTGTCGGTAATACCGAGGAGAGAATGAACCGTCGGATCACTACATATCGTGACTGTGGGATGGTAAGTTACAAAAGTACATAGTAAAGAAACACACTTTCCCTAACTCTACACTAGACCAAGTTATACTTAACTATTTCCTATGTGTCAGAATATCCTAACATCCCCCCTTAAGAACAACTTGGGATAGGATTGAAGGATGTACAAATATGACACAATAGGAGAAGGAAGGAGGCATTAGAGTCTATCCCCCCTTAGTGACAACTTCCTGAACTCCAACCATAAATCAAAGTTTAGTAAACTTCACCTCTGTGAGAACCTTTGTAAAGATGTCTGCAACTTGATCATCTATTGAACAATATTTCACTTCAAGAACATGGTCATGAATGAGCTTTCTTATGAATTGCATGTGCAGTTCAATGTGTTTGCTACACTCATGTTGGACTAGATCTTTGCATAGTTGAATGGCATTTTGATTATCACATCAAAGTATAGACGGATGTTGCTGCTGAAAGCCAAACTCTGATAGGATCTGACGAAGCCATAGGGCTTCCTTACTAGCTTCTACGGGACCACGATACTCTGCTTCTGTTGAAGAAAGAGAAATGGCACTTTGTTTCTTGCAAGCCCATGTAATAGGTCCTGAACCAAGAGTGAACACATAACCTGCAGTAGACTTCCGATCATTAGGGTCACCAGCGCAATCAGAACCAGTGAAACCAACCAATAGAGGAGATGCTTCTGCACTGTAATGAATCCAAAACTGAACTGTACCTCAAACATAATGAAGTATTATTTTAGTTGCTTTCCAATGACTTTCATGTGGGTTTTGCATAAACCGAGCAATAAGGCCAACAACAAAGGAAAGGTCAGGACGAGTATGGGTCAGATACAAAAGTTTTCCTACAAGTTGACGGTATAAGGTAGCATCAACTTCAGGGGAAGTACAAGTGACTGAAAGTTTGGCTCCATACTAAAAGGGAGAAGGGGTTGGCTTACAGTCTTCCATGTGAAAATGGCGTAGAAGATCACATGCATACTTGGACTGGGAAAGGGAAATACCTTCCTTGGATTGCAAGACTTGAAGACTAAGAAAATAATGCAAGTGACCTAAGTCTGTCAATTCAAAATTCTTTTTAAGGCTAGACTTCACATGGTTTATAAGGTTGGGATCACTACCAGTAAGGATAAGATCATCAACATAAAGAACAAGAATGATAAGAGACTTGCCCACTTTCTTAGTGTAGACAGTATTGTCAGAATGACACCTAGAAAATCCAGTTTCTAAAAGAAAGCTATCCATTTTGGCATACCAAGCCCAAGGGGCTTGCTTGAGACCATAAAGACATTTCTTAAGCTGACATACAAGGTTGGAGTCTGTTTGTATAAAGCCAGTAGGTTGTTCCATATAGATTTCTTCATGCAAGTCCCCATGCAAGAAGGCAGATTTAACATCCATCTGATGGAATTCCCATTTGAAAGAGGCAGCAAGGGAAAGAAAAAGGCGGATAGAGTTCATTTTGGCAAAAGGGGAGAAGGTTTCAGTATAGTCAATGCCTTCAACTTGTGAAAACCCCTTAGCAACAAGACGAGCTTTATGTTTATCAACTTTTCCATCTGGTCAATACTTGGTTCTGTAAACCCATTTGCATCTAACAATTTTCCGTCCCTTTGGAAGGGGATCAATATCCCATGTATCATTTGCCAATAATGAATGATATTCTTCATTCATAGTTGCATCCCAATCTGGATGGCCTGAAGCTTCTGCAAAGGTGTCAAGATCATAATTAGCTAAATCTTGAGCTAGTAAAGAAAAGGCTTTATCAAACTGAGAACGTGTACGTCGTTGATTTGTAAGATCACCGACAAGAGCACCTGCTGCATCCCGAGTAGCACGGATCCATTTTGGAAGCTGAGGAGCTGAAGGAGGATCCTGAGAGGGTGGGGGAGGATTGTCATCCTCGCTGTCATCATCTGAAGAAGAAATATTTTCAGAAGTAGAAGGGATAGAGAGAGGTGGCACATCCGCCGAACTAGGCTCATAGGCCGATATATTTTCAGCAAATTTTACATCTCTTCTAATGATAACATTTTTGGACTTAAGTGGAATAAGTCTATATCCTTTGACATCTTTAGAATATCCAAAAAAAATACATTTTTCACTCTTAGGTTCTAAAGCTTTATGTTTCTCATCTAGAATATGGGCCCATGCTTCACTTCCAAAAACACGAAAGTGACTTACATATGGTTTAATTGAGCTCCATGCTTATTCTGGAGTGATATTCTTTAAAACCTTAGTAGGAGTGCGATTTATTATGTATTTTTTGCAGTTAATTGCTTCCGCCCAAAAATTAAGACTAAGTCCTTTAGATTGAAGCGTACAATTAGCCATTTCCTTTAAGGTGCGATTCTTCCTTTCAGCTACACCATTTTGTTGTGGAGTATAAGGAACAGTATGTTGCATTTGAATTCCATTCTCAGTGCAAAAGTTGATGAATTTGTTGTTAACATATTCTCTGCCATTATCAGATCTTAGCTTAAGAATTTGATGTCCAGATTGTTTTTCAACAAAGGCCTTAAGGGCCAAGAACATGTTAAATACTTCACTCTTGAGTTTTAAGAAGTATACCCAAGTGCATCTGGATAAATCATCAATGAAAGTTAAGAAATACTTGTAGCCAGAGAATGAAACAACTGGAAGTGGACCGCATAAATCACTATGCACAAGCTGTAAAGGGGTTGAGGTGTGCCAAGAGGCACGTTTTTCAAAACTATCCCGATGATGTTTTCTGAGTACAAATCTGGAACAAACACCATCTCTACAAGATACCATTGGAAGACCTGCCACCATATTTTCTTTACATAGATTCTAAAGGGAACGATAGTTTAAGTGACCAAATCGCTCATGCCAAAGTTTGCTCACTTCATCATTATGAGCAATAAATACCGAGGGAATATTTGATGACCCAAAGTTGTTAAACTTACACATCCTTGTAGAGTCATCATTTATGCCAGTAGCTAAAATCTGCCTAGGATCTCTTAGGTCCTTAATTACAACATCGTGAGGTGAAAATTCAATGATTTTACCTTCACCTGAATGAGTTATCTGATATACAGATAGAAGGTTGCAGGATAAGGCTGGAACACATAATACATCATTGAATTGACCATTGTCTATATGAATAGTTCCAGTCCCTACAACACTAAGAGATCTATCATCACCAACATATATTTTTGGTGTTACAATCATTTAAAGAAGAAAACATGGCTTTGTTTTTGGTCATGTGATAAGAAGCTCCAGAATCAATGAGCCACTCATGAGAATGGGAAGAAGAAGATACATTTAGTGCATATCCATACCGAGATGCTTGACAACCACATGCAAAAAGTGTTATTCCTGAAGATGAAGTTGAAGTTGTTGAGTGCTCCAAATGGATGTTATGCTTCTTCATTGTTGCTTCGAAGGCTTCCATCTTCTTAAAGCATTTGGATTCGAAGTGGGCATCTCGATTACAAAAGTGGCAATGTCTATCAGTCTTCTTCCCTTTGTTTTTATTTGCCTTATCATTTTGTTGAAATGATTTTTCATTTTGAGACTGAAATGACTTAGGACCCTTTTTTGGTTTAGGACCATTCTTTTTAGGATATGGATCCTTAGGATTCTTTGAATTTGGTTGCTACTGGGCGGCTAAGGCTTTCTTAGAAGAGTTTCCAAGATTAAGAAGACCAAGATGTAAGAGTTTTTCTTGTTCTCTTATTAAAAAATCACAAAAGGCATCAAAGGAAGGGGACTTGTAGTCTTGTCCTTGAGAAATGAAGGCTTCTTTTGTAGAATGGAAGGTGGAAACAAACAAAAAGTAGGCTGGTCTCGACTTAGTAAGAATGGGATAAGGTTACCATCTTCTTTATTAACCTTAACACCTTCCAAGAGAAGTCTAAGGGTCTTGAACTTAGACAAAAATGTTCAATGGAATAAAAATTATTGGGGTCCAATGTAAGCAACTCATTTTTGAGTTGATGGGCTCTAAGTTCATTTTTAATTCCAAAAACCTTAGTGATTTGTTTCATTTCTTCATTAGGAGTATCAAGTTCTGCGATATGGAATCTAAGGTCTGGAGAAATAGACATCCCTATCAACCCACGTGCTTGATCTTGCCTATTTTTCCATTTGGTTGTCTTATCTTCATCTTTCGGTTTGGTTTCTTGACCTAAGGCTATTCTGTAAAGACCTTTACTTCCAAGTAAATCCACAATGTAAGACCACCATTGGAAGTAGTTGGTGTTGTCAAGAATAACTTGGCATGGAATTTCCATTTTAACAAAAATTGAAGCTATAGATGCTGAAACTAAGTGTTCAAATGGAAAAATCTCGAAAAATTAAAAAAAAAACGGCTCTGAAAATAGCTTCCAGATGAAGAAGTTATGGCCTTTTGAAGAAAAGTTGTTGAAGATGCCGATGAAGTGTGGGAATGTGCAGAAATGAATGATAATGTTATATTTAAAAAAAATCAGCCTCCCTTCCAAGCTTAATCTAATTAGCTCAAAAAAAAAGAAAGACTTGAACTCAAGACCTCTATTCTCATAAAGTAGCTTTGGACCAAGTGAGCTAGATTAAAAGGTTAGTAATTTTTGGAAAAGAGGAAGGGTTTGTTTTTTTTGTTTTGTTTTTTTTTTAAATCACTAAAGCGTTGGGGTGCATGCTTACTTGAGAAAGCTCTTTTTTTCCTACAAAACAAAAAACACAAAACCCAACACGGACATACAAAAAAAACAATCCTTACGGCTTCAAGTTAGCTTTAGCCGGACACTAAATATTTTCCTCAATGCTTCTGATTTTCCGAGATCACACTAAGGCGCGGCAGAAAAGAGCATACGCATGAGAAAAATCCTTCCTTTCTGTTTCTGATTTTCCTAGATTGCTGTTTCTGATTTTCCTAGATTGCACAGAGTCACGAGGCAAAGAGCATACACAGAAATGAAAGTTATAGATCTGGTAATAGAAAAAAACAAAGAGCTAAATAAACCGAAATAAACAGAGAGAAAATAACTAAAAACTACAAATAAACATTGCATACCTCCAAATCTTAAAAATAGCATAGCTAGGGCTATCGGAAACCTTTTCGTGTCAAACGAAAGGGGTTCCTCACTGGAACAAATGCTCCTAACACAATACAGTAGTCCTCTCAGCCTGAAAGCAGTCAGTAACAGTAGATCTAGGAAATGACAGTTGGATGCAGTTCTACCAGCTTCAGATTTGGATCACCAACAGATGCGGCCCTCAAATAGCTTTGATACCATGTAGAAATTTACAGGGTAAGTTCCTCAGACAGAACACCGCTCACAAACAGATCACAGATCAATACACCAGTATAGTTCACGTTGTTAAAACCCTCAAAGAGGGAAACAGTCCACGGCCTGAGCCAATGCAGCCACTTCAGGCAATTTATTAATAAAAGAATGAAATTTACATAAGCTTCTCTCATGAACGGTTCCCCTACAAATGACCCTCCATCCTGTTTAAATAGAGATCATGGACCAATTGGGTGTTAAGCCACGGATCAAGTGTCAGTAATACTGAGGAGAGAATGAATCGTCAGATCACTACATATCGTGACCGTCAAATTGTAAGTTACAAAATTACATAGTAAAGAAACACACTTTACCTAACTCTACACTAGACCAAATTATACTTAACTATTTCCAATGTGTCGGAATATCCTAGTAGTCTGTTACAAAAAGTACGGGTCGACTTCAATGTCTACAGATAGATCTCACAGGGCAGGGTAGCCAAACTAAGTGGATTCTTTTAGTTTATGAGATGGGGAACGAAGAACGGATTAAGATTCATTTTAGATATAGAACATTGTTACCTGAATTCTATATTTAAATATCAGCATTGTTACCTGATAACTAGATTACCATTGGGCTATGGAGTCTATTACATAAAGTACGGATCGACTTCAATGTCTACAAATAGATCTCACAGGGAATGGTAGCCAAACTGAAAGGATTATTTTGGTTTATGAGATGGGGAAGGATGAACAGATTAAGATTCAGTTTAGATATAGAGCATTGTTAGCTAAATTCTATATTTAAAATCAAAAGAAAAATTGAAATTATTCGTAGCCGGGAGCAGAGTGTAGATTTAAAAAAATTATGTCCTTTCTTATCTATTGAATAATTTAGATTAAGAAACAAATATGTGTGATAAACAAAGAAATATAAACACATAAGACGACAGAGGCACTTCACCAACAAGTTGACACAAGAATCTTTTGAAAGAGATTTCTATATTATTGGCAAATCTGTTGATGCTTCAACGATATACAATATTGTTCTTCTGTTTAAAAACCAACATCTATTACTTCAAATGATGAAGTATTTATAACTTGTTTACGAAAATAATTTGATTTAAAATATCAATATTTAGTGCAAATATCTAAAAGAAATATCTTGAAACAGAATTCAAGATTTTATTACAATAAGGTATGAAAATAGATTAAATTGTTCTAAAAAATAACAATCACTAGTGTACTGGTGTTGTTTCTGGGCGTTCTAGTAGTGATTGGGCCTTTAATCGAGCAATTTTGTTTGAGTTGCTAGCATGTGTGTCTTGTTGTCCCACTATTCCAGTGCGTTCTGTTTTATGACTGTAGTTTTTGAATGAGCAATGGTATTTAGCATGTTGTCCTCTATCCATCTGCTACTTGCTGATTAAAATTCATTGAATGTGTCATCGCCCTCTTCTTTTCCTTTACTGTTGTTTTTTCTATTAAAAGCGAGGCAAGGGGAGTGATTCTTTTAGACTATGAATGGATGTCGAGAGGGGCCACGTGGCAACTGAGGATTGGAGGCTGGGAGATGAAGTGGAGGTGGAGTCAGAAGTCAAAGAAATATTCTTTTCGGGGGGGTGCTACAGTGATGTATGAGAAGGGGGGGTCCGAAATATGGAGAGGATGAAATGTAGCTTTGAGTTTGGACCCCCTCCCATTGAATAATTTGAAATGTTGCTCAGGGGGGTCATAATTTTTCCTCTATCATTGATCTGGGCAGGTTTGATTCGAGTCGTTGAGAGATAAGGATTTTACTTTTAACACACAGCCCTTTCCTCATTATAATCGCAGGTTTTCTAAGAAACAGACCTGAAAAACCTTTCCAATTGATTAAATATCGCATATGAACAGGGTTTTATCACAATCACATCCAGATTGAGCCTCTGTCGTATCGCAATCGCAATATAGACAGAGAGCTTTTTCCACTAATTTTCAATGTTTTACCAAACGGGCAAACCTAAAAACTTAAACACCGCGATACACAATATACCGTATCCGCAGAGCTAATCACAACTAGAGGCCAAATGGAGGACTTGTAATTGTTTCCATAGAATTTTACCGATGGACCAAACATGATATTTTATTAAGAACCATTTTATAGTTATCACGCCCATCCAGGGCCAATCGCATCGGGTAGGGATATATGGAAGTGGGACTTCATGCTGTTGGGTATTGGCATGGGGTAGCCAATGCGGGATTTGTTTATGGGACTACGGGAGTATAATCTAATGGACTTTTAGGGTTGTGAATATAATCTCTCTCTTCCTCTCCCCCTCCCCTCTCTCTACTTTTGTGGTTGTGAATATAATCTCTCTCTAGTTGTGAATATTAAAGAAAAAGCATATAAAAGTGTAACTATTCATATATGTTATATGGTTGTAACAACTATTGTTGTGTGGATGGTTGTAACAACTATGGTCTTATGGTGGCTAGTACCACTATTGTAGTGTTGTGAATAACGGTTACATAGGGAAAGTGGAAATAGCATACATACAAATAGGTTATGGTGATTATATAGCATGATTATACAGTTGACGATGATACAATTAATTGTTTCTGCACTTTATTTCGAACTCTATATCTCTAGCTCTAATTCCAAAGGGAGTATGTATGCTCACCTTACTCATTAACTTTTTCAATAAGATAAGAAATAAAGTGTCAGTATCTGCATACTTCCATCAGGGATCAAAATTCGCTCTTTCCATTTTCATTTTAGGAGTCCCATACTGAAAATTTTGCATCATTCTATTAGGTCATGATATACTGATCCACTGATGGTTGTTTTTCTCTTCAACAAATCTAAATTCTTCCCTCATAGACTATACTTGCTAATCCCTCTTCAGATTGTCTTCATTTATGGTTTCATAATCAATCTACAGTGCATTTCATTAGGTCATAGGGCATGATTTCATTAGATCTTATAAATGAGGATTTACAATTAACATTGGCCTAAGTTCACGAGTTAAAAAATAATTAACATTGGCCTAAGTTCTTAGCGGTGGCTTTGTGCAGGTACACGATAATCGGTAAAAAAAATTCTCAGTAAAGAGTACGATCTCAACTATAAGCCAATAGAATACAACCATGTCATCATGACTTAATAAGAAGAGCCTTAAAACAACCAATCACCATTTTAAAAAATTATTTTAAAATATAAAGTTAACATTACACATACCATTTTAAATTTTTTTTGTCAACTTTGAAAAATTTACCGTCAACGCATTTAATGCGTTATGTCTTGCCGGAAGGAATAAAAAGAGTGACGTAATAAATGATCCTCATCCCGCGTATTTTTGGCGTTACATTTACATTATCCATTCAAACAAATTGGTCGTTAATTACGGTAAGAAAATGTGTCAAACAAATTGGTCGTTAATTACGTTAAGAAAATGTGCAATCACGCTGCTCTCATTTTTAATTCCTTCAGCGTTTCACACTCTTCTCATACGCAACACACACGTTGCGAGAGTGAATGAATTGACATGCACATTCAATGATTGTGACAATACGCGTCTAGAGGGTCATATTATAATGCAAAGATCAAGTCTTATGTTTATTGTTTACATTTTTTCAAAGTTGGGACCCACATTTTGTAATTCATTTCAGCTGGCAGATGTTGCGTTTGCATTGCATTTTCTTGAATTTTTTTAAAATATATATATAATATGATATATAATTTTGATGATTTATGATTATTATTTAATATTTTAGATGTAATTGTTAAAGGGTTTATGCCTTGATGTGAGCTAATTTGGTTTTTAACATTTATATTTAGTCATAATGGATATTTATATTATAAATATAAAATTAAAAAATTTAATGAAATGCAATTTTAATATAATTATAAAATTTTAATATTTTTAAATTTTAATAAAAATGGCATATAAGATGTAGGTTAATTGGTTATTGCCTTGTTCTAAAGTTATATGTAAAGTAAGAGATTCAATGTTTAATTCTTTGTGGATTTGACCAACAAATTTTTAAATAAAAATGAAATTTAAATATAATTATAAATTTATAAAAAAAAATTATTATAATTTTAATAGAAGATGTTTTGACAATTGATATGAGATAGTTTTTCTTATAATGTTATAAATAGCAAAATAGTAAATTCACCTAGTGGAAAAGCTACTCAAAAATTATAAATCGTTGAATAAACACATAACATTTTTTTATTGAAACTAAGTTTATTGTGGCAAGAGATGCTTTACAATTTAGTATGAGGGAAATGTGTAGGTGTGATGTAAAAAAGTAAACACTCATGCATGTCAAAAAAAAATTATCATCTTTCTAAGTGGTTTAAATTTATAATATTCTTAATACAATATCTTATAATTTACTAGTATCTTGCACTTAATTTAATTTAACATGCATAATGTTTATTATAATGTATAATTTATAACCATAGGTTAGGTTTAAAGCAATATAACTTTAATTTAAAGCACTCAGAGTTTATAATTTGTACTTACACTTAATACAATTTAATATACATAACAATTTTAATATGATTTATATCTATTGGTTAAAACATGGACAATATATTTTTTAATATAATATTCTATAATTTACAACTATCTTAGTATTAATCTCATTTAATATATAAAAAGTTTATTACAACATGTAATATATATCTATAAATTAGGGTTAACGCACTATAAATTAGGTTTAAAGCATCAACATGGGCTAGAGGCAGAAGCAATACATGCAGTCAAGCTCAAAAGGATACACAATATGGACAAAGTTTTTTAAGTTGTGAAGAGGAAAAGATTATGTACATAAAAGTATAGTATTCAAAACTAGCTGGTTTGAACTAAAAACCAATCAAACTAGTTGATTCATTTGCTGAAGGGGATGAACTAGTTGAAAAATTGGGTTTGGTTGATTCACGAGCTAGGGTTTTCCATTAACCGGCCATAAATCGTTTGGCTTATGATGGAATCGGTTGATTTTCCCATAAACTGTCTGGTTCATTATCAGCTCAGTTGCAAACCCCATGTGAGTTGTTTTTTGCCTTTTCTGAGCAATTTTGAGGGAAACTAGGGGTTATTTCCCTCAAAAAACAACCCCTCCAAGCCTTTAAAATGATACGTCCCTTCTCATTTGCCTCACACATCTCAAACCTAACAATGTTGGCAATCAATGGTAATGTTAAATTCTTAAAGTAAAAGTGGCATTTCCTTTATCTTTCATTTTCATCCTTTATCTTTGCGAGTGGTTTCGACCTCATTGGATTTCATATGAAATAACTAGATTTTAAGATATCACTCAAAATCCAATAGACTTAACGATTTTCAAGATTTCAAGATGTAGGGGATTGCAATGTTTCCAATTGATTTGGTCATGTGTGAGGGTATGAGATTGACATTTGATCAAGAGCATGAAGCCTTTTAAGTACCTTTGATGTTGGTGGCATTAATTGTTGAACTTCATTAATGTTGATGATATTGCTGGTTGAACTCCTCTACCTTGCCTTTAACAAAAATGTACCTTTCACTCAAAGGAAAATAATTGGTTAGGCATACTAAGCTTTTTCTACCATATTATAAGGTTGAGGAGATGAACCCTTCACTCAAACCAAAATCATTGGTTAGGCATATTAAACGTCTTCAATTTCTACCATATTATAAGGTTGAGCAATCTAAGTATAAAGACTTTGAGCTAGATGATGCTTATGTAGCTCTTATTGATGGTCTCATTTCTAGTAGCATTGAATCAATGATGACTTTCACGACTGGTCATATTGATCAATGATTTGTAGTTTTGATGTCCAATTTTGATGTTGTTACTACTACTAAGGTTACATAGGAGTCTAAGAAGTCCTTAGATTATGAGCTAGATGATGTTTATCTAGCCCATGTTGATGATCCCATGTATAGCAATGGTGATGAGTTTGATCATGATAAGGACTGATCATGTTGATCATTGATATATAAAATTGTTGTAGGCCAATTGCCCCATAGCTTGTAGCATTGCTTTTGGACTCTAGAGGCCATTTAGAGCCTCATTAATTATGTTTCTTTGCTACTCATATATATTGCACTCGGTGCGATTTTGATGTATTCGCCTTTACATGGTATATAAATGAGAAAGATTTGTATATTTTGTTTCTATTGGTTTGGAATCATGGTTTTAATTCTTAAAAATATATTTTTTCATTAAAAATTAATTATTTCATGAATTTTTTTAAAGACCTATTCATTAAAGATCTAATCAATCTAGTTTTTCGGGTTCCAATTTGAAAATCGGTTTGATAGGTAGACTGGTCTAGTCACCAGTTCTGATTTTGAATACCTTGGATAAAAATTCAGTAGCAGTCAACCATTTTTAATTCACCATGTTTTTACTCTCCTTTTAGACTTCTTCTCCAAGATCTTTGGGCATATTTGGAATTGAATTTAGGGTTCAGTTTTGGGTTTATTTGTGAAATGGTTTTTTGGATTTATTTAGTGTGTGTATTGCTTCAGTTTACCCTATAGATTAACTTTATTAATGCATCATAAGTAATGGCTATTTAATTTTTTTGGACCAAGCATATAAGCTCATAATAAGGTTTTGAGTCAATGATGACTATGCTTGCATTCAAATTAATAATGATTAATTTTGTAGTGTTATTGATATATGAAGAATGTTACCAATATGTGAATAAAATTAGAAGGTTAAGCATTTTTAACTTTTTATATGCTTTTATAATTGACTGAGTTATGCATTGTAACCTAATATATAAAATTCAAGAGTAAGAAAATTATTTTTTTACGTATTAAATGTAGATAAGATTTTATAATATTTTTTTAAGCAAAGGTATTCACATTATATTGACAATGAAATATACATAGCATACAATCTAGATATCATGGGGGGTCTATGCTTGTCACCCTTCAGAGTTCTCTGCGACTGATAGGGGAAACCAGAGACATTTTCACATAAATTCCTCCGCCCTTGAGAGGGGAAACCAGAAACATTAGCATGAAATATCACTTTGAGACTATTACATATTAGCATAAAAGGAGACAAAAAAAAAATCAGTTTTAAACCAACTGGTACCAAGCCACCAATTGACTCCACTCAGAAAGAGTGGTGTAATGCCAACATAAACCAAATGGGTAAAACCATAAAATGTTTGAGCATCTTAAAAACTTGTGGAGGTGTCAACTTGCGTAAATTGAGCCTGCCCGACGTTGTAAGACCTAGTGATGGTTGATTCTTTAGGCTTCTCCTCAATGATAAAACATCCAATGTGTGGACTAGGTTGAGGAGGAGAGGTCGCATGAGTTGTCATTGTGGAAGTGGTCGGTGATGGAGTAGCTTCCACATGCATACGTGCAGGAGAGGGATGACCTACAAGAGCCATGAAAATGGGGGGAGAAACAAAGCCCAAGGGAGTGGAGGTAGAATTCGAGGGGTCATGGGAGGAGGGAGAGGGGATGTTAGGAGGGAACTCAATTTCCAAGTCACGGGAGAGAAGTGGAGGTGTGGCTATGGAAGGATGAGAGTTATGTGATCTAGTAGGTGGCGCACAATTTGTACCTCTTCCATTATTTGAGCTGGCGAGCGAGAAAATTCCATAGATCCCAGAGTGTATTCCTCCTGCGACAAGCCTCCCATGATTTGAGCTCAAGGACCTCACGACGGATGTGAGGTGGGATAACATTGTTAAATAGATCCAATTTTGCATTTTCATCAAAGGTCGTTGGGGGACACCCTCTTCCCCTACCGTAGCTGGTGCGTCAGCCTCTGTCATGCTCATGACTCATGGTTGAGCCACAAGGGTCAGGGTGCTAGGAGTATGGCTCAAGGGAAGTAATATGAGTTGAAGCGAGGAAAGTGAGTGGAAGAGATTAGGCTTGGAGCAAAGGAATCAAAGGAAAGTGATAGATGGAGAACAAGGCACAAGGTAATTAACCCAAAAGAGTGGCAGGAGAAAAATCAAGGTGAGCGTGAAAAATCATACTAAGGAGACCCAAGGAGATGGTTTTAACATGCATTGCATCCAATTATGGTACAGAGGGGAAGTGATCGCCAAGTGGAGGGCATCATCGATCCTCTATAGAGCAAGTGGTGAATATGGACTAGCACCAAGATCTTATAATATTTTTATGTTTAGGTTATTAATGTTTTCAAAGATTTTTATAGATATTAATAGAGCCATTAAAATTTAAAATATAAACTCTTTACCATATTATTTCACTTTTCCACCATGTTTTTTTACTTTCTTTTTAAACTTCTTCTCCCACATTTTTGGGCATAATTATTTATGGTTCAATTTCACACATATTTGTGGAATGGTTTTTTGGGTTTAGTTTGTGTGTGTTGTTTCACTTTAACCAAAAATAAAATAGATTGATTTCAACAATGCATCATAAGTAATATCTATTTAACTTTTTTGAACCACGCATCTAGGCTCATAATATTGTTTTGTTTAGGTTATTAATGTTTTCAAATAGTTTTATAGATATTAATAGAGCCATTAAAATTTAAAATATAAACTCGTTGCAACATTATTTTACTTTTACTACATTACTTCATTATATTAAGTTTACAAATTTCGATATATTAATTTATAAAAAATAAATATTATCTAGATTTATAATATATTTCATTAAAATAAAGTATATGAATAAGAATAAAGTATTTGCATATGTAAGAAATCTAAGGCCAAATCAACTCCTTGAGTCCTTAAGGTTCAACTCATCATCATGTAGAGCCATCGCGTCTCTCTATAGAGGAATTTCACTCTGCTACCAACCTGCCATAATTTTGGCTCCATCACTGATTGGACACAAACATTTCCATAAGTCAAACCACTCGGATATTGACAAGGAAACTATAAATGGGCCAAAATATTCAGCATTGGAAATGTCTTAAGGGAAGGATATCATTGTGTCATCTTCTCCTGACAATCCCTCGGCTTAGATAGTTTTATGTAGGAAAAAAGGAAAGAAGGATAAATCGATGCTCAATCCCAGGATTTAAGCCTAGGAAGGTTGTAAATGAATAGTTGTGTATTGTGTTTAAGGAAGGAAGTATGTAATCTTGCTCTTTTAGGTAATACAAATTGATGTACAAAAATAAAATATTCACATAGTGTAATTTATAATTAAAAAACAATAAATTGAAAAGAAATATCAAATCAACTTGGTATTTGAGAACTATTTCTTTAATTTTATAATAATGAGAGAGATAAATAAAAATATAATAATAAGATATAATATATAAAGGTCACAATGTATATCCATCCTAAATATCATCCTAGATCCATCCTAACTTTGCATCTATCAAGCCCCCGAGAGGGATCAAATCTCTTTAGGGGAAAATCATTCCTCAAGTTTTGCACTCAAAAAAGAGGTTTGCACCTCGAGACATTTGATCCCTCTCGATGCTTAATAGGTCTGAAGTTAAAAAAAGAACTAGACTCGTACTTTTGACATATACCTTTTCTCTATCTATTGAACATTACATTAAGGGCATTTTAAACATTTCAAATACAATATTTGGTTTATTGCATGACAACTCTCTTGTGAATGGAAAATGGAGAGGTGTTATATAAATTTAAGTAAAAGAATAATAATAATAAGTGAGGTTTAAATATTTAATAATGTTTTAAAAAATAAAAATTAATTTAATGATCCAGGTGGATATTGGTGGCCACCCAACTATTCCACCTAGACCTCCAGTTGGTTTCATCTGTTTCCTTGATTATAGTAGTGTTTACTATTTTTAGCAATTTTTCTGGTCTTGGACTTTCAAAATTGTTTTGACCCGCTAAACGGCATTTTTTCTAGGTATAAAAAAAGCTAACATGAGATTTCCAACGAGGTATCATACGTGCCAAACAGAGATCATATGACCAGGTTATGACCTCGAGAAGACAGTTGCCCAACTAACCCCAATGGAGGCCACAAACTCTTGACTTTCAGTCTCCTAGGGTTATGGTTTTTGTTGTTTAGGGTTTTCCCTTGTTGTTCAATAATAAACATGCCCTTTAGCCTCATTGTAACATATTTTAGAGGCATGTAGCCACCACATCTCTTCTCATAGATAAGCTACCATCACCCGAGATAGTTTATTTCCATTATGTATGTAAGCATATTTCAATTCTTTGATATTAATGAAATGAATTTTTATTTTTGTTGCATCTATGTGTTTATGTTTTTATCTGTATTCTACTGTGTTCCTGTATAATTCTATATTAGTGGTATTAGAGTGGCTTGATATTTCTATGTTTTTCTTTGCATGTCCCCAATGAGGTCAGGGTATAAGGAGTTAGGGCTCGAACTGGTTGAAATTTTGCAAGGCTAACCCCTCAAACCTCGAAGGCCTCCCATGGCGGAGGAAAAGAAATATGAGGGAGAAGGAGATCCTTTTAAAATATTGCTCGACGAAGCCCTTGAGCGACAAAGGAATGTGATGATGGATAACTTTGCCCAGATCCTTCAGCGCCTACACAGAGGCAATACATCTACATCCAACATCCACTCTAGAGGCACCAATCCCTTTACGGTACAAGTCAACTTTGGCATTCCTCTATTTGAAGGTCAAATAGATGTAGACATCATAGATAGATGGTTAAATCTGTTGGAAGGATATTTTTCGGTTCATGACTTTTCCAAACGGGAAAATATTACTTTGTCACTTCTCAAAATCGCCCCCCATGTCAAGGTCTAGTGGGAAACCTACTATGAAAAAAAGGACCCAAGGGAACCCTCACTGTTTTCATCCACACCCACTTGGAATTATTTCAGAGACACCATCAAGGAAAAATATTACCCTGTCGGAAGCTATGAAGATAAATACATAAAGTGGACCACGCTACGGCAGGGAGGGGACCAAGACGTGTCAAAGTTCACAAATATTTTTCATACCCTTCGCACAAAGTTCAGTATCAAAGATTCTAAGCATTATTTAGTACTCAAGTACCGCCACTATCTACACACATACATCGAGGAAGAGATGGATTTCCTAGACATCTCCTTGCTCGGCGCCACCTATCGATACGGTGTCAAGATAGAGCAAAAATTTAAACAGAAGAAGCGAGACTTTTGATCTATGAATCCGAAGCAAGGGAAAGGCACCCCCAAACCGCAGAACAAGGGATAGATCCAAGGCAGGGTGACCCTGGACAACCTGTCGAAACCACAAGCAAAGAACAACACCAGGAAGACAAAGAGGAACACAGGGAAATTGTGTGAATTCCATAAGAGCCCCATTCACAACACAAGTGAGTTTTGAGCGAAGTAGTCACTGGTGGTTGAACTAAAAGATTCTAAATCAGATGCATGTTCTGACTATGAGTCAAAACTCGACCAGGGGAATGAAAAAGGGAAGTAGATTATTGATGCGGAGCCCAGTGCCACTGTTGCCACCACCAAGATCTAGAATATTAATCCTGAAGATCCAGAGGGGGAGTGACTCTTCCACTTACAGATGTGGGTGAAGGGTTCTCTAATTTAGTTCATTGTCAACAACAGAAGCCAAAATAACCTCATTTCAGCAAAGGTCATGAAGTGGTTGGGCATATCGACCACACCCACATCCATACACTATTGGGTGGCTTCACCAAGGAAGAGATCTCAGCATCATCCAACAGTGTCGCCTTCCCTACAACATCAAGCCCTTCATAGATGAGATATAGTGTGATGTTTCTCCTCCTGAATTTTTTGATGTATTATTAGGCAAATCATACTTGTGGAAGCATCATGTTGTGTATGATTCTAGGCCTCGCACTATTATTATTTATTTGGGAAATATTTTATACAAGATACCATAGGTAGCACTGCCTACCACCATCTATTTGATCTCTATGAAGCAATGCAGTAAGATCATTTCCCAGACCGAGAAATTTATCTTCCTTATGATTTGTTCCCAGGGAAAGAAGAATATTATGGCCACATCCATGGCATCCAAACAAGGCTCCTACGCACTGCAACAACAGATGGAAAAGGTCATGGAGGAGTACAAGGACATCTTAACCTCACCGAGAAGGGTACCCTTACAGTGTTAGGTCAAGCACTCCATCGATCTGACCCCGGAAGCACCACTACCCAATGGGTTAATCTATCGACGCTCTGTTCTGGAGAACGATAAAATCAAGAGGCACATTCAGGAGTTGTTGTATAAAGGGCACATCAAGCCAAGTTCATCACCCTATGGGAGCTCGATTGTGTTGGTACAGAAGAAGTATGAGACCTGGAGACTCTGTATTGATTATCGAGTGCTAAATAAGATCACTTTTTGGAATACTTATCCAATCCCACAGATTGATGACCTTTTGGAGGAGCTCAATGGGGCCAAATATTTTAGCAAGATTGAATTGAAGTTTGGTTATCACCAGGTACCAATCAAACCCTCCGATGTGTGGAAAATTGTCTTGAAATCTAAGGAGGGCCTTTTCGAATGGTTGGTCATGTCTTTCAAGTTAACGAATTCCCCTGCAACCTTCATGAGGCTGATGGCTGACATCTTGCGACCCTTCACCAACTCATTCGTGGTAGTGTAATTGGATGACATCTTGATCTTCAATCGGAGTTGGGAAGAACACCTCCACCATAGTCGACAGGTCCTCCAAACCTTGCGACAACACGAATTGTGTGCCAATTTGGAGAAATGCACTTTTGGTATGACCCATGTTTAATATTTGGGGTACATCATTGATGAGAGGAGTTTGCATGTGGACCCATCCAAGATAAAAGTTATTTGGGAATGGTCAGCCCCAACCACTCTAATTGAGCTCTGCAGCTTTCTAGGTCTTGGATGGGGTTCTCTCATATCACTTGGCCTTTGAGTCAAGTCACCAAGGATGGAGCAAAATAAAATTTATTTTGGTCTGAATCCCAATAGAAGGCATTTGATGATTTGAAGCATCATATTTTCTCTACACTAGTTCTCACATTCCCATACCTGCAACAACCGTTTGAGATTGAGATAGATGCCTCTGACTACGTTATTGGTGCAGTTCTTACTCAGCAGTGGCATCTAGTGTCATATCACAGTGAGACACTTTCAGACACAGTCTGAAAGTATCCCACATTGAAAAAGAGATGTATTCCATTGTGCAGGCATTCTGGCAATGAAAGAATTAAATTCTAGGGAAGGAAATGGTCATCCACACAAACCACCAGCCCCTGCAATTTATAAAAACATAAGGAAAGTTGGGGAACGATCACCATTATAAATTGTCCACATATCTACAAAAATTCCATTTGAACATTAAGTATAAGAAGGGCAGAACCAATAATGTTCCAAACTACCTTAGTTGACCGTCGGTCATGGCGCTGACCACTGTGCTCGACTCTTATGGACACGAGATTTCGAGGTGGCCGCATCTTTACAAGAGCGATCCAAAATTCAGCAAGACATACCAGATGCTCTTGGAAGGCAAGCAAGTTCCTGATTTTCATCTCCATGGTGCACTATTATGCCACCTAGGACACCTTCATGTTCCTTCAAGCAAGCATGCCAAGATGATTTGGGAGGTGCACTATAGTCAGGTCATTGGAAATTTCAAGGTAGAGAAAACAATGGTAGTGTTGCAGAAGTATTTTTATTAACCGAACCTTCGGTAGGATGTTAGGAATATTGCACTGCCTACACCATTTCCAAACAGAACATCAAGAAGCAAGGTATACATACCCCTATACCTACTCCTAGTCAGCCTTGGGAATCCATTTACATGGATTACATGTCGGGCCTTCCTTCTACTAAGCATGGAAATGACTATGTTTTCATGGTCATTGACAAATTCTCTAAGATGGATATTCTGATAGCTTGCAAGAAGAGTATCATAGCAGAAGCCATTGCTAAGCTCTTCTTTGAATGAGCGTAGGTACGTTTTGGGATCCCACAGTCCATTATCTCAAATTAGGTCAGTAGGTTCCTAAGTACATTTTGGTCAAACCTCTAGTTGATGTTGGATACCAAGTTCACTATGTCCACTTCCTTCCAGCCCCAAATTGGTGGCCAAACAAAGGTCATCAACAAGATGATCATGCACATTCTATGCATGTACAACTAGAATCATCCACGCATATGGGATGAAATCCTGCCCTATGTCTAGCACAATTACAACAGAGCTCTCCATAGGTCAACTGATCATAGTCCCTTTCAGGTGGGGTTATGATTCCAGCCACTATGTCCCATTGATGTGGCTATACCATTTGTAGCTACTCAGGCAGATTCGTCTCATGTCTGGGCTGAAGATTATAGGTCTAACAGCATCATTGATCGCATTCATAAAATCTTCTAGTAGATCCATGACATATTGGACCGAGCCAATGCTAAGAACAAGCAGCGTCATGATTAGTAACGGGTGCCACACAAGTTCTAGGTGGGCGACAATTTTTTCCTCGCTAGGCCCCACTGCAAACTTTTCCTGCTTCTATATGGGCCGTACACCATAACCAATGATGTAGGGGACAATTCGTTCGAGCTCAACATTCCTGCACCTAGTACTTAAGGCGGATCGGCTGCGACCATAATTTCCCCCATTGTTCGACACATTCGATGTTGTTAAGCAACTGACACCAATAGATCTCAACCCAAGTTGTATCGAACAGGCCACAACTAATAGGATTACAAACATATAGATCAAGAACACTTTCCAGTAAAGGATCCAGCTATATTGAGTTGTCAAAGTATGAAAACTCCTTCACCAGGGAAAGTGGTTCACCAAGGCAAGTGGTTCACTAGGGACCAGGTTCAACAGAAATTTCCTCACCTCATGGAGGCTCTGCACATAATGGGGACCATTGCTTCCTAAGGGGGGAGGACTGATCCAGGTGGATATTGGTGGCCACCCGCCTATTCCACCTAGATCTCCAGTTGGTTTCATGTATTTCCTTGATTATAGCAGCATTTACTACTTGTTGACGGTGCTAGAACCGCCAACATGTCAATGGATATCCCCAATAAGAAGTGCTAACTAGACCTCAAACCGTTTGGAGTATGATTCCCAGCAGTGGGTAGTACAGTAGTGCCTTGACTGCAGTAGCACATAGCTGTAAGCAAGATATCTTTATCGGAAGAAAGTGTGTGGCCTTGCAGCGAGTTAAGAGAGATGCATGGGGGTTCTAACACACGAAAGGGAAAAGGAAGTGTGTCCCTTAGAAGCCTGTAATAGTACGCAGCCTGAAAGGAACACATGAGCATAATGACATTATGGGTTGGAAGCAGAATAGTCCACAATCTAGGGTGATGAGTTAAACCAACAACACGATTTCAACAAGATTCATACAATCATATACAAATTATTTCATACATGAATGCGTAAGTTAAATGACATACATTTCTAAAGCAATCGTAATAGTCCAACTACAATAACAACATATACATGAAAATGTGTTGGCTCTGTTACATATATATGTATAAGGTGAAAGTGCCATCCATACATACACCATTAACGACTACTAGCCCCAATAGTGGAAATTACAATCAACACTTCTTGCTCCTCCAAAGAGATGTACTCGCTCTGCACTGTGGAGAAGCCAAGGCTCGTCACAATACTCTCCAAGCCCTCTTTAAGAAATGCCTAGCAAAATCTTGGCTCCCCCAAAAGCCTATTCTATGAGTTATGAGGTTTTATATATAGCAAAGGGTGGGTTGACCCTTGACATTCCCCTTTGACGCTTAGACTACCCTCATGACTCTTCAACTTCATTACATATAACTCTTTACATTACATATTATTGTTCTCGTTCCACTAAGGACACTTGGAATTTCATTTTACATTACATTTGATTATAACATATATATAACATTACATTATCTATATATATAAAACAGGAACTTATGTGAACAATGATAGAACTTGACTATGATTACACACTTGAACACTTAGTGATACAACATAGACCATCCAGAACATATAAAACATACTCTGCTTGATGCAACAACCTTCGTGACAATATTGCATGAAGTGAGTGTGAAACATGTCTTTGTAATAAGAACAACTCATACGCACAAATATTTCCCCTTGAAGTAGAACAAACTTCCCTTTCATGACAAATGATAATCCCCATGCCCAAAGATGACACATGTTTCATAAATACAAACAACTCTTAATATCAAGGAGAGGGGCTTGAGATCATCAACTTACCAATAAGTGACCAAGGAACGATCAATCACAGGATCCACTGTATGTTCTAAAATTTGCATGCAAGCAAAAATTTTAGAGGGTGGTTGTAGTCGCTACAACATTGTCGACATACTGGTATAACTCTAGCTCCTTGTATGGACCTTGTCTCGTGAAAAGCGAGTCTAACTCTTCCGGAACTATTGTTTGATTCTTTAATCGGCGTGCCTTCCTCACTAGCTTGAGTGAAAGATGTAGTCCCTACCATCCTCTTGATCGGTAAGCACACATTCCAAGCCAAGCCAATTGAGTTGGTTCAATTGGGGATGAGGGGTATATTGGTGCACAGGTAATATAACTGTCAGACTTTTAGTTTCATCTCTGGTGTTTCTCCACTACCAACAGGCTTGGACAGTACCCCGTCGGAGTCAAACAGGAACACAAGCATCGTTCCGCTGCCAGCGAGCCTGATCAGTACCCCGGCAGAGTTACCTGCATCACCTCTCTGCATAGGAAGACTTTCTCTTCTTTCACCTTTATTTCATATATATATATATATATATATATATATATATATACTCTTTTTTTTTCAAAGAACTGTGCATAGGAATTTATTTACTTTTCATGAGGCGAAAGAGGGATCCCGACTCATTGAGAGTGTTAGCACTCCATAATTTTCTAAGGTTGAAGAAGAAAATCGCAAGATAACCTCAAACCTACCTTGGAAGCTAGGATCTAGCCTTTGCCAGCATCAGAGAGGGCTCTCTTTGTAAGATTTAACTTTGTTGTATTAAATATTATGCTAGTTATGAAGTTTAAGGTTTGATTTGTTTTTGAATGGTTGATTGATAACTAGATTACCATTAGGCTAGGGAGTCTGTTACATAAAGTACGGATCGACTTCAATGTCTACAGATAGATCTCACAGGGAAGGGTAGCCAAACTGAAAGGATTATTTTGGTTTATGAGATGGGGAAGGATGAATAGATTAAGATTCAGTTTAGATATAGAGCATTGTTAGCTAAATTCTATATTTAAAGATCAAAAGAAAAATTGAAATTATTCGTAGCCGGGAGTAGAGTGTAGATTTAAAAAAAATTATGTCCTTTCCTTATCTATTGAATAATTCAGATTAAGAAACAAATATGTGCGATAGACAGATAAATATAAACACATAAGATGATAGAGGCACTTCACCAACAACTTGACACAAGAATGTTGTGAAAGAGCTTTCTGTATTACTGGTAAATCTGTTGATGCTTCAGCGATATACAATAGACTAAGTGTTTTTCTGTTTAAAAACCAACATCTTTACTTCAAATAATGAAGTATTTATAACTTGTTTACAAAAATATTTTGATTTAAAATATCAATATTTAGTACGAATATCTAAAAGAAATATCTTCAAACAGAATTCAAGATTTCGTTACAAAAGGGTATGAAAATAGATTAAATTGTTCTAAAAAATATCACTCGCCTGTGTACTGGCGCTATTTCTGGGCGTTCTGGTAGTGATTGGGCCTTTAATCGAGCAATGTTGTTGTTGGCATGTGTGTCTTGTTGTCCCACTATTCAAGTGTGTTTTTTTTTATGACTATAGTTGTTGAATGAGCAATGGTATTTAGCTTGTTGTCCTCTATCCATTTGCTACTTGTTGATTAAAATACGTTGAATGTGTCCTTGTTGTCTTATTTTCCTTTACTATTATTTTTTCTTTTAAAAGTGAGGTAGGGGGACCGATTCTTTCATACTATGAATGGATGTCAGGAGGGGTCATGTGGCACCTGAGGACTAGACGTCGAGAGATGAAGTGGAGGTGGAGCCGGGTTTGAAAGTCAAAGAAATTTGCTTTTCGAAGAGGGGGTGGGGTTAGGGTGCTATGGTGTTGTATGAAAAGGGGGGGTCCAAAATATGGAGAGGATGACACATAGATTTGAGTTTGGACTCCCCCTTGAATAATTTGAAATGGAGGGTCTGAAGTTTTCCTCTGTCGTTGATTTGGGCAAGTTTGATCCGGGTCATTGAGAGATAAGGATTTTACCTTTAACACGCGACCTTTTCCTTATTATAATCACAGGTTTTCCAAGAAATGGACCTGAAAAACCTTTCTAATTGATTAAATGAAATATCGCATCCGGAAAGGGTTTTATCGTAATCGCATCCGGATCGGGCCTCTGTCGTATCAAAATCACAATATAGACAAAGAGATTTTTCCACTAATTTTCCGTGTTTTACCAAATGGGAAAACCTAGAAAATTAAACATCATGATACATAATATATCGCATCCGTAGAGCTAATCGCGATCGAAGGCCGGATGGAGGACTTATAATTGTTTCCATAGCATTCCGTCGATGGACCGAATGCAATATTTAATTAAGAACCATTTTATAGTTATTGCGTTTGTCCAGGGCCAATTGCAATTGCAATTGCATCGGGTAGGGGTATATGGAAGTGAGACTTGATGTTTCGGGGTATCGGTGTGGGGTAGCTGATGCGAGATTTGCTTGCGGGACTGTGGGAGTATTATTGGAGGGCTTATGCGGAATGTGATGCGGGATAAGGAATGCAGGATTATATACTACGAGACTATAAAGCAGAAGGGTTATTGCGGGACATTATCACTGCGAGATGCAGGATTAGCGGGGTCATCGCATATTGCAATCGGGAAGGGGTGAGTGGCCTTTTTTTATGTCATATAATATATGCCGATTGCGATAATGCAGGATAGTGCGGGCCCATATAATGTATTACATTGTAATACATTACAATGTAACGTATGCGGCATGTTTTAAATATGGGTAACGACTATAGTATGTATCATATATAATGGAAACACGACTAGATTTTATACAATCAAAGCTTTTGTAATACAATGGATCTTGCGGATAGAATTTATGAATTTCTCCAAATGGAAAATGGGTTAAGGCTAGAGTTAGGATAAAACATGGAAAAATGTCTAGAGTTGGGTTTTAGAACAAATGAAGGGATAATGAAAAAAAACTATGAGGGAAAGGTTATGTGGGTCCCAGCTAGAGTTAAAATCATATAACATATTCATAATGGGGGAGATGGTTTTTTACAAAGGATAGATGAAAACATGATTTAAAACGTAGTGGATCCTTTTGAAGTCAAAACTTCGTTCTGGCCTATCTTGCAATCTAGGAATCAGATTTGAGCACAGGACGTACAGTTGGAAAGTTGCTTCTAAGCACTTTCTGATTAAAATGCCTGCATTATGATATGATCCAAACATTGTTATGCAAAAATCTCCTTAAATATTGATACTTGGTGTCGCTTTGGAAATAATTTGCAGGATAAAACATTATTTACAACATCTCAAACATATTAACGATTAGTTATAGTAATGCAATCCTATAAAATTATAGGACCCTAACAGTGGCTCCAGCTAGGGATGGCACTTCCTGGTGAAGTGTCAAGAACACCGTAGACTAGTAGCCTAATCCATTAGGCTGATCCCAAATCTACAACCTATTGTTGTCATAAAAACTCTACTACTGAAACCAAAACCATTTTTCAAACTAAAATCTGAAATACACACTGAACTGAAAGTTGTACTGCTATCTGAAACTAAAACTGATAATAATGCCTGAAAAATATGATCAGAGTGTTGAGGTTATTTGCACACTGCTACCTACTCTATACTACTAGAAATAATGTTGAATCAAATAATACAAAAATTCCAATGAAGCCAGTCAAGTAGCTGTTGAAATAAGTGGACTGCTTGAGTGCTTGTTAGTATAATCAAAAGGACAAATTGATATTTTGTCCATAAAATCAAAGTTGTAGAATGCACTGGCAACTGCTTTTGGATCTGATCATGAAAATATGATTGAACACTTGAGTTGAAAAGAACCTCCATGTAGTTTTCTATAGGATCAGTAAAGGCATGATTAATTAGTTTACATTGCAGACCTTGATTGACCGATTGAGCATGAAAGATTTAATCAGTTGTATTCTCAAGGTTAAACCCTGATTCCCACTATTCAGTTTCAGCCTTATGCTCGAAAACAAGAATCTCATCAATCTGTAAATCAAAAGGCAATACAATCTCCTCTTGTTTTGGAGAAGGAATATTTTCTAAGAACTGTTTAGGATCTTGGAAAATATATCATTGAATCTAAAAATCCAAAAGTTCAGTACCCTTCTTAAGTCTTTCAGCAATTAACTCGAGAAAACAAATTTTACCTTTAGGATAATTTTTTCTCGTTTTAAAACAATGAAACACGGTCGTTGAACAGGCTTCATCAATTTGAAAAATATGTTAACCTATCCCTGAATTCTTTTAAAAATTAACCATATCTAGGCTTTACCACATCCCCTATCATGTTGCTTAGCAATAAATCCTATCAATATGCAGTGGAGTCGCCATGATTTTTCTGCAAATCTAGATTCTTTAACAGTGGAATCACCCTGAAAACTTTGAAGTTCTGGATGCTTGAATGTGGAGTCACCAGGTGAATGATACAACCTTCTTGTGTCTAATCATTGTCCACCATCAGTAATCAGATCTGGAACTTGATATGCTTTTATGAGGAATTTGAATGTTCTTTCCCCAGTATGGTCACCAGAATAGTAGCACTCTGTAATTTTTTTAGGTTAAAGAAGAAAATCGCAAAGGTAACCACAAACCTACTTTGGAAGCTGGGATCTAGCCCTTCCATCTTCAGAGAGGGCTCTCTCTCTAAGATTAACTTTGTTGTATTGAATATTAGGCTAGTTATGAAGTTTAAGGTTTGATTAATATTTGAATGGTTGGTTGATAACTAGATTGCCATTGGGCTATGGACTCTATGTAGGAATTTACACGGTAAGTTCCCCAAACAAAACACCAAAGGACACCGCTCACAAACAAACCACAGATCAATACACCAGTATTGTTGACGTGGTTAAAACCCTCAAAGAGGGAAACAATTCACGGCCTAAGCCAACACGACCACTTCACGCAATTTATTAATAAAAGAATGAAAATTTACATAAGCTTCTCTCATGAATGGTTCCCCTACAAATGACCCTCCATACTCTTTAAATAGAGATCATGGACCAATCAGGTGTTAAGCCATGGATCAAGTGCTGGTAATACCGAGGAGAGAATGAACCGTCAGATCACTACATATCGTGACTGTGGGATGGTAAGTTACAAAAGTACATAGTAAAGAAACACACTTTCCCTAACTCTACATTAGACCAAGTTATACTTAACTATTTCCTATGTGTCAGAATATCCTAACATCCCCCCTTAAGAACAACTTGGGATAGGATTGAAGGATGTACAAATATGAAACAATAGGAGAAGGAAGGAGGCATTAGAGTCTATCCCCCCTTAGTGACAACTTCCTGAACTCCAACCATAAATCAAAGTTTAGTAAACTTCACCTCTGTGAGAACCTTTGTAAAGATGTCTGCAACTTGATCATCTATTGAACAATATTGCACTTCAAGGACAAGGTCATGAATGAGATTTCTTATGAATTGCATGTGCAGTTCAATGTGTTTGCTACGCTGATGTTGGGCTAGATCTTTGCATAGTTGAATGGCATTTTGATTATCACATCAAAGTATAGTCGGATGTTGCTACTGAAAGCCAAACTCTAATAGGATCTGACGAAGCCACAGGGCTTCCTTACTAACTTCTACGACACCACGATACTCTGCTACTGTTGAAGAAAGAGAAATGGCACTTTGTTTCTTGCAATCCCATGTAATAGGTCCTGAACCAAGAGTGAACACATAACCTACAGTAGACTTCCGATAATTAGGGTTACCAGCCCAATCAGAATAAGTGAAACCAACCAATAGAGGAGATGCTTCTGCACTGTAATGAATCCCAAACTGAACTGTACCTCAAACATAATGAAGTATTATTTTAGTTGCTTTCCAATGACTTTCATGTGGGTTTTTCATAAACCGAGCAATAAGGCCAACAACAAAGGAAAGGTCAGGACAAGTATGGGTCAAATACAAAAGTTTTCCTACAAGTTGACGATATAAGGTAGCATCAACTTCAAGGGAAGTACAAGTGACTGAAAGTTTGGCTCCATACTAAAAGGGAGAAGGGGTTGGCTTATAGTCTTCCATGTGAAAATGGCGTAGAAGATCACAGGCATACTTGGACTGGGAAAGGGAAATACCTTCCTTGGATTGCAAGACTTGAAGACTAAGAAAATAATGCAAGTGACCTAAGTCTGTCAATTCAAAATTCTTTTTAAGGCTGGACTTCACATGGTTTATAAGGTTGGGATCACTACCAGTAAGGATAAGATCATCAACATAAAGAACAAGAATGATAAGAGACTTGCCCACTTTCTTAGTGTAGATAGTATTGTCAGAATGATACCTAAAAAATACAGTTTCTAAAAGAAAGCTATCCATTTTGGCATACCAAGCCCAAGGGGCTTGCTTGAGACCATAAAGACATTTCTTAAGCTGACATACAAGGTTGGAGTCTGTTTGTATAAAGCCAGTAGGTTGTTCCATATAGATTTCTTCATGCAAGTCCCCATGCAAGAAGGCATATTTAACATCCATCTGATGGAATTCCCATTTAAAAGAGGCAGCAAGGGAAAGAACAAGGTGGATAGAGTTCATTTTGGCAAAAGGGGAGAAGGTTTCAGTATAGTCAATGCCTTCAACTTGTGAAATCCCCTTAGCAACAAGACGAGCTTTATGTTTATCAACTTTTCCATCTGTTCCATACTTGGTTCTGTAAACCCATTTGCATCTAATAAGTTTTCGTCCCTTTGGAAGGGGAACAAGATCCCATGTATCATTTGCCAATAATGAATGATATTCTTCATTCATAGTTGCATCCCAATTTGGATGGCCTGAAGCTTCTACAAAGGTGTCAGGATCATAATTAGCTAAATCTTGAGCTAGTAAAGAAAAGGCTCTATCAAACCGAGAACGTGTACGTCGTTGATCTGTAGGATCACCGACAAGAGCACCTGCTGCATCCCGAGTAGCACGGATCCATTTTGGAAGCTGAGGAGCTGAAGGAGGATCCTGAGAGGGTGGGGGAGGATTGTCATCCTCGCTGTCATCATCTGAAGAAGAAATATTTTCAGAAGTAGAAGGGATAGAGAGAGGTGGCACATCCGCCGAACTAGGCTCATAGGCTGATATATTTTTAGCAAACTTTACATCTCTTCTAATGATAACAGTTTTGGACTTAAGTGGAATAAGTCTGTATCCTTTGACATCTTTAGAATATCCAACAAAAATACATTTTTTACTCTTAGGTTCTAAAGCTTTATGTTTCTCATCTGGAATATGGGCCCATGCTTCACTTCCAAAAACACGAAAGTGACTTACATATGGTTTAATTGAGCTCCATGCTTATTCTGGAGTGATATTATTTAAAACCTTAGTAGGAGTGTGATTTATTATGTATTTTTCACAGTTAATTGCTTCCGCCCAAAAATTAAGACTAAGTCCTTTAGATTGAAGCGTACAATTAGCCATTTCCTTTAAGGTGCGATTCTTCCTTTCAGCTACACCATTTTGTTGTGGAGTATAAGGAACAGTATGTTGCATTTGAATTCCATTCTCAGTGCAAAAGTTGATGAATTTGTTGTTAACATATTCTCCACCATTATCAGATCTTAGCTTTAGAATTTTATGTCCAGATTGTTTTTCAACAAAGGCCTTAAAGGCCAAGAACATGTTAAATACTTCACTCTTGAGTTTTAAGAAGTATACCCAAGTGCATCTGGAGAAATCATCAATGAAAGTTAAGGAATACTTGTAGCCAGAGAATGAAACAACTGGAAGTGGACCGCATAAATCACTATGCACAAGTTGTAAAGGGGTTGAGGCATGCCAAGAGGCACGTTTTTCAAAACTATCCCAATGATGTTTTCTGAGTACAAATCTAGAACAAACACCATCTCTACAAGATACCATTGGAAGACCTGTCACCATATTTTCTTTACATAGATTCTAAAGGGAACGATAGTTTAAGTGACCAAATTGCTCATGCCAAAGTTTGCTCACTTCATCATTATGAGCAACAAATACCGAGGGACTATTTGATGACCCAAAGTTGTTAAACTTACACAACCTTGTAGAATCATCATTTATGCCAGTAGCTAAAATCTGCCTAGGATCTCTTAGGTCCTTAATTACAACATCGTGAGGTGAAAATTCAATGATTTTACCTTCACCTGAATGAGTTATCTGATATACAGATAGAAGGTTGCAGGATAAGGCTGGAACACATAATACATCATTGAATTGACCATTGTCTATATGAATAGTTCCAGTCCCTACAACACTAAGAGATCTATCATCACCAACATATATATTTTTGGTGTTACAATCATTTAAAGAAGAAAACATGGCTCTTTTTTTGGTCATGTGATAAGAAGCTCCAGCATCAACGAGCCACTCATGAGAATGGGAAGAAGAAAATACATTTAGTGCATATCCAGCCGAGATGCTTGACAACCACATGCAAAAAGTGTTATTCCTGAAGATGAAGTTGAAGTTGTTGAGTGCTCCAAATGGATGTTATGCTTCTTCATTGTTGCTTCGAAGGCTTCCATCTTCTTAAAGAATTTGGATTCCAAGTGGGCATCTCAATTACAAAAGTGGCAATGTCTATCAGTCTTCTTCCCTTTGTTTTTATTTGCCTTATCATTTTGTTGAAATGATTTTTCATTTTGAGACTGAAATGACGTAGGACCCTTTTTTGGTTTAGGACCATTCTTTTTAGGATATGGATCCTTAAGATTCTTTGAATTTGGTTGCTACTGGGCGGCTAAGGCTTTCTTAGAAGAGTTTCCAAGATTAAGAAGACCAAGATGTAAGAGTTTTTCTTGTTCTCTTATTAAAGAATCACAAAAGGCATCAAAGAAAGGGGACTTGTAGTCTTGTCCTTGAGAAATGAAGGCTTCTCTTGTAGAATGGAAGGTGGAAACAAACAAAAAGTAGGCTGGTCTCGACTTAGTAAGAATGGAATAGATAAGGTTACCATCTTCTTTATTAACCTTAACACCTTCCAAGAGAAGTCTAAGGGTCTTGAACTTAGACAAAAATGTTCAATGGAATAAAAATTATTGGGGTCCAATGTAAGCAACTCATTTTGAGTTGATGGGCTCTAAGTTCATTTTTAATTCCAAAAACCTTAGTGATTTGTTTCATTGCTTCATTAGGAGTATCAAGTTCTGCGATATGGAATCTAAAGTATGGAGAAATAGACATCCCTATCAACCCACGTGCTTGATCTTGCCTATTTTTCCATTTGGTTGTCTTATCTTCATCTTTCGGTTTGGTTTCTTGGCCTAAGGCTATTCTGTAAAGACCTTTACTTCCAAGTAAATCCACAATGTAGGACCACCATTGGAAGTAGTTGGTGTTGTCAAGAATAACTTGGCATGGAATTTCCATTTTAACAAAAACTGAAGCTATAGATGCTGAAACTAAGTGTTCAAATGGAAAGATCTCGAAAAATTAAAAAAAAACAGCTCTGAAAATGGCTTCCAGATGAAGAAGTTATGGCTTTTTGAAGAAAAGTTGTTGAAGATGCCGATGAAGTGCGGGAATGTGTGGAAATGAATGATAATGTTATATTTAAAAAAAATCAGCCTCCTTTCCAAGATTAATCTAATTAGCTCAAAAAAAAAGAAAGACTTGAACTCAAGACCTCTATTCTCATAAAGTAGCTTTGGACCAAGTGAGCTAGATTAAAAGGTTAGTAATTTTTGGAAAAGAGGAAGGGTTTGTTTTTTTTGTTTTGTTTTTTTTTTTAAATCACTGAAGCTTTGGGGTGCATGCTTACTTGAGAAAGCTCTGTTTTCCTACAAAACAAAAAACACAAAACCCAACACGGACATACAAAAAAAATAAACCTTATGGCTTCAAGTTAGCTTTAGCCGGACACAAAATATTTTCTTCAATGCTTCTGATTTTCTGAGATCACACTAAGGCGCGGCAGAAAAGAGCATACGCATGAGAAAAATCCTTCCTTTCTGTTTCTGATTTGCCCAGATCTAACAGAGTCGCGAGGCAAAGAGCATACACAGAAATGAAAGGTATAGATCTGCTAATAGAAAAAAACAAAGAGCTAAATAAACCAAAATAAACAGAGAGAAAATAACTAAAAACTACAAATAACCATTGCATACCTCCAAAACTTAAAAATAGCATAGCTAGGGCTATCGGAAACCTTTTTGTGTCAAACGAAAGGGGTTCCTCGCTGGAACAAATGCTCCTAACACAATAGAGTAGTCCTCTCAGCCTGAAAGCAGTCAGTAACAGTAGATCTAGGAAACGACAGTTGGATGCAGTTCTACCAGCTTCAGATTTGGATCACCGACAGATGCGACCCTCAAATAGCTCTGATACCGTGTAGAAATTTACAGGGTAAGTTCCTCAGACAGAACACTGCTCACAAACAGATCACAGATCAATACACCAGTGTAGTTCACGTTGTTAAAACCCTCAAAGAGGGAAACAGTCCATGACCTGAGCCAATGCAGCCACTTCAGGCAATTTATTAATAAAAGAATGAAAATTTACATAAGCTTCTCTCATGAACGGTTCCCCTACAAATGAACCTCCATCCTCTTTAAATAGAGATCATGGACCAATCGGGTGTTAAGCCACAGATCAAGTGTCAGTAATACCGAGGAGAGAATGAATCGTCGAATCACTACATATCGTGACCGTCAGATTGTAAGTTACAAAAGTACATAGTAAAGAAACACACTTTACCTAACTCTACACTAGACCAAATTATACTTAACTATTTCCTAGGTGTCGGAATATCCTAATAGTCTGTTACAAAAAGTACGGGTCGACTTCAATGTCTACAGATAGATCTCACAGGGCAAGGTAGCCAAACTAAGTGGATTCTTTTAGTTTATGAGATGGGGAACGAAGAATGGATTAAGATTCATTTTAGATATAGAGCATTGTTACCTGAATTCTATATTTAAATATCAAAATAAAACATTGAAAATATTCGTAGTCGAGAGAAGAGTGTAGATTTAAAAAAATTATGTCCTTTCTTATCTATTGAATAATTCAGATTAAGAAACAAATATGTGTGATAAACAAAGAAATATAAACGCATAAGACGACAGAGGCACTTCACCAACAAGTTGACACAAGAATCTTTTGAAAGAGATTTCTGTATTATTGGCAAATCTGTTGATGCTTCAACGATATACAATATTGTTCTTCTGTTTAAAAACCAACATCTATTACTTCAAATGATGAAGTATTTATAACTTGTTTACAAAAATAATTTGATTTAAAATATCAATATTTAGTGCAAATATCTAAAAGAAATATCTTGAAACAGAATTCAAGATTTTATTACAATAAGGTATGAAAATAGATTAAATTGTTCTAAAAAATAACAATCGCTAGTGTACTGGTGTTGTTTCTGGGCGTTCTAGTAGTGATTGGGCCTTTAATCGAGCAATTTTGTTTGAGTTGCTAGCATGTGTGTCTTGTTGTCCCACTATTCCAATGTGTTCTGTTTATGACTGTAGTTTTTGAATGAGCAATGGTATTTAGCATGTTGTCCTCCATCCATCTACTACTTGCTGATTAAAATTCATTGAATGTGTCATCGCCCTCTTCTTTTCCTTTACTGTTGTTTTTTCTATTAAAAGAGAGGTAGGGGGAGTGATTCTTTTAGACTATGAATGGATGTCGAGAGGGGCCACGTGGCAACTGAGGACTGGAGGCTGGGAGATGAAGTGGAGGTGGAGTCAGAATTTAAAGAAATATTCTTTTCGGGGGGGGTGCTACAGTGCTGTATGAGAAGGGGGGGTCCAAAATATGGAGAGGATGAAATGTAGCTTTGAGTTTGGACTCCCTCCCCTTGAATAATTTGAAATGTTGCTCAGGGGGGTCATAATTTTTCCTCTATCATTGATCTGGGCAGGTTTGATTCGAGTCGTTGAGAGATAAGGATTTTACTTTTAACACACAGCCCTTTCCTTATTATAATCGCAGGTTTTCTAAGAAACAGACCTGAAAAACCTTTCCAATTGATTAAATATCGCATATGGACAGGGGTTTATCACAATCACATCCAGATCGAGCCTCTGTCGTATCGTAATCGCAATATAGACAGAGAGATTTTTCCACTAATTTTCAATGTTTTACCAAACGGGCAAACCCAAAAACTTAAACACTGCGATACACAATATATCGTATCTACAGAGCTAATCACAACTAGAGGCCAAATGGAGGACTTATAATTGTTTCCATAGAATTTCACCGATGGACCAAATGTGATATTTTATTAAGAGCCATTTTATAGTTATCACGCCCATCCAGGGCCAATCGGATCGGGTAGGGATATATGGAAGTGGGACTTCATGCTATGGGGTATTGGCATGGGGTAGCCAATGCGGGATTTGTTTGTGGGACTACGGGAGTATTATTGCAAGACATACGCGGAATGCGATGCGGGATAAAGAATGTGGTATTATACACTGCGGGACTATAAAACGGAAGGGTTATTGCGGGATATTATCACTGCGAGGTGCGGGATTAGCGGGGTCATCGCAGATTGCAATTGGGAAGGGGTGAGGGGTCTTTCTTTATGTCATATAATATACGTTGATTGTGATAATGCGGGATAGTGCAGGCCCATATATAATATATTTCATTGTAATACATTACAATGTAACGTATGTGGCATGTTTTATATATGGGTAACGACTAGAGTATGTATCATATATAATGGAAACACGGCTAGAGTTAATACAATCGAACCTTCGGTAATACAATGGATCTTGCAGCTAGAGTTTATGAATTGCTCCAAATGGAAAATGGGTTAAGGTTAGAGTTAGCATTAAACATGGAAAAATGGCTAGAGTTGGGTTTTAGAACAAATGAAGGGATAATGAAATAAAACTATGAGGGAAAGTTTATGTGGGTCCTGGCTAGAGTTAAAACCATATTTCATATTCATAATGGGGAGATGCTTTTTTACAAAGGATAGATGCAAACATGATTTAAACCATAGCGGATGCTTTTGAAGTCAAAACTTCATTCTGGCCTATCTTTCAATCCAAGAATTGGATTTGAGCGCAGGATGTACCATTGGAAAGCTTCTTTTGAGCACTTTCTGATGAAAACACCTGCATTCTGATCTGATCCAAACATTGTTATGAAAAAATCTCCTTAAATATTGATACTTGGTGTTGTTTTGGAAATAATTTGTAGGATGAAATATTATTTGCAACTCAAACATAATAATGATCAGCTAAAATCAAGCAATCCTATAAAAATTGTAGGACCCTAACAGAGAGAAGAATAGGTTATACCTTCATAGAAGTATGTTATGTATACCTCTAAAAAAAAATTAAGGTTTTCCCCCTCACCTTACTCTACTTGACTAATATTACAAGGGTTAACCGAATAATAGAATAACTTATTAGAGTAGGCACTACTAGTTGAAGCGCAAGCGTTGTGACTTCACCAAGAATCACTCTGAACAAAACGTATTTTCCATGAGGGTATCATCGATTGAAGAACGCAAGATCATCATAAAGAGAGGGAATAAACAGATAACAAAATGTTAATAGTTGTACAAGTCCTCTTATCTTTTGTCTGGCTTGTCTCAAGAGCCAAATATGGTTTCATGGGAAGCTAACCTATAGGTGCAAACAAGCAAACAAACAATAAAGCAAAGGGTAGAAGTAAAGAGAAAGAAAAACAAGAAATCAAAGCAAGACATGAAAGCAAAGAAAACATGAAAACAGAGCACATACGCAAGAAAGGAAGAAAACGCTACTCCTACACCTAAATTAAGCAGTGCATGGGCCTTCTCACGCAAAGTGATATTTCCAATGCAGCAACCGACGCATTGGTTGGACCATGTTTATGAAGGCATAGTTAACAAGAAAGATAAGCATGTAAACCAACAAACAAAAAATATAATACAACGAAGACCAACACGCTCCGATTTTAAATGTGTCCACAACAAAGAAAAGAGTAAACGCATAGGACAAACATTCTACGGACATGCCATGATGTTGCAACACATTGTGCATATATGATAAGCATGTACACTCTTTCAACCGTGACAAAAAAGAAAACTTAAAAAATGAGACAACTTACGTTTTGCAAGAGTGCTCGTTGTGTATGATTCCTCCAATGCATGAGCGATAGGATCATGTGATACAAGTGGAGGATGTGAAATCTGTGAACAATATTGATCTTCAATGCAAACAAGAGAGTGATGAGGAGCCTGGGGTGTTTCAATAAATTTCTAATCGGAAGTGGAACTAACCTCAAGAAAACGAGGACCTAACGTAACCATCAGCATGGACTGAAGTGCCTTGACAACTTGAGGGGTTTCCACTTCATTAGCAGGTAGATCATCAAATATTGGTGGCTTAGAAAGATCAACAATGAATGAATCAACATTTTGATCGAATGGAGGAGTAAAGGGATCACGACATCCACGATTAGAAAAAACTGATATGCTCATCGGCATCCTCATGATCTAATGAATCATACAAAGGGGGTTGATGAGAAACAAGAATGTTCACCCTCTGCATTTCCTGAAATTACAGATGAAATATTCAGTGGATTTGCAAAGAAATATGTGTCCTTTCTGCAATGTAATGACATACTGACATATGGTGTGTTCTGCGAATGATCGGAAGTAGATACATTTAGTGATGGTTTTTCACAAGGAAAATAAAAAATGGCAGAATCACAAAAGATGTCAGGATAAAGCGGATGAGGCATGGACAGAAGGAGGTCATCCTTCACCGTGGGTTCTTCTTCAGATTCCCACACTTACTCATCATAAATAACAGTGCATGTTGACTGCTCAACACCAACTCTGTCGACAACTTGATCCTCGTGCAAAACAAATGTGAGGTCTTGAACGAAAGAACACAACACAGTACAATCTGGAGGATCAACAGAATGAGAGGACGAAGGCTAAGAGAAAAAGTTCAAGTGACAACCAACAAGATTTTCAACCAAATCTACGTAGATATCCAGAGCAGGTGGCATGGGAGGATGTGACAGTTCAATAGATGTGCGTGCACATTCTCCCACCTCGCACTGCGGAGCTAGATTTGTTTGATGAGAGGAGTTCGGACGACCACCTATTACAGCAACGTTGCCCGTCTTGGATTTGGAAACTCTAACAATGAGGTATGCTGGGAGGGATTCAAATGATTCTAGATATGTGTATTTTTAGATATGTGAAGAAGATACTGATTTCAAGAATAAATTTCCAATCAATTTCATCTTCAGGGATTTGAAATGCAAGATTATTAAAGAAATCCCAAAATTTCACAAGGGATTCATCAGGTGCTTTCTGTAATTTAAAAAAAAAAATGAGTGCCTTATGATCATAATGATAGAACGCATGTGTCAACTCTCTGACAAACTGGTCAAAAGAGTGAATAGAGGCATTGGGCAGTGTGACACACCACATTAGTGTGTGCCCATGAAGCGTGAATGTGAACAATGAGCAGGAAATGTAATCCTCATGGATTTCATTCCTCTCACAGAAGCCTGTGAAGATAGATCTGTGTCTAAGCAAGGTTGATCCGCCTTCACCATCATATGTGTTATGTGATAATTCATTCCAAAGCTCCTCCGATACTTCAAAATCATTTCCATAAGACAGACATCTCAGAGGATAAACTATAGTGTAAGCCATGAAAGATGTGCAGAGATTCAAAACAGACTTTGAGGACTCAACTTGTCATCTGGCCTTCCTTCTAGCGCTATAAATGTTGATGATGTTGGACCTACCAAGATGTCATAGGATCTCCCCAGTAAGAAGTCCCAACTAGACCTCAGACCATTTGGAGTAGGAGTCCCATCAATGGGTAGTACAGTAGTGCCTTGAATGCGATAACGCACAGAGGTAAGCAAGATATCTTTATCGAAAGAAAGTGTGTGACCTTGTGGCAAGTCAAGAGAGGTTCATGGGGGTTTTAACACACGAAAGGGAAAAGGAAGTGTGTCCCTTAGAAGCTTGTAATAGTACGCAACCTGAAAGGAACACACGAGTAGAATGACATCACGGATTGGAAGCGGAATAGTCTACAATCCAAGGTGACGAGTTAAACCAACAACACAATTCCAACAAGATCCATACGATCATATACAAAGTAGTCCATACACGAATGCATAAGTTAAATGGCATACATTGCTAAAGCAACCAAAATAGTCCAACTACAATAACAACATATGCATGAAAATGTGATGGCTATATATATATATATATATAAAAAGTGAAAGTTCCATCCCTACATACATCATTGATGGCCAGTAGCCCCAATAATGGAACATTACAGTCAACACCACCTACTCCTCCAAAGATATGTACTTGCTCTGCACTATGGAGAAGCCAAGGCTCATCACAATACTCTCTAAGCCCTTTTTAAGCAATGCCTAGCAAAAGTTTGGCTCCCAAAAGTCTGTTCTATGAATTATTAGTTTCTATATATAGGAAAGGGTGGGGTGACCCTTGACATTCTCCTTTGACTCTTGGACTACCCTCATGACTCTTCAACTCCATTACATATAACTCTTTACATTACATATGATTGTTTTCATTCCACTAATGACACTTGGAATTTGACTTTACATTACATTTTATTATAACAGATATGACTTATAGTAGTGAGGTGGCCGAGACAACTCATAACACGAATCGACATGACATTATTGACATGTACTCGCTGATTGTGGTTTCCATGTCAAGTTGTTGTGCTGCTAAGTGGTGGATGTGTCTTTGGATGTGCTTCATCTTCACCTCTGCATAGCTTGATGTTGCAGGGTCTTCAATGGTCTTGGTCTTTGCAAGATGGTTCCATGCATGTACTCCTTTCGCTTGTTGCTCGATGTGCTTTGTATGTCTGTCCAGCTACAAGCAAGTCTTCTAGCATGTGCTCCTTCTTCATCTCGCTCTTCGTCTCACCATGTTCCATCAATGTACTTGTTCCTGCAATTCACTCATGATGGGATGACATCAAATCCGAAAATATCCTAGTCTAGCATGATGCATTGTTTTCCGTGTTCGAGTCCAGGTGACCGAGAGGCGGGACAAGACACTGAAACTGCACAGAGCACAACTCAGGCCAGGATGAGGAATTCTGAAGCTCGGTCTGCACTGTCGGGAAAAACTGCGCAATGACCACTGGGAGGCAGAATTGCATAGTGATAGTCACTAATGTCAACTCCAAGATGGGACCCCGAGGGTGATAGTTTATGTGCAGCTTCTAGAGGGAGGATAGAGCGAGGCTACAGAGGGACTGTTGAGAAATTCTGTGCAGTTTCTAGAGGAAGGACAGAGCAGGGTTGCAGAAGGATTGCTAGCTAGTTCTGTGCATTTTCCAAAGGAAGGACAGAGCAGGGTTGCAAAGGGAACTCCTGCACAATTTTCAAGGGAAAGACAGGACAGGCCACTCAGGGAACCAGCTAGGAATTTTGCGTAGTTTCCTAGAGCATTGTAGAGCAAGCCAATAGATGACCTGCCAGACATGACTGTGCAGTTTCTAGAGGCAGTGCAGAGCAAGGCAGTAGAGGCCTTGTTGATCATGACTGAGTAGTTTCTAAAGGTTGTGCGGGGCAGGAAACAGGGAAATCACTTGGGCATGTCTGTGCAGTTTTAGAGAGAAATGCAGCCACGGGTCTCAGTGCAGTGCAGGTTTATGGTTGACTAGAGGGAGGCTGAATAACTATGCTTGAGAAATGTGCATTTCAGGTTGGGCATGGAGGCAATTTCTGCACAATTCTGGGAGGTAGACAAGCTTCTCACTTTCGGGATTCTGTAGTGCAGCTGACCTGGAGGAAAACCTTAAGAACTGTGCAATTCTGGGCAACAGAGCAGGGTCACTGAGGGCTGATACTGCGTAGTGCAACTCAGTCGGGATTTGGTTGACAAAGGTTGTCTAGTGGAGAGATTTTCAAGAAAATGGCTAAGTGTTGGAGGCAAGTGAACTAGTGCAATCTTGACATTGTGATCACACACTTAGCATACCTGACGACAAGACAACACAAACCAACTAGTCAAAACATGTGCTCAGTGAGACTGTCTTAAAACTAAGAGCGACAAGTGTGACACTTGAGGTAGACCTTCAGACAATTGTGATGACACTTGCGCGATTGTGCTTACAGCTTTGTGTGTGAGTGTGAACAATGTTCACTGAGCGAAGACAACTAATGCACACAAAGAAAAACCCTCAAAATCGCCAGAACAAGATCGCAACCATGACAAAGCAATCCATATACTAAAAGACGACCGTTGGTCCAAAAAGCGGTAGGGAGCAAGACACATAGAGGAAAAACATGGAATGACTTTTAGTGCTTGAAACCATGCATGTCATTGAAGACAAAATGGTATGACAATGATCAAAAGTACTTCAATCTACACTAAGAGATGTATTTCAAAAGGATGAGCTTTTCTTACCATACTTACCCTCCAGATGGTTATGAATTTGATGGAGTTTTCATGTTGTCCCGATCTTTTATCATAACTTGGTTCCTTGGTATTTCTCCTAAACTCCTTAAGAGTCATCTAGCATGTCATCTTTCCTTGTGGTCACTAAGAGATACATCTGCGCAGTTTCACCGGGCAGTGACTGTTGTCGGGATGATGTCCTGGGACGACATCTGCGCAATTTCTAAATGCAAGGCAAACTGGAAAGCTAGGACAACACTACGCAATTTTGGGATGCAAGACACTACTACGGGATGGGGTCTTGGGAGGACACCTCTGCATAGTTTCTGTATGCAAGGCAGATTAGGCAACTGAGGGACAATACTACGTAGTTTCTCGGGACAGTGAGTTCTGGTTGAGGGAAGGATATTAGAGGAAATCACTGCGCATTTTTGGATGACAAGGGAGGTTGGGGTCTCTGCACATTGTGCAGTTCCAGTAGGCAAGGGAAAAAGCTTAAGGGTTGCAGAAGTGAAGTGTGTAGTTTCAAAAAGCTGGATGAGGCTAAGTCATTAGGGAACTCCAGAATTTGGCTAAGTGTGGGATCAGTGGAACTTATGTGAACAGTGATAGAACTTGACTACAAGCACACACTTGAACACTTAGTGATACGACATAGACCATCCAAAACATATAAAACATACTCTGCTTGATGCAACAACCTTCATGACAAGAGTGTGAAACATGCCTATGTAATGAGAATAAACTTCCCCTTGAAGCAGAACAAACTTCCCTTTGCATGACAAACGATCATCCCCATGCCCAAAGATGACAAATGTTGCATAAAGATGAGCAACTCTTAAGACCAAGGATGGGGGCTTGAGATCACCAACTTACCAATAAGTGACCAAGGAACGATCAATCATAAGATCCATAGTAGGCTCTGAAATTTGCATGCCAGCCAAAATTTTTGAGGGTGGTTGTAGCCGCTACAACACTACTTTTAGAAATTTTTTGGGTCCTAAACTTCCAAAGTTGTTTTAACCCCCTAAACATCATTTTTTTAAGGGTCACAACATGTGGGGGGTTACTGCAAATCTTGTAGTACTAGGAGAGATATTTCTATTGAGGTATCATATGCACCAAACAGAGATCATATGACCAAGTTACAACCTCGGGAAGTTCGTTGCCAAACTAACCCCAACGGGGCCCACAAACTCTTGGTGTTTCATCTACTAGGGTTAGGGTTTTGGTTGTTTAGGGTTTTCCCTTGTTGTTCATTAATAAAAATTCCCTTGAGCCTCATTGTAACTTAGTTCAAAAACATGTATCCGCCACATCTCTTCTTAGAGATAAGCTACCATCGCCTAAGCTAGTTTATTTTCATTCTGTATATAAGCATATTTCAGTTCTTTGATATTAACAAAATGAAGTTTTATTTCTGTTGCATCTTTGTGTTTATGTGTGTATCTGTATTCTATTGCGTTCATGTATTAGTCTGGATCATTTAAAATTAAGGAACCAACATAGATCCATCTTAATTACAGATCTACCATGAGCCAAGAGGGATCAAATTTCTTCATGTGCAAACTTCTTTAGAGTGCAATATATAATGTGTAATTTTTCATTGTTTAAATTGTATTTTTGAATGTTGTATAGAGTATATATAGGACCAAAGAAATGTTTTAACCATAAAACTTATTTTTTTCATGATAAATACATTTTTTAAAAATGATATATAATATATACATAGTTGACATTAATATATTTTACATAACATGTACATCCAGACATTTTATCATGGAAAATTAAAATGGGTTTTATATTATTTTTATGTATATGTCAATATTAATTCCTATTAAAATATGCCAATATATTTTAATTCTAATTATTCTACAACATATTTATTTTGTTATTATAGTCAACATTATTTTTCTATTTAGAACATTATTTATTTTTATTTTAAAGGGACACTTGTCAACTCCACGGATGGATGGACTTACACATCTCCTCACACTGGGTTGTAAAATGAGCCTCTCACATCTCCCTCACATTGGGTTGTAAAATGAGTCTCTAGGTTCAAAAAATGATAAATAATAATAAAAAACAAAAACAAAAACACAACAAACAAACAAACATTTTTTCAATTTTTACACCACAATCAAATTAGAATACTTTTTCCATAAACAAATCAAGAAATATATAATCGATTTAAATAAATGATGTTTGATCTACTAAATATTATTTTTTATAATAATGTATTTAAATATTATTATTATTGTTTGTAATAATATATTTAAAAAAATACTTATATAATTTTATTGTTATAACTTTGATAGGTGTGTTTATTTTAGAATAGGACTTTTGAAATTTTAGTTTAATTATTAATAATTATTTGGTGGATGGTAGAGTGTTTCTTGGTGCAATTAATAATAATAATTATTATTTAAAATAAAGTTATTGTGGTCATATTAGGTTGTTAAGTGTCTTTTAACACAATTAATAATTATTATTATTATTTAAAATGAAGTTATAATTTAGTTAATTTTTATGTTTTTCTAAATCTTGGCAATGTGAGATGTATCATAAAGTGTGTGTTTTGATGTTGGTCTTTAACATCCATTTACTTTAAGAGTAGCCTTTAACATCCGTTTACTTTAGGAGTAGTCTAACTTATAGATGAAATCCTGTAGAGATTTTAAAAAACTTGAGTTTAGGTTGTTTAATTTGTAGAATTTGAGTGCCCAATGGGATTTTTCAGGTGTTGGATCCATTTATGCATTCAAAAATGCATTTTAAACAACAACAAAAACACATTCATTCTTGAAAGTGGTTTGTCGAACTCTGTTGATAAAAATCTATTTCGTCTATAAGTTAGACTATGCCTTTACTTTAAATTGTTGCACTAATTACTCTCAAAGCTATAACTATACATCTTTATGTTATTATAATGAAAGTAACCTTGTATAATGAGGATTTTTAAGTTTATAAGAGGCTAAACACCAATCCTTGAATCATTATAGTAAGAGAAATGAATGGGTTTTTACATGATGTATATATCTATGTAAAAAAGATCTTCAACATTTATGGTTAAGAAAATTTTAAAGATTTATATGATTTTAAAATTAAAAATTTTGGAAATCTTGTTAACTTTTATATTTTAATCATAAAATTGGTGATATTTTTATAAAGATATTTAAATTTTTAAGAATTAAAAAAAAAATGATGATTTGTAAATAAAATATTTCTATTTTATAAAATTTTGACAAATTATTTTGGAAAGAATGAAGACATTTAAAAAAATAATAATAATAATAACTAAGATTAAAAAAACATGAAAAATTAACTAAGAGTAAAAATTAGCTCAAAATTTTTTGAATTCAATAAAAAAATTATTAAAAAAAAACATAAATCCATATTAACCCTACTTTTTTAACCTATTTCAATTTTTAGTTAAAAAATATAATAAATACCCCGTAATGAATACACCATTTTTTGAATTTCTAGTTTAAATAAATTCTATTACTTTTCCATTAACAAAATAAAAGAAAATAAAGGAAAATAAATCATGTATAAAATGTTTTTAAATAAGATGTTTTATTAATAATAATTAATTAAAATTCTTATCATTAATAATATATATATATATATATAATAAAATATTATATATATATATATATATATATATATATATATATATATATATATAATAAAATATTATATATATATATATATATATATAAGAAAATTAAGTTATTATAAGAAGGTCATCAATCCCACCCTAGAAGATCAACAGTATCTCTCTATTTTAATTAGCTCAAAGAAGAAAATTAATATAGCAAAGATTAGAACGAATTATCATGAGCTCCATAGTGAGACAATTCGTTGGGCAGTTCCTAAAACACCATGGATGGAAAGGATCTGCCATATATGTGAGAATAGGAACATCGAGGATGAAAACCACTTCCTCTTAGAGTTCCCCGTGTACAACTACATTAGATCTCAGTTTCAAAATCTTTGTTACAATACTGACCTTCCTAGCCTTTTACAGTGTCAAAATTATAGTGAGCTCGGAGGCTTCTCTCCAAGCTTTTTGAGCATAGGAATAAAATATTAAATCAAAATAAATAATTTGTTTCTTTAGGTCCGATAAACCAATATTTAGTTCAGGGGACGTTAACCACCATCATCATCATCATATTTTAATTTTATATATATAAATAAAATTAGTCTTTTTACGGAACTGATACCGGACGAAGCGAAGGCGACCTAGGGTTTCTGTAACCCGTCCTAGGGTTTTTGCAGCCCCTGCTACGGCAGGCTTGACAGGCAAAGCGCAGTACTGAAGGCATCAGGGCGGATTGGTGGTTCACGTGATCTGGCCATAAGCACGAAGAAGAATGCAGCCCCCTCAGGGGGAGGGCGATGCGCCTCCCCCAAAAAAAGATAGCCAAAAGCAGCAGACGGAAGAATGGGACAACGAAAACAGACAGAATGAAGGCAATACGGCAAGCAGCAAGCAACAGGACAATGAACCAGGTCAGAAAGACAAAAACAAGGCAAGTTCCTCCACATGCAGACCAGTGGCAACTCACAGGCCAAAAGTGGAATTTCCCAGTCACCGAATCAATGCTAGAATACAATTTATGAGAGATCACGCGCTGATTGGCAAGTTCATTGGAATATGGCCAACTGAGAGGGCGTTGAGGAGCTGGATAAGCACCAAATGGAACCCAAAAGGACACATCACTCTGCATTTAGGGCCAAAGGGGTTTTTCACTGCCGTTTTCAACTGCTTGGAAGATCGCAATAGGATTCTGGATGGGGGTCCTTATTTTTTCAATTCTGCAGGACTATATCTCAAAGGGTGGGTCGAACGATTCAATCCAGACAAGGAAGACCTTAGTTATGCTCCCGTTTGGATAAGGTTGTACTCGCTTCCTTGGGAATATTGGGAAGAAAACTCTCTTCAGGAGATTGGAAATGCGCTGGGCGAGTTCGTCAAGGTTGCCGAGGAAACAAAACTATGCAGATACACGTCTTATGCCCGGATCTGCATTTATATGGATCTAAAGCAAGCCCTGCCAGACACGGTAAGTCTCTTTCATGAAGATGTTGAATGGATTCAATTAATAGACTATGAGCACGTACCGTTTAGATGCAGGAAATGCCATGATATAGGACATCTCTACAGAGATTGTCCTCTGAACAGGAAACCCCCTTCTCAATTGAGCTCAGATAACCAAACGTCTGACGGTTTTACCAAGGTAACAAACCGCAGAAGAGGGAACAAAAAATCGACAGCCAATCCCAAGACCAATCCAGTCGACATGTCAAAACCCTCAACGAGTAACAGCTTTGAGGCCCTGGCCAATAATGATATGCAAGATCCTGATAATGGACCTCAAAATGACAAAGAATCTAACAAAGAGCAGCTGGAGGAAACTTCACAGCAAACAGAGGATATCCCATTCAAGAAATCAATCCTTCAATCCCAAACCAAAACTCAACCCTGGCATTCTCAAGGAATGGAAGTTGATAATCCTGAACCAAGCTCCAAGACGCCGAAGGAAAGAGAGGAACCCTCTCAAGAACCCCAGATCATGGAAGAAGACCCTGAGAATATTGACATTGGTGAACTGGATATCCTAGGACTGGAGCAAGCATGCAAGACAGGGAACTTTGACAAAATACCAGACCGGCAAGTGGATAACCTGGTAGAGGTCCTTAACCGTGCACAAAAGAAATACTCTCTAGGAGTCCAGATCGGAAGTCAATGGGATGGCAAGTTCATCACCAAGGATAGCAAGAAGAGAGGAAGAAAAACAACCCTCGAAAGAACCATCAAGATAGGCGAAGTGTTAGTTGAGTCAGGGAGGTACGCCAAGCTGACCAAGTACTTCAACACCAATCCCAATCCTTCTCAATGAAGCTGATATCATGGAATATAAGGGGGCTCAACAGCCCTAGGAAAGGCAGACTATTAAAAAATATGCTTATGCAGGAAAAACCAAGTATACTTTTTTTGCAGGAGACTAAATGCAATTCGACAGTTTTGGAAAAAATAGCAGCGAAAGCCTGGCCAGGAGGGCTAGTAACAGCTGTTGATGCTCAAGGGGCGTCGGGAGGACTGGAAATTCTCTGGGATGCACGAGTAATTCAACTCAACAATATACATGCTAACAAGAACTTCATTCAAGCAATATTTCATTTAATCAGCACCAACACCCATGGTCATATAACTAATGTATATTTACCTCAGGAAACTATACACAAAGCTGAAATTCTGGATACACTGTCGGAGCTTAACTCAAGTAGGCTATACCCACTTTGGATATCTGGAGGAGATTTTAACATGATAGCAAGAATGGAGGAAAAGAAGGGAGGCAAAAGCAGAACGAACAGAGACGGGAACCTACTGAAAGAATTTATTCAAAACAACTGGCTGGTAGATATTCCTTCAAACAACGGCATGTTCACTTGGAACAATAAAAGAGAGGGATCGCAACAGATAGCTTCGCGTCTTGATAGATTCCTTATATCAGACAATGCAACTCACCTGGGAGGGGAATTCATTGCCTCCATCCTTCCTGTTTCAGGCTCAGATCACTGGCCCATAGCACTCCAATGGAACCGGCCAGGTAACAGTATTAGGCGTCCATTCCGGTTTGAAGCATTCTGGTTAACTCATCCGGATTTCGATGAATTGGTTAGATCAACTTGGCTCAAATTCAATCCCACTAGTGGCACCAAGATGTCTATATTCCAGCAGAAACTAAAGCACCTCAAAGGAGAAATCAAACACTGGAATAACACCACTTTTGGCAATATTTTCAAAGCACAGGCTACTCTCAATCAAGAAATGAAGATTGTCCAGCAAAGGATCATCACTGAAGGACGCTCCGAGGAACTTGTTAAGAAGGAACAAGATATCGAATCCCAAATTTTAGATAGAGCTCAACAGGAGGAAACCCTTTGGAGGCAGAAATCGAGGATCAGATGGCTCAAGGACGGGGAAAAGAATACAAATTTTTTTCATAAAACTACAGTGCAGCGCAGAATGAATAATTACATTTCCCATATCAAAAATGAGCAGGGGGATAGAATTGAGACGCATGAAGGCATTGAAGAGGAGTTTCTCAGATACTTTAAGAAAGCTCACCAAGAACCCAGCATAGATAGAATGCCTGCTATAAACAAGATCCTAAGGAACATTCCAAAATTAATTACAGAGGAGCATAATCGTCTCCTCCTCAAGCCCACAAATATGCAGGAAGTCGAAGATGTTGTTCATCAGTTGAAAGCAGGGAAAGCGCCGGGTCCGGATGGATTCACATCAAACTTTTTTCATAACTTTTGGGATCTTATTAAAGTGGAGGTATGGCAAGTTGTGGAGGAATCTCGCACCTTACGTTGGATGTACCCAGGGCTGAATGCCACATTCATCGCTTTAATTCCCAAGGCAGAAGAATCCAATACTCCAGACAAGTACAGACCGATTGCTCTATGCAACATCATCTATAAAATTGTCTCAAAAGTTATAGCTACCAGACTGAAACCGTTGCTCCCTCTCATAATCTCGCCCGAGCAATCTGGTTATGTAGAAGGCCGGCAGATAACGGACGGGATCATTTTAACTCATGAAATAATCCACTCTTTGAAGCAAACCAAAAAACCAGGTATGTTGCTTAAAATCGATTTGTCCAAAGCTTTTGATAGTATCAGCTGGGTTTACATTCAAAAAATTCTTACTGCCTTTGGCTTTGCCCCGTCATGGGTCAGATGGATTATTAATCTTTTGTCTTCAGCATTCTTTTCTGTGCTTATCAATGGTATCCCTTCGGCTACGTTTCGTCCTTCCAGAGGTATCAGGCAGGGAGATCCCCTTTCACCTTTTCTTTTTGTTATTATGGCTGAAGGACTAGGTAGGAGTCTAAATTCCGCCCGGCTTTCCCAGCGTCTCAAAGGCCTATCCTTCAACAATTCTCCAGCCTACTCCCACCAGCAATTTGTGGACGATAACATGCTTTTTGGTCATCCCTCGGTCCAAGAAGCTCGCCTCCTCAAAACCCTCCTATCGAACTTCTCTGACGCCTCCGGAGCCCTTATCAATCGTGTCAAATCTCAAATCTTTTTCTTTAACACCCCTGCTCCCACTCAAAAAGCCATTGCCCATATCCTTGGTTTCACCATTGCTTCCCTTCCCTCCAAATACCTTGGAGCTCCCTTAATAGCCTCGGCCCTCAAGCACTCCTCTTGGAAAAACTTGTTAGAAAAGCTAGAGGCTCGGCTTTCCCTCTGGACTCATAGAGCTCTTAATATGGCCAGTAGACTTGTTCTCATTAAGGTGGTTCTCCATTCCATGCCCCTGTATCTCTTCTCTATTCTTGCAGCTCCTAAATGGGTTCTCAAGGAAATAAAGAATCTCCAGCGCAACTTCTTATGGGGTAGCTCAGGCCCTAATCGAAAGTGGGCTCTGGTTAAATGGGACAATGTATGTCTTCCGAAGAAAGCTGGGGGCATTGGGCTAAGAGATCCAGGGCACAGTAATAAGACCATGGGAGCTAGAATATGGTGGAGGTGGCTGGCAAATCCTAACACCCCCTGGGCCTCCCTTTGGACAGCAAAATATGCGAATAATAGCCCTATTGAAGAAAGAATTCGGATGACAGAAGTAAGCACGGGGTCTGTAATATGGAATTCGGCCATTCAACATAGAGATCTAATACAAAAGCATAGCTTCTGGGAAGTCAAGAGCGGCAACACAGCAAGATTTTGGGAAGACTCCTGGCAGCAGCTCCCAAAGATAAAGGACACACTCTCTAACCTTCCCTTACCAGAGCAAGATATCAATCAGTTAGCAACGGTTAGTCAGTTCTGGGACCCCTCTTCCACACAGGGATATAGACAATGGATGGATGCCAATCAAATCATAATGCACGGCTCTGAGCAAGCTCAACGATATCTTTCCTTAGAATTACAAAAACGGCAAATCCCTATCTCAGAAGGATCGGACATACTAAGATGGGGATATGAAGAGAGAGGGACTTTCACCACAAGGGAAGCGTATAAGATAATAGTCCAAGAACAGACAATCAAAGACACTTTATGGGATAAAATCTGGCATTCCTCCAATTGGCCGAAGGTGTCTACTTTTCTATGGCTCCTATGTCATAATAAAATTCTAACATGGGATAATCTTAGAAAAAGAAGCTTCTCGGGCCCATCTATATGTCTCAACTGTAAGCAAGAAGAGGAATCAGCTATACATCTAATGCAAACCTGTCAAATAGGACGGAAGCTGTGGGAAAAGGTTGCCTTCCGATGCCAAAAAGACGGCAAAGTGCAAGGGGATATCAGAGCTACTATTCGCAATTGGAGTCACGAGCCATATCAAAGCAAACTCCTCAACACACTATGGCAGCTTATTCCTGGTCTACTGATGTGGAATATCTGGAAAGAGCGGAACAGAAGAGTTTTTAAGGATCAATCTATGTCTATAGAGCAGATATGGACCAAATTACATCAGAACATTAAGGAGTCTTTATCCATTAAAGACTGGTCCCCAGAAGATTTTCCTTCATTGCCGCAGGAACAATCAGTTTGGGACAATTGGAAGATTCATTTAAATCAACAGCCGATCCTTAAAAATAATCCTACTAAGAAGAGACAAAAGTCAGCAAAATGGACTCCGCCGCCCAGCAACATGTTCCAGCTCAACTTCGATGGAGCTTCAAAGGGTAATCCGGGAAAAGCAGGTTATGGGGGGGTCTTCAGGGATCATTATGGCACTCCTCAACTCATCTTTCTTGGCTCAAAAGGTTGGGACACCAACAACTCAGCGGAATTGGAAGGACTGTGGCGAGGTCTCACCCTGGCTCAGGACAAAAGTTTTTTTCCACTTATCATAGAAGGGGACTCACAAATCATTATAAGGATGGTCACAAAACTAATGCAGGGATCCCCCATACATAAGGTTAGTAATAGTTGGAGGATGGCTCAAAGGCTCGAGCTAATAGACAGATGGCTTTCTCAACATCAAGCAATTTCCTTCAGACACACTAAGCGGGAAGGAAACAAGCTCGCTGATTTTCTTGCTAATCTCGGAGTGGAAATTGGGGCAGATCTCTTTGTAGGCTCAATCTCCAGTATAGCCTCCGAGGATCAACTCTCTGAGTTCCAGAACATTGTGAAGAAGGATAAGCTTCAGGAGGATGATACACACCCGGATGCGGGTGTTAATAAATCGCATTTATGAGGGTCCACACAAGGCAGGCAGCTGGCCCTGCACCTGGCTGGCGGACGACCTCCATGGCATGCGCATTTGGCTGGCGGACAACCTCCATGGCATGCGCATTTAATCGACTGTTGAACGGAATGTTGGTCGCACAAATCGACATTTATGAGCGCCTGGTTCGAGAGCTCATGCTCAAGGTTTTATGTATGGATCCATATCTGGTTCACGCCATTGCTCCTGGTTCTTTTTACCTCCGCCCGTGGTTCTTCCCGCACCCCTGCCTGGCTCAGCTTGTTTGGAAGCTCGCCTGGTTAACTGGTATTGTTGGGTTCCTCTGTGCTCAGTTTCTCTCCCATCAGCTCCGCCATCTTCCCTTTCTCAGTTGGTCTGTCATTCTGAGAATGCCTCGCCGTCGAGGAGTCTCGCGCCGAGGAGGTAACACTGGGAATAGAGGAAGAACCTCTCGGCCTGCTCCGCAGAATGTCATACCCATTACTTCGGCCTCCCCATCCTCACCGCCCTCTGGTCAAGCTGGGCCTCTCCCGCATAATTCCTTTCAAACTACCAGGTTCACCTTCCACAGTAGGCTCAATAGGCCTGTTTTGTCTGCTAGCATCACAGTTATTCTTGCTGAGGAAGAGGGCAATCCCACCAGCTCGGCCCACACTACCACCTCTCAATCTCAGGAAGACAGTGTCCTTCAGGGGGAAATGGCTGGGGTGGTGTCTAATGCTGACAACATGCAGGATGACACCCCTGTTTCTGAAGCGCCTTTGCATCCGGCCGACTCAACACAGAACGAGATTCTTGCCTGTGGACCGACTCATCGTGCAGGCAACATTCTCAACCTGGTAACTACTCCTGAAGGTGGCATTGAAGGAATTGATGACAATGGTTTCGTCGCCTGGGTCGCTTCGTCTAGCCAGGTGGATAAGGACATGCCCGACTCTCCGCAACATGCAGACTAAGGCGGGTTCATCACCGACAGGTGGCATTCTTGCCTTCGCTCTATGTGTTTTTTGCTATGTGTCTTTGCTTCTAGGTCTCCGGTCCTGTGTCTAGTTTCAGTTCTTGTTTAAGTTCTTGGCGCTAGCCAACCTGTTCTCTGTTTGCAGCTACAACTATGGGTTTGATGGGTTCTGTTTTGCCTCTTTTGTTCATGGCAAGCATGATAGCATGTGTCTTAATAAAGCCCCTGAAGGTGCTAGCTATGTCATGTTAGACTCAGAACATACATATTTCAGTGGGTCACGGTCTAACAAAAAAAATTTTGAAGTCTGTAATCTGGAAATCGCAGATAGCATGAAATGTATATCTCTGAATCTCTGGCTAAGGGCTAGCCTCTGCCCCCTCTGAGGTCTCGACCTCCATGTATATAATTTTCTCTTTTTTAATAGAATTAGTATTTGCGCAGAAAAAATAAATAAATAAATAAAATAAAATAAAATAAAATATTATATAGATATATATATATATATATATATATATATAATTAACATATTACTTTTTAAACAAAAAAAAATAAAAATATATATATATATATATATATATATATATAATTAACATATTACTTTTTAAACAAATATATATATATATATATATATTATTAGTATTTATTTATTTATTGATGTTTTATTATTACTATTATTATTAGTATTATTATTCTTTTTATATATATATATATATTAATTTTTTTTTTAATTAATAAATAATTTACAAGTAAATTACCTTTTTATACCAACCATTAAAAGTATGTTATTTATTTATATATTTTTATGAACATCCTATTATTATTATTATTATTATTATTATTATTATATCCTAAATAATTTAATAAACAAATAAATTAACTTTTTAAACTAACCATCATAAGTATGGTATTTATTTTTATTAATCCTAATTTTCTCTTAATAACCTAATATTATTATTTTAATTTATATATATATATATATATATATATATATATATATATATATATATATATATAATTTAAATAAATAAATGAATTATTTTTAAAAAACTAACCATTAATTTGCTTTATTTATTTGTACCTAATTTAACTTAGTTCCATAAATAAAATAATAAATAATAATAATAATTAATGAATAATTTAATAAACAAATCAATTAACTTTTATACTAACCTGGTATTTATTTATATAATTTTATTAATCCTAACCTTTTCTTATCAACAGAATATTATTATTTTAATATATATATATATATATATATATATATAAAAGTTATAATTTAAAGAAATAAATGAATTTAAAAAAAAAACTAACCATTAATTTATTTTATTTATTTTTACCTAATTTAACTCGACAAAGGTCTTTCTATATGTGATTTAGGTCGAAATTCTTCTTATAACTATTCTAAATGTGTTATTTATTATTCAATCATTCAAATACATAAAATTATTCTAAATATGTTATTTATTATTCAATTCCTCCAATAACCAAATTTTGTCCACTCCTTACTTCCAGAAAAAATAGGACATTTTATCCATTAATTTGCAAGTTTAAAAGTGAGTTGGAAGTCCTTGACATTTCCATAAGAGGCCGGGTGACTTATTTATCCATCATAATATTCTCTCCTATTAAGCCAAAGACAATGAACAAAAAAAATTGTTATTTTTAATAAATAAAAATATATAATTTTAATTTTAATATTTATATTATAAAATAATAAATATATAATAAATTATTTATATAAATATTTTTATTATAATTTATTTAAATTAATAAATATGTTCATAGATTCTATAAAATATTATTAAAAGACAATATGCCATGACCTTCGGGAAGCCATATACACAACTTCCATGATTTGCGTAATGGTACCTTTTATTTAAATAATAAATATTATATATTTAAATAATAAATTTCGTAGAAAATCATATCATCACTCCCAGAAATCATGCACACAACTTCCATGATTTGCGTAATTGTAGCTTTTATTTAAATAAAAAATATTATATATTTAAATAATAAATTTCTTAGAAAATCATATCATCACTCCCAGAAATCATGCACACAACTTCCTTGATTTATGGTCTCCATTTTTGTGTTATATTTATAAAAAGAAAAATCATTAGATCTTTGTCAATCATCCTTTGGGTTTTACATGCGGGAGCATGCTCATGTTGACTTCTTGGGAACATCCTTAATGGTATTGAGTATTGATTTGAGGTATTTGGTGATTACTTAATTAAGTTAAAAGTTTTCATTGGGATAGATTTTTATTTCTAGTTTTAGTGATTGGTTAGATGTTTTTGTTATTTTCTGTGTTTGAGTTTAATTTAATGTGATAAGGTTAAAAATGTATATAATTTTTTTTAAGATAGAGGTCCATTTTGATATAGGGGACATTTTGAGTTTTGTTAAGTTACAAATTATTAGTATATTTGGCTTGACTCTTAGATATATTCTAGGGTTAGAATGGTAATCAAAAAGTTTGATTTTGGGCCTAGTCTAAATTATTTCAATAAATTATTGATTTCCATGGATATATATATATTTATTTATTTATTATTGATGTGATAAAATAATCAATTTTTTTTTACCCAAACTGAAAAGATATTTATATTTCAGAAAATTTGTATTGGGGGCACAATTGCACAACTTTTACAAGTATTTTTTGTTGGTCCAAACTGAACAACATTGTAGTAAGAAACAAAATTCTAAATTGTGATCCAAAACTACACCTTGGAGTAGGCAAAGGGGTGTTACAGTGTTCTAGAAATGCTAGCTTGTAGATCCTACAAAAAAGACCAACTAAAAACTAGCGCTTACAAAACATGGTTTGTAGGTAGGCTTAAGGAACTAGGATTGAGCTTAGAACCCCATCCACTTTAAGGTTTCCTTTTGCTAGATGGACCCCCTCATTCATGAGGAGGTTTGCGTCTTGTTGTTGTTATGCTTATGGACATGAATAAATGATTTAGAGTGAAAGCTTCCTAGCATATGATAAGTCATTTTTACAATAGTTTGGAGTTTGATGTCATACAAAAGAGAGTCATTGACGAGGTGGCACAAAAGAATGGCAGAGCCACCAATGATAATGAGATCCTGAATGATTCTCTTTGTAACCAAAGAGATACCTTGCATAAGTGTGTAGGCTTCTACTTGGTTGTTTGTGGTGATTCCTAGACCCCATAAGAAAGGGTATTCTCGTTGATCCTTGGGGTGATACATCACCCACCCCCCACTCTTGCCACCTTTTTTTTTTTCAATTGATAGTAAGGTATTTGCTAGTTTAATTTGGATTTGGTTTAGTCTTTAATCACTTATTTGATAATAATTTTCTAGTAGGTTCACAATAAGGGTTGTACTAGAATCCACATTGACCAAATGACACTAAATAAATCATCTCAACAATAAGTGAGTGGTGACAACTTACCAAAGATTATTTTAACAAGTCTACTTATTCACGTTGAAAAATAATATCTACTAAACAAAATCATCTTTGAAGGGTATTGACACAAAAGTATTGATGAATACATACACATATTTGAAAGTGACATTAGATGTCGAGTAGATTGCGAGTTTCACAAGTATTCTAGTCCAACTTTATTGTAACAATGTTTTCATAGACATCAATTTGCTTTCATCTTCCAACTATTTAAACTCATGACCTCTCATACTCCACATTGGATTGGAGGATGCTTGACAAACCATCCCAATAATTATCAATTGGTGACAGCTTAGTCAAAGTATTACTTTAATAAGAGTGCTTATTCATGTTAATACAAACATCTATTTAACAAATATCTCCTTCCAATATTGTTAGCATAAGTATCAATGGACACTTGCAAATATTTCAAAGTGTCAATAAATGTTGAGCAAAAGTTCAATAGGTCTAAGTATTCTAATCCAACTTATTGTAACAATGATTATGTGTGGATAAGTGTGCTTTGATTTTCAAACAATTTGAATCAATGACTTCCAAGAGTCTAGTTATATATATATAGGATGGATGGTGCAATGTTTTTTTTTCATAGGTGATTGTGGTGCTGACAGGTTAGTATAAGTGTAAGGTGAGTGCATGTTTTAAGTAAATTTAATGTGATGATTTTTTGTTTCAATTAGTGAGGTATCTATTAGGCTAATTTAGATTTGGATTATTTTTTTATTGCTTATTTTGATAATAATGTTGTAGTAGTTCACAAAATGGGTTGTACAAAAATCCACTTGAACCAAAGGATGCTAAATAAACCATATTCGCAATAAATGAGTGGTGGAAACTTAGACAAAATATTCCTTTGATAAGTCCACTTATATGTGTTAACTTGTAAGTATTGATGCATACATACATAGATTTGAAAGTATTATTGAATGTTGAGTAGATTGTTAGTTTCACAAGTATTCTAGATCAACGTTATTGTAGCAATATTTTCATGGGCATCAATGTAGTGACATCTCATAGTCCACATTGGATTAGAGAATACTTTATGAACCAACTTGACAATTATCAATTAGTCACAACTTAACCAAAAGATTACTTTAACAAGTGTACTTATTCATGTTGACCGTAAACATATATTAAACAAAATCATCTTCAAAGGATTTTGAGTTATAAGTATTGATTAACACATGCATATTTCAAAGTGTCATTGAATGTTGATTAGAAGTTCAATGTCGCAAGCTTTGTAGCCTAACTTAGGGTAACAATGGTTTCATGTGCATAAGTGTGCTTTGATCTTCTAATGATGTGAACCCATGCCATTCAAGAGACCACATTGGCTTAGAGGACATGGAATAAACTATGTTAACAATAAATCAACGTTGACACTTTAACCAAAAGATTAACAAGTGTAGTTGCTCATGTTGGCCATAAACATTTATTAAACAAAATAATCTTCAAACGATGTTGACTAATAAGTATTGGTGAATACAAGTGTAGAATTCAAAGTATCATTTAATGTCTAAGTAAATGTTCAATATCACTAGTATTCTAATCCAACTTAATATAGCAAAATTTTCACTATAATATGTTAGTTTTGACAAAAACTTAATTTTATAATAAATTAGTGAAATTTTACCTCTTTTAATTTAAATTCAATTATCATAAAAAAATCTCATAAAGTAGGCTTACTAAAAAATTAACCCTTTTTAAATAATAAAAATAAGGTGTTGAAATTAAACATGGAATTTACTAAAATTATATATTTAAATTATTTAAATAAATTTAATATTGATAGATGTCTTTTGGATTAATCACATTATTAGGATTTGGTCGATGTTTTGAACCAACTAATGTGGTCCGTCCTGGGGACAAGGTGAAGAATCAATCGATCTTAAGGAATAAATAGCATGGATGCATCATTGCCCAGAATTAGCTATTGAAAATTAGTCGTTGGTAAATTAGTTAATAAGGTAAGTAAAATATTATTTAAAAATTAGAGGTAAGGAGTTATCTATTAAAATAATATATAGAAATACATAAATATAAATATAAAATATTTTATACCAATATTTTAATAATTAATTATTTACTAAGGTAAGGAAAAAAATTATTTGGAAATCTGAGGTGAGTTATTTATTAAATATTATATATTTATTTTAAAACTAGCTCTTAGGGATAAATAAATATAAAATATTTTAATCTAATATTTTAAATAATTAATTAATAAGGTAAGTAAAATATTATTTAAAATCGGAGGTAAGGATTTATCTATTAAAATATTATATATTTATTTAAAAACTAGCTGTTATAAAATATTTTATTCCGTAATTTTAATAATTAATTAATAAGGTAAGTAAAATATTATTTAAAGTCCGAGGTAAGGAGTTATCTATTAAAATATTATATATTTCAGAGTAAATAAAATATTTTATTTTAATGTTTTAATAACTAATTATGTAGTGAGAGATAATAGATATTATCAATTTATAAAATATTATTAGGGGCTAACTTATTCCAAACAAATAAATTATACCTATGTTTAATTGTATAGAAATAAAGTATAGGTTAAGAAATGGTTCTAGAAATAATTTATCATAATATATAAAATGAAAAAGAGGTTACTTATTATTATTTAAATATAAAGAGGTTATTAGGTATATACATATATCAGTTATATTAATTGACTTAATAATAATATTGTCAAAAATAAATAGTAGAGAAAGACTCAAAAAAATGAAGGTCAAAGAGGGGAACAAAATAACAACTAATATCTAGAGGGTTACAAAAATATGTATAATGTAAAAAGAAGGAAGCAAGAAAAATGATTACTAAGTAAAACAAATGGAGTTAAAGAAGAAAATACTAGTAAGAATAAAAACCTAAAAATAAGCCAAAAATAAAAAGTACAAAGGAGAAGAAAGGGAGGTAGAATCAAGAAGTGAAAGCCGGAATCCAGTTCTTACTTAATTTTCAACCATCATCCCTATTAAGATTTCTAGCATGCCTCTCAATCTCAATCGATTCCCTAAGCCTCCTATGGTGGAAGGTATAGTGTCATTCTTTTGCATCTTGATACTTTGAAGTTTATCCTTGAACACCAACTTCCTGTGGTCACTACTATTCTCAAACAATTTTGCCATTACTTTCCACATCGCGAATGAATTTTCTTTTCCACGGAGATTCGAGACAATATGATCTCGTACTCCCTCTAATATTATTCTCCTCACCTTGGCTACATCTTTCTTCCACTAGCAAGGTCGTAGATATTAGCTGCTGGTGGTCTTGGAATATTTGTCTTAACCTATTCAAGCAATCCATTGTCATCTAATATTGTATCCATGTGGTCCTTCCATGCAACAAAATTTGAGATGCCTTCCAAGGCATACTCTAGCCTTAGTCCATTGAAGGCCATATTCTCAGCTCTGAAGAAAACTTGCTACAATGATCTTTAAATTTGAACCTATGAGAAACAACTTCGAATTTCCTGCTCTAATGTGAATCCAGCTATGATACCATGTAGAAATTTCTACAAATCTAGCTCTGATACCATGTAGAAATTATAGTGTAGATTTGCAGTTGTTTATGAAGTTTTATTCAAAATCACAAGACACTAACCTATGTTACTTCTCTATGGAAAATAATTCACAATTTAGAACAAAAAATTTAGACGTGCAATAAGAAATCACACACATGCAAATAGTATTTTTCGAGGAAAGAAAACTGTTAAAAACCCCAATGCCTGCTTGCATTAATCCAATGAATAGAGATGTATTACACTTTTTTTTCTCAATTAAGCACAGCCTACAAGTGAATAAACTATCTCTCTACTCACTAAGAAGATTTGACCAAGACTTAATCAATTTCAGCCTCTACTTGAGCTCCTATTTGCTTGCACAATTCATGAGGAAATAGGCCCCTATTAATTAGGAATTTCCTCCAAAATTCTTGTGCAATTCCTTAGGGTTGATCACCTGACCTCATGCAACACCTGTACACTCAACGAGCTTACAATTGTTGGTTAATTGCCTTGGAAACTCCACCACAACTAGGCAACTCATATTCTTTGCATGCATGAGCTAATTATTAGTTGATTGATCAATTAACTAGATGATCTCTGAGTTAGAATGATGTCTCACTACTTAACTTACCACCAACTAGTTCTATTCATAGTTAGAACTATTTTAACTTATTACAACTGGAATTAACTCAACCTAGACTCCTAAAATTTAGGAATCACTACATACAATTGAACTTCATTCCCCTAACTCGAATTAACTGAGCTAATTTAGTGACAAGAGCCATGCCACCTCGGTTAACTCCTCCAAGTTGTGTGTTGATGAGGAATTTCGAATTTTCTCAATTTAATCAAAGCAAAATCAAATTAAGATTTTCTGGCTGCCTTTTTCAACATATTTTAGTACATGTATTATTGGATAATATATTTTTATTTAATTTTATTTTAGATATATGCTAATTAAATTATAATTTATTTAACATTAGTAGTTAGATGATCATTTTTATTTCATTTTAGTATATATATTATTGGATAATGTATTTTTATTTTTATTTCATTTTAGTATATATTATTATATAATGTATTTTTATTTTATTTTTTAAGATTTTTAAAATAAATGTAAAATAGATTTGGATTATATATTACAAAATCAATTTGTGTTAATTTTTACATATATAGTTTTATGAGTTAAAATTTTTGGCTCATGATTTAGTGACAATTCAAAGGAGTTATTATGAAATGATTTATATTAAATATTGCTAAACATACTCTTTTTTTGTTTGGAGTTTAGCTGATATGGTTATTGATTATATTGAATATTATTGACTTAATATTTGGGCAGATTAATGTATATATTGGCATATATGCAGCGAACCTTATTTTTAGCTTAAGTATGTTTGGGTAGGTTGAATTTTTTTCTCAATTTATTGTTCATAAAAAAGGGTCCATGGAGGTGCACGCACGTGCGCGCACACAAACACACGATGATGATTAACATCCATTGAGACCATATTAATCTATCGAACCTTAAAAACATAATAGATTACTTAGATTCCTTTATAATCTTACTTTTATGCTTAAAAAGCATTAAGAGAAGTATTTCAAGCTTACCATAGTTTTGTTGACTTAGGATGTTCAGAAGGTTAGCATTTTCACAGATATTTTGAAATTGAGTTTTCATTTGGGGCACTCTAAAAGAAAATGTATTTTGTCTTTAGCCCTCTTAGTGTCACAAAGATGACATATTATTGCATCTTGTGGTGTTTTGGGAATTGTTCAAAACATACTTTCACTATGAAGTTCATGGGAGCCTCATGTTTCGTATATTTTAAAGTAATGATTGGTGCCTCAACAACATTGAGTATAGTGTTGAGCCCATCCAAAAAGTTGTAAGTGTGTAGCAATCCTTTGAAAGGGGTGGTCTCCCCCTCATCTATCAATTTCATGGGTAGTACTCTCTATGTCCAAAATGCTTTACTTAGGACTCTACAATCTTGAATGATTCCCCATCCAAAAAAAGAAGTCCATGGGAAAGTCATCTCTTCTAAGGATTCTCTCTTGCTCTTAGATTAGCCTTCCATCTTGACTTTCTACATCGATAATGAAGTGTGCATGCTCACTTTAATAGTTGACTTAGATATATATATCGATGCAGAAAGTCATCTTTTATATATATATTATTGATGCAGAAAGCCATCTTATCTATATATATATATATATAGAAAGTCAATATGGAAGGTTAATCCAAGAGAAAGAGAATCCTTAGAAGAGATGACTTTCCCATGGACTTTATTTTTGGATGGGGAATCATTCAAGATTGTAGAGTCCTAAGTAAAGCATTTTAGACATAGCGAGTACTACCCATGAAATTGATCAGATAGATATAGATATATTTACACACACACACACACACACACACTCACACACGATGACTTAGATTGGTCTGGTCTTGAATATTAATATAACCTCAAGTGGTGGATGAAAGGTTCTATTTTTTTATTTATTCTATTTATTTATTTAACTTCATTAATTATTAATTGATATTATTATTAATATTTGTCTATTATGTATCCTCAGTTTATGGATATAATATTTTCTTTCCCTTGATAATTGTTTGTCCTTAAAGCAAGGGAAATGGGGATAGTTTTGGCAAAATATTTTGTCTCCCATGAAAAATATTCTTCTTGGATGATTTCCCATTTAATGAGTTATCATTAATTCTTTTATAATGATTTTTTCTCCTTGGTGGCAAGAATATCTTCCAGCTCTAAAATTATTATTCCTTCCTAATCAAATATAAGGATCTCCATTTGTGTTGATTGATGTTGTCCTGACATTTTTTTTGAGACATAACACATAGAAAACATATGCTAATTGCAAGCCATATGCTACTTGGCTACTCTTTTTGTTAATTTAGTACAACCTATAAAACTTAGAAGCCAATTTGTTCTTTCTTTGTTATTTAAGGGACAATTATTTGTATGGCTAAAGTATTATGAACTCCCAATCCCATTTTTTAAATTATCTTTTGAACTTTGTTGATATGTTTGTTGCTCCATATGGTTACATGCAGATGATAAATTCTTTTTGAGTGTTTGAATGATTTTTTGACTTTTAGATAAATTTCTTACAATTAGAACCTTATTGTTAGTCAATCTGAATTATGTTCATTTTGTTGGTTCATAACCATATAAGGTTTGAAAAGAAATCATTTTGGCATATGTGTGGTAGCTAGAGTTATACCACCATTCTACAAGATATGAATAATTGGAATCATATGTTTTACTTATCAGCCATGAAACAAAAGAGGTATGTCTCAGGGAATTTTTTACAACTTTCATTTGAGGATATACTCCAATTTGTTTTTTAAACACTTCCTAAAGGTTACCCTTAAACTTGGTGTCCTTGTCATTGTTAATGACCTTTGGAAACCCACACAATTTATATTTTTTTCGTTGAACACTTATGTAATTTGTTTTGTTGAGTTTTGTTTCTTTACACTCATTAAATGTGCATACTTAGATAACTGTCAACTACTGCATACTTGTCCTTCTCATCTAACACGGGAAACCCTTTAATGAAGTCCATGGGGACTTATTCCCATTTCTGATTTGGAATGTGTGGTCGGGGTAGTAACATCATTGACATAACATTTCACTCTTATTTATTTGGCATATGTCACATTCAACTACATATTTTTTCTTGTATTTATTCATCCTTCCAATAAAATGATGACCATGCATTATGGGAAGTTTTATAAAAACTTACATGTCTTATAGAGAGTGAATCATGTGATTATTCTGATATTTCTCATTTTAAAATTAGATGAAATAGTTCAATTCGTTCCTTGTGTAGCAATATGTCATTGCTCCATTCAAATTTTGGTTTTGGTCTAATTTATTAATTATAATTCTTTCCTTGTGTGACAATATGTCATTGCTCCATTCAAATTTTGGTTTTGGTCTAATTTATTAATTATGGAGTATGATTTAGGATCCTTAGCATATTCAAGTTGAATCTCATTTACTTAATCATGAACCACATTTGATGTTACATATGATATTATCTCTTTATCCTTTTGTGAAATTGCATCATAAACTGATTGTCCTTCCCATTTTTGTGTAATATATCCATGTCAGAGGTGGAAATTTTATGAATTCACTTTATTGTTCAGTGGAAAAGGTTTTTTGTTGTAATGTACTGAAGGCTATTACGATTGGTACATATCAAGAACTTGCCTTCAAGAAGATATGGTCCCCATTTTTCTAATGCAAGTATGATGGTAAGCATCTCCTTATCATATGTAGATTATAAACTTTTATTTTGTTGGGATTAGGTGCTCTTCTTGCATTAAATACACCCCTACTTTAAACCCTAAAGCATCATGTTCTACTAAAAAAGGCTTTTCCAAATCGAGTGTTGTTGAAACCAATCATAATGACAAAATCTTTTTGTATGCTTAAAAACACTCTTCCACTTGAATATTCCACTAACATTAATTTTTCATTAGTAAGTTGAGTAGTAATGTGGTCAAATGAGTATGGTTTTTTATGAATCTCCAATAATATTCTATTAATCCTAGAATTCCCCTCAATTTGGATATATTATTAGGCTTCAACCACTTTGTGATTGTGTTGATTTTGTTTAATTCTAATTTGACCTCTTCCTTTAATATAATATGATCAAGGTATTCTACTTATTCCTTACAAAAATATAACTTTGAAAAATATGCATAAAATTGATTTTCTTTTAAAAGGAGAGAGTACACATCGAAGGTTTTAAGATGTTCCCTCCATGTTTTTTGTATATAAGAATGCCATCAAAAAACACTAGTGTAAACTTCCTTAGATAAGGTTAGAAACGTTCATTCCTTGTTGCTTGAAAAGAGGCATGGGCATTAGTTAACCCTAATTGCATCACCTTGAATTCATAGTGTCCATGAATTTGGAAGGTGGTCATTGTAACATCTTCTAACTTTACCTAAACTTGATAGTATCTTGATCTCAAATCTAATTCTAAAAAGTATTTATTTTCATGGATTTCATCCAACTTTTAATCTATAAATGTAATGGGGAACTTGTTCTTTATCATTGTCTTATTTAGTTGTAATATCCCTATAATATTCCTATATCCACTACAAGGAAAATACCTTCTAGCGGAGGTTTTTGTGGAGGCCCCTATAAAAATAGCCCGAAAATCCGTTTGTAGCAGAGGTCACTAGCGGAGGTGGGCGGGCGGATGTTTTAGAGGATTTTATTTGACGGTGCATCTAAATTATTAAAGCGCAACAGTGCTTTATTATCAATACATGCACCAAAGTTGCATATAACATGATGCACCATAGAAAAAAAAATTGAAAAATAAAAAACCACAGTGCACTAAATACCTGAACGCATCGATGCTTGAAAATTCACTAGCACCAGATTCCTTCATGTGGTAAAAAGTATCGATGCTATTCAACAATGACGTCCCGGTGCGGTAAACGTATAACAACGCCCTGAGGCATCTTATAAAGTGTAGCAATAGATAGTTTCTAATTTATAAAATAAAACAGGTGCTATTGTAAAACCACAACAACGGTGCATTACCAATAACGTAAAGCCTCAAGATGTCTAGATTAAGTACCGCGATAATTTTAAATAAATAACAGAGTGCTTTTGGATATATCCTGGCCCGGTGTGATTCATGAAATGCACCAAAGGAGGGTTAAATTAAAAAAAAAAAAAACCTCTTGGCCGTAGTTTTCATTTTTACCATCTATAGTATGGGAGAGCTATGAAGCATTGGTGCCACTCTTGCCACATGCAAGTGCCCTGACATTGGTGCTTCTCTTGCACACCACCTTCCATTACCATGCTCACTATTTGAGTTTCCAATTTTTTCAAACGATGTGATTTTTTTTCTCCATTATGTGTCCATAATGCCTCTCTGACAACCAAATGTCCAGGTATTCTTTATGTTTCTTTATAATTTAAGTTTTTAGTAGATTAGAATTGCAAATTAGGTTGAATTTCTCATTTCTTTTGCCAAAAAAAAAAAAAAACTGATGTGCGGTGCGCTTGATATGTTTAGTTCGCACCAGGAGTGATGTTCCCTATAAATTTACAGGGTGCACCATGTTTCAGTGCATGAAAATAACACATCATTGTTGTGGTGATGCATTTTGTAAATATAAACGCACCAGGAAATATGTGATAGATTGTGTTTCGGTGCATCACTCCTAGTGCATTTATATTTACCAAATGCACCGCAAATAAATATTTAAAAATATTCCTATAGCTTGGTGTGTTCGATAACCTAAATGTATCGTACCGGTGCCAACAAGTTACACGTGTGCACCGGTGAACAAGTATGTTGCACCGCTATGAAAAGTTAAATTTCTAAAACACCCACGATTTGTCATACTTATGTGTGCACCGTTACTGGTGCGGTTATAGTTGAAAGCGCATCGACGCCAATGCATGACTGTGTTTTAAGTGCACCGGCACCAGTGCATGACTGTGTTTTGAGCGCACCAGTAATTTTTTTTTTTAATTGAAAATTATGTTTTCATACTTATAAATACATGTTTCACTTAATTAAAGAAATATGTATTTTATGTATGAGGCTGATGTATTTTATATGTCAATCATGTAGTAGAGATGTCAGCAGAGGGAGTAGCAGTAGGAGTAGGAGCAACAGGCAGACCCATACAATATGGTCTGACCATGGCAAGCAAGAGAGAGGGAGAGGGATTTATACCCTCACCCTATTACTCTAGCGACCCGAGCGCTCTTGAGGAATGTAGGCCTCCTCAAGTACTATGAGGAGGGTACATCCTTGAAGGCACACTTTGTCTTATTGGTGCATCTGATCCACTGATGGAATGTCCAGCAACAGGCTTTCCATGTCAGTATTGAGTTGTGGTATAGGCCCACTGGAGAGGACATATACTTTATCACTAACCTATCTAAGAGAGGGGAGGATTTTCCCTAGTTCCCTGATATCCGCCATGGTGTTGCAACTGAGAGTAAGCTTGCATACACTTAGAAGTATGTTGTACCTCATGTGTTACTTCCATTAGATTTTCAGGTTTGTGGTGGATAGCTATAGATTTCTTCTTTTGCTACAAAGGAGGCTAGGTTCCTCTCATTATTAGTCAGTACCATTACACATTCTTATGGTGATGGATAGTGCATTAGTTGCCTTCTTTTGTATTATGTTGATTCTTTGATTCAGGTGCCACATTGCACCAGATGGTCTACCATTTTTTTGAGGAAGTTTTGCACAACTTGAGATAGATGTCGTGTGTTGTCGAGACAAAGGAGGGAGACCTTCCCTTTCACTTCTGAGCTTTTTTGTTTTATTTTTTGAGAGCATTCTAGAGACGAGGCCTACATTTGATTGTCACCCTCCTAGGTTGATCACTAAGGCCCAGATGCGCATGTGGGGGAAGATGATTCCCAAGAGGGGCATGTCGGAGTTTCTGTTCAGGATTTCAGATGAGGCATTGACGCTACTAGCCAATGTGGATTACCATGTGTTTGTCATGTTGGGGTATCCGTACATGGGGATTGATTGGAGAGGGTGACCCAACATCTTCTTCACAGTGGATGAGCCTCCAGATGATAGAGGTAATATTAGTGTTATCTTTAAATTATTCTAGTTTCATTTTCTTATTTTAATGAATTAGAATAAAATTTATTCTAGCACATTCTTTAATTTATTTTATTAAATTATCTAATGAAATTGTCTAATTATGTTTGTGTACTATATATTTTATATACATCGGCTCATATGATGGGGAAATGCCTCCTCCCCCACCGCTGGATGGAGGAGATGAGGAGATGAGCGAGGCCCAAGAGGGTGTGGGTGAGGCATATCGTTAGGGGACGTGGGCGTCTGAGGTCGAAGGTCTGCTATGCGATGTCAGATGGACTACTATGATAGATTGGCTAGATTTTTGGTTTGGTAGGGAGTTCACCCTACGAGGCTTCGAGATATCAACATGGATCTGATGTTCGTGTATCTCTATTGGACCTATCCACATGATTTGATTTCTCTTATGTGGCATGTCATCGGAGCTAATACTTTACTAGCAACGATGAGGGATGTAATGCATCATGCAACGACACATCCATCTTATAATGAGGGTGTTCATGATGATGATGAGGGTGGTGACCATGATCATGATCATGAGGATGGTCACATGATGATTCTTCTAGCGGTGTTACCCCATCGGATCATAGCCATCAGCGTGTCAGTGATCCTTCTAGTAGTACACCTGCTTGTCAGTCGCCTAATGATGTTGAGATTTCAGAGCTAGAGGATGCATTATATGTTTCTCCTGACAGATCAAACCGACCACCTTCTCATGCAGACCAACCATTTCCTTCTACTACAAACCAGCCACCTCTTAGTCCTCCACCTCAGCTAAGTTCGACAAATGTACTTGATCAGGCAGTGGTTGATCATCCATCGTCTTCTACTGCAGACCAGGCTGGAGGAACTACTACGTCTATTGTATTGGATATTTGATTCCACTTATGTAATACCCCCTAATAATAATAAAAATAATAATAATAAACAAAATAAAATAAAATAATATTAGAATATCAGTAAATAAATAATAAACAATAAAGAAAAGATAATAATAGTAAATAAATAGTAAACAATAAAAAAAAGATAATAATAGTAAATAATAGTAAATAAATAATAAATAATGAAAATAACTCCACAAATGGGTTGAGAGGGTCGGTTTATTTGATGATCTTGTGGGAACCCATACCTGCGAGGGAGAATATGTAACACCATATGGGCTAGGGATAGACTCAACCAACACTACATATGCTAATGGTTCCTTTATCTTGTATACCTCTTGATGGATAACTCTTGAGGGGCTATGGGACCATCTTGAGGAGGTCAAGTGCCTGATATTGGATTGGGATGCTAAACTCTGGTGGGGGTGTTAGGACTTCGATGCCTGGGGTTGTGCATCTTAGTGAGTTTGGAGGGAGTTCACTAGACATGCAAGATTCTCGGAGTCATTGAATATTGTGACCAGATGCTTTCCTTAGGGCAGATGAGGTCTAAACCTTGGCACCAGTATTGGGGCCAGCCATAGGCTATGGTATAGACCAACGAGGCTTATGTTTGGTTCCTAAAGTGGGAAAAAGGACAAATATTCCTTGGGATTTCTTAGGTGTTATGAAAACTTTCGATGCATGTTGGTTATAGTAGTTTAGTAGAGGGTGTGAGACAAACATGAAGTAATAAATAACTAAATAAAATAAAATGTTAAATGATTCAACTTAACTTCGGGACAAAGTTTCGTAAAGAGGGGGCAGTATGTAATACCCTATAATAATAATAATAAATAAATAAAATAAAATAAAATAATATTAAAATATCAATAAATAAATAATAAACAATAAAGAAAAGATAATAATAGTAAATAAAAAGTAAACAATAAAGAAAATATAATAATAGTAAATAATATAGAAAAGATAATAATAGCAAATAAATAATAAAGGGAATATAATAATAATAAATTGATTAAATAATAAATAATAAACTCGAGTTCTAAATAAATATATATAAAAGTAAACTAGAAAAATAGTAAGAATAAGTAAAGTTAACAAAAGTAAAAATGAATAAAATAAGAAAGAGTTAAATTAAGAGAAATATTAAATTTAGTAAAACTTAAAATAAAGAAATAAAGTTGCATGTTGACACATGGAATGTGTACATGTGGACCCCTTTCCATTTTTTAGTCTATTTAATAGACGATGATGAGGATGAGATTCATCCATTCTCTTGGGAGAAAAGTGTTGTGAGACAAAAGGTTCATTGGCAGTAGTACGTTGATTGAGAGCTCGAGGGTGGCTAGTTGTAGAAAGATTATGTGCAGTTGAGCCTATGGTTGGGTGGAGAGTCGTCCCAAAAAAATTGTTGCACTTAGCAGAATTCAAATAGTGTTCAACTTCATAATCACAAGTAAAGAATATCATTTCCACAGGTAAGTTGTCTCTACTCATATTTTTGGAAATTCTATGTTAATTAGTTGAATGGTTGTGTGTTGATTATAAACCACATAATTGATTTAATTAATTGTATATTTAAATTGTGGATTGTTACATATGGTATCACAGCGGGTTATAACCCTTGAGGCTCATGAGCCCTAACATGCATGTCTAATTTTTTTAAATCCTATTATACAAATTGGATTGTTAAAACTTATTCTTAAATAAATTCATTTTAATAATGTCTTAAATTCTTTAGTAATACCATGTAGTATTATCGAGTCTCTGACATTATACATTATTTGGAGGATGGAGACTGCGCGAGAGGGTTTCGGTTAGGGTTTCGTTTTACTGCAGCTAATTCATGGACGGTCGCTGAACCTGCTCTGTCGCTATCGTTTGTTTCACCTTCTGTTTTCTACCTGTTGCGGTTTCGCTCCACCGGTGGTTATTGCCCTGATCGTGTTTCTCGGGGGTTTTTTCGCAGTTCAGTTACTGACCGTTTCTTCTCGCGGTCTGCTCCTGTTACCTGGCTGACCAGTTCGCCGGTTTTTGGTATCTTTCTCCGTTTCTCTTGTAGTTTCGAGGTGTCCTCCGTTCCAAGGTGCAGCTGTCGACATGGAAGATTTAGATGCCGTGGATTACTCCGAAGACCCGCTGGAGGGGGTTTCCATCTGGCGTTCCTCCTTTCCCACGTCGGCTAGCTTGTTCAGCTCTGGCTACTCTTTGGCTGAACCCTCCCGGCCCCCTGTGGTCCTGCCGGACGATCCTCCTACCTGGCCATCGTTATCTACCCCTCCGGCATCCCCGTCATCACTCGGGTTCGTTTCTGCCTGCCTAAACCCTAACCCTGGTTTAGACCCCCTTACCACAGGCTCTCATTCCCGAGTTCTTCCACCGGTGACCGGGGGATCTGTCGTTTCGAACGTTCAGCCTCCTTTGCTCCCCCTTCTGGCTATTTTTCCGTTGTCCCGCCTCTCGCCGGTACCTTACATCTTTCGGCTGATGGTCTTCCCCCCTCCTCGTCAAACCCTTGCCCTCCCCTTGAGTCTTCGGACCCTCCTCCTAGCAGGGCACCGCATCCACCTCCCCCTCAAGGGACCAAGAAGAAGTACAAGTGCTTCAAATCTAAGGTAGACGACATCTTCCTGCGTCTAGAAGAGGACATTCAGTGGGGAGAAGCCATGGATTTCGCTGACAGGGTCTTGGTCGATCGCATCAGGGGAAGGAATTACTCGGCCGCCCGACTGAAGGCCTGGGCAACAGAGGTATGGGGTCACCATCTGGTTGACATCCCATTCGTGCAGATGTTTGTGAGGGGATGGTTCGCATTGAGATTCGCTCGTGCCGATCACACTAATTGGGTACTATCCTCCTACTGGCACTTCGAGCATGCCCCGGTTCTGCTGAAACGTTGGACGCCCCTCTTCGATCCTGAGACAGAACAGATTGGTATAGGGCCTGTATGGATTTGGCTTCTGGGACTCCCATTACAATACTGGTCTGAAGACATCTTCAGAAGGATTGGCAACGCTATTGGCACCTACATGGAGTACGACAAGTCCTACCTTCACACGGGTATGATGGCATATGCTCGCATCCTAATCAATCTTGATACAAGAGGAGGGCTTCAGGAATTCATCACCATCCAGTGGAGGGACACATCTTGAAAGCAGCTTATCGACTACGAAGGCATCCCGTATCGTTGCCGCAGATGCCACAAAGTAGGGCACTTGTATAAGGACTTCCCACTCTTGCATAAGAATAGGGGCTTTAAGCAGAGACAGGAGACCGAGTAGACGGGAGGGAGCCCCTCTCAGCACAAGGAAGACTTTGTACCAGAAAATACAGGGGTTGCTCAGAGATCCCCTGACAAAGCGGCATCGGACAAGCGACCAGGGGACTCCACTCCTACCGCGCCTCCTCCTCCATCAAGCTCTAGCACAGTAAAGGAAATCACCTCGACTGCGGGTATGTCTTTCCCTGCCCCTCCTTCTGTCACTGGATTAGCTAATGTTATTGCATCTCTTTCTTGCATGGGTACTTCCCCCCCTACCTTTCCTTCCTCGGACACTCCAGCTCTCCCGATATCCCTGGGCTTTATCCCTCCCTCCTCTCTCCTATGCTCCCTTCCCCTCCCCTCTCCCTATCCATCCCCCTGCATCCCCTCCCTGATTTCTTCCTTCACCCCTTCTATCCCCCCCCTCTCTCCCCCTATTACCCCCCGTACCCTCTCCGCTCCAGATCTAAGGATAAGGGTGCAGATGCGATTGGTCTAGACCCTGTTTGTCCCCCGACCTCTCAAAACTCATCCAGGGGATGCCCCTCTTAGCTCACAAAAGCCAGACACACAGCGGGTGAAGAAGTTGCCCCTGGGCGACAGCAAACCATTGACAGGGCCCTTAGAGCAAGGGACGGCCCTCTGCCTCATCCTCCATGAAATTCTTATCCTTCAATTTCTGAGGGGTTGCTAGCCCCCCCAAAAAACTAGCCCTCAGAAGACTGCTCACTTCGACCGAGTTGGATGTAATTTTCTTACAAGAAACCCTCTACTCGGCTACCTCCCTCATCACTACTCTCAACTCTTGGCTGCCGAATTGGACTTTCCATGCTATGGACGCATCCAGGAGATCAAGCGGTATTACTATTGGTTTTTGTAACAAGTCCATGGAGCTCAGGAACTCTTGGGGAGGTAGAGGATTTATTGGTATGGACTTATTCGCCCACTCTCTTGGAGCTGATATCCGTATCATTAATATATATGGCCCTTGTGTGGAGAGGGAAACTTTTTGGAGGACCCTACTTGACTCTGATCTACTACGAGCCGATAATATCATTTTGGGAGGAGATTTGAATTTCTCGTTGGGATACTGTGAATCCTGGGGTCACTCAGCCCAGGTTGACAGCCTCTCCGACACGATCTCTACCTTACTCGAAGAGCATCAGTGGGTAGACATTCCTCCTGTCAGAATCCAGTATACTTGGACTAATAACAGAAGCGGCGATCACAGTCTTGCTAGAAGGCTAGATAGATTTCTTATCAAAGAAGTCTTCCTTACCCTTCATCCTCGCATTAGGCAGTGGGTAGGTACTGGAGGCATATCTGACCATCGGCCCATTTTTTTGGAATTGTCAGATAACATTCCGAAGATTAAAAGCCCCTTCAAATTCAATGCCTCCTGGCTCAAGGATCCCTCCTATCTACAATTGGTATCTGAATATTGGAGAACCAACCCCATATTGGACCGGGAGGATCACACTGCTAGTTTTATTAGGAAACTGTCTGATCTTAAGAGGATCTCCAGAAACTGGGCGCATCAAGAACAGATAAGTGATGATAATATGTTGAAGGAAGAAGAACGAACCATAGTCATATATGAGGACTCATCCAATGTTACCTTTTTATCACAAGCAAACAAGGACCTATACACTTCCCTTGTCTCAAAATGCTCCCAAATCCTGAAGGAAAGAGAGGAGAGCTGGCGCCTCAGAAGCAGGGCTATCTGGCTGGCAGAAGGTGACAGCAATACTAAATTCTATCGTAAATTTGCTAATGGTAGGAAGGCCATTAATACTATCTGGGAGCTATAAAATGCACAGGGCCAAGTGGTTTCTGCTCAGCAGGGTTTGGCTAGACTCGCCAATGAGCACTTCAAGTCCATCTACAAGGCACCTAGAGAGGTGAACATCTTGGAGATTATGCGGGTTGCAGAACTCTTCCCTAGATTTGTAGAATAGGAAGACTCGGAGAATCTAATGATGGAAGTGACAAAGGAAGAACTTGAAGCCGCCATTAAATGGTTTAAGAAAGATAAGAGCCCGGGACCTGATGGGTGGACCATCGAATTCTATATTGCTTTCTTTGATATCCTGGGGGATGATTTACTTAGGATTATGGAGGACTGTAGAAGAAGTGGCAACATTCCCTCGACCATCAAATCCACTTTTATTGCCCTCATTCCGAAATCTGATTCCCCAACCTCCTTCAATGATTTCAGGCCCATCTCCCTTTGTAACTGTCTATACAAAATCATTGCTAATATTATCGTAAATCGTCTGAAACCTATTCTGTCTAGGCATATATCTCCTGAGAAATTTTCTTTTCTACAGCATCGACAGATACATGAGGCGATTGCCACTACCCAGGAACTACTTCACACTCTACAAACAAAGAAGCAGAAAGGCATGATCTTAAAGGTGGACCTATCGAAGGCCTTTGATAGAGCCAATTGGCTCTATATCAGGTTACTATTGACTCATCTGGGTTTCCCTTTCGCATACATCAAATGGACTATGAGTTGCATCAAGGATGTATCTTACAGTGTCTTACTTAATGGGGAAGCTACACCTTTCTTCCTATCTAAGAGAGGACTCAGGCAGGGTTTCCCCCTCTCCCCATTACTTTTTTTACTAATAATGGAAGGCTTAAGCATATCCATCATTGTTGCCCGCAATAGAAATCAGTTGGTTGGTATCAAGATCTCGGAGAATTTTTATCTGACCCATCTTTTGTTTGTAGATGATGTCCTGATCTTCTTAAATGGCAGCATTGGTGACTCCTCAGTTCTTCATAATATTTTCAAGCTCTTTCAATAGGCAACTGGGATGATAGTTAATGATGGTAAATCTACTATTACCATATTCGGATGCTCACAGCATGAGACCATTTATACCACTCAGCGCTTCCCCTTCTCTGCACTCAACCTGGAAGACGGGTTTAAATACCTGGGCTTCCGGCTAAAGCCTCTCGGATATAGGATTGCAGACTGGACGTGGCTTATTGCGAAAGTGGAAAAACACTTACAGATCTGGTACCATAAATACCTTTCCCGGGCCGGAAGATTAATTCTCATAAAGGCGGTTATCGAGGCCACACCTGTATTCTGGATGACTCTAGCTTGGATACCGAAAGGCATTCTGAACAGACTCCAAAGTATATGCTGCAGATTTTTATGGAAGGGTAACCAACCCAGGAAAAAATTTTCTTGGGTCAAATGGGATAGAATTGCATTACCAAAACGATGGGGTGGATGGGGCAGAAAAAGGCTTGATCTATTTTCGAAAGCCTTGGCTGCTAAACTTGGCTGGCAACTCATCACCTCTAACAGTCTCTGGTCCCGGGTTGCTCAAGCAAAATACATATGGCCCATGAACTTGATGGATTGGTTTAGGCAGACACACCACTCGATCAACAACATCTCCAACATTTGGAACGCAATGATAAATGCACTTCCTCTATTGCGACAAGGTATTACATGGAGAATTAATGAAGGAAATGCAGTTCGTATTGGCACGGATCCATGGGTGGGATGTGGAAACGCACATAGATTGCCAGCTAATTTGATAAGATTCCTAAATAACAGAGGCATCATCTACATCAATCACATTGGAGATCGTAATAATTCCACCATCCTTCAACAGGCTTGGAAATCGGAACACGACTTGGATATCCCTGAGCAATGGCGACCTGACTGGCTACAATACATTGAAGCTCTCACTCAGGCACATATCCGACTGTCAGAGGAATCGGATGAAGTTATTCGGGCATTTGCAAAAAACGGAACATCCTCCCCTAAACAAGGATACATCAGACTCATGGATCCCCATAAACCTCTGTTTATTGACCCGAACTGGAGATCTTTTTGGAAACTCAAGGCTGCCCCTCGTACCCGCCTATTACTATGGAACATTCTCTTTGACAATATCCCTACAGGAGCCAATCTGATGAAAATAACTTTTCATGGCCCTTTTCGGTGTCATCTTTGTCGACTTGATGAAGAGAATACCGAACACCTCTTCCTGAACTGCCCTTCCTCTAAGGAGTTTTGGAACTGTATTTCTGCACACTACCCTTCCCTGACCCCCTGGCATGGTAACAACATTCAAGAGGCCTAGAATTCTTGGTGCCAAGCCCACAAGGGAAAAGCCAGGAATATGCCTCTCCTAGCCTGCTGGGCTATTTGGATTGCTAGAAACCATTCCATATTCAATCTCAAAGACCCTCACTGGCCTTCCATTCTCCTTCATACCATTGCTAATTATGATCTCCTTCCTGAGGATGACAACATAACCCCTCCGCGCACCATCATACCTGAAATCATTGACAAATCTAAACCATGGGCATATTTTGATGGCTCTGCTCAGGAAGCAGGATGTGGTGGGGGAGCCATACTTTTCCTAAATGATTCACACAGGTTTAAAATTCAAATTAACCTGGGCAGGGGTACTAACAATTTTGCTGAACTCTGTACAGCAAAACATCTCATATACTTTGCCTTAGAACATCATTGTAGTCATCTTCAATTGTTTAGTGATTCAAAAATTGTGTGTAACTGGCTCAACAATGCATCACATTGTAATGCATATACTTTGAGGCATATTCTAGGAGAAGCTCGAAGATTGATAGCCACATTTGACTCCTTTATCTGTCGGCCTTTTTACAGGGAACAAAACTTGGAGGCTGATCAACTTTCAAAAGAGGCAGCGCATTTACAAGGCAATGACTGGTTGATACAGGAGGAAATTGATGGTACCTACCATCAATACTACCACAGACCTTTTGTAGAACATGGACAAATTGGGCTATAAGCCCAATATTTTGCTGAACTCATTGTATAAATTATGTTTTTCTTATATCTATCTTAACGGTTGTATATACAACAGTATTGGTTTTGGTACATAGTATATCTCTCTCTGCGCAGAGACGATACAATTTTGGACCTTTTTCCCTCCTTCTGTTGAGGGAAGTTTTGATACAATATGGGTGATAGCAGACTCCCTGCGTGGAGTAACAGCGATTAGCAGTTAAGTTTTTATCTTTATCTAGACAGTTTCATGTATCTTTATAGGCAACCATGCCTCCATATGCACATGCCTCGGCATCTACAAAATGTAATTTCTTATATATTAATAGAAATTACGACTTTTTCCATGGGAAAAAAAGTATTATCGAGTCTCTTGGTATATGAAAATTTACGTGGAAATATATATTTTTGTATAACAAATTGTGAGAATAAAAAATAGGCCAAAATAGATGGTTTTTGTAAAAGTAATTGGGAGATGGTAAAAAAAAATACAAGTATACATGATTTTTGAGCCACACATGTCAAATTTAATTTGTTTAGAGAACCATAAAAAGGTAGTGATTTTTCTTTTTACTATGGATGAATTTTCATGAAAATTAGATTAATTATTTAATATAGAACATGATACGCTCTTTTTAGTTATATCAATCTTTTTTAGATTCATGTATTTCTAATTTTTTATTTAAATTATCTTTTAATGAACAAAATCAAGGTTTTGAGTCCTTGAAATTTTAAATAAGAAGTGGAAAAAAAATTCAAGGTCAGAAATATATGAAAATTGCTAGCCTCCATCCAATGCTCTCTCCCTCTTCCCTCCATTTGAGTTGATCACAAGGATGGGATAAAGAGAAAGCATAATAATTCAAAGTTAGCATTTTAATAGCTTTTGAAGCAAATCCAAATTATGAGAGCAACAAAATTTTCTTGCTATACAACTTACCTTGCCATGTAAGACCTATGCAAAGTCAATAATATTGTTCTTGTCTAATTTAAATATTTAAAAAGATGGTTGATATGTGCTTCTTCGACAACCATACCAAACCTCAATCCCACATCTTCCAATCTGTTAATGGCTTTCTCTGGAATCTGGATCGAACAATGGGGTTTTTGAAAGCACCGCCCAACTCCAGTAGTATACATTGTCATGATGCACGTGCCTGGACTTCTGTTTGACCCTTTGTCCACTTTAATGTGTATTCACGACTATCATGTAAAGCATTAAAAATATAAATATAAAAATCGAATACAAAATATTGCAGAGAATAAAAACATCATGTATAAAAGTATGAATTGTGCCTAAAATTTCATTTTTGAAACAATTTGTTATTTGGAAAGGTAATTCTAGTTGTATGATAAATAAATAAAGAATTAATTCAAATAAGGTTAGGGATAATAAAGCTTTGTGGTTAAAATTTCATTTTTGAAGGAGTTTGTTATTTGGAAAGGTAATTCTAGTTATATAGTAAATAAAAAATAATTAGTTTAAATATTAATAATGAGTGTTATGTAGAACATATTGTAACAGCCCTGGTGAAAATTCCATGTAATAAAAGTTAATAAAGGGAAAAAATAAGACCACAGGTAAGGGACACGTATTTCAAGCTGAATGTTGGGAAAATATATCCTAGTGGGCATCATTGGATGTGTTTATGGCTAAAGGAAATTGGAAAAGGCAAAGGCAAAGGCATAAAAGGAAAAAATGCATTTTTGGCACATTTATCTATGAAAATAAACGAAATTAAGAGAAAAGTAAGGTTAAAGGTCACATGTTGCATGTGAGGAGGAAAATGAAGGAAAATAATGAAAAATGAAGAAAATATAGGCCTAATTGATAAAAAGGCTTATGAGGATCAGTTGGCAGGCTTGGTAAGTGTAAGCTTGGTCAATTCAGTTTTGGAGCTCTCTCGTTATTCTCTCTCTCTCTCACTATTGGACACTTAGATTTTTGTTGAAGCACTCTAGCTTGGAGCAAGGAAGGAAAAGCAAGCAAAGGGAAAGGAAGGAAAGAAAGGATCGAGGAAGGAAGAGTAGGATCAAGCAGCTTCAGCAGGAATACTTGCAAGTAACATATTGCATGTGTGATTTCCTAGCTGGTTTTTACATGCATGACTTTTCATGTTGGTGTATGGTTCTCTTGTTGTCGGTGACATCATTTTCCCAGGTTATGATAGTGGTTTTCAACCTAGCCTTGCCTTTTCCAGATGCCATGGTGTGTTGGGATGTTTATCTCAAGTTTGAGCTTTGGAATTGTCAGATGGATCTCAGAATCTGGGGCGGAGGTGGTCTCAAAATTCATCCCCAAAGGCCTAGGAATCCCTTGACCAGTTTAGGCGAGATACACGGTAAAGCCTAAGGGAGGAGTCTTAGTTTAGGGACTAGTAATCCAGTGTGGATTGTGGTAAAGCCTGAGAGGTTGGTGTCTCGGTTTAGGGCCTAGTGATCCGAGATTGGATTTCCGTAAAGCCTAAGAGACAAGGAGACAGAAAATTCCTCAAGGATAGTGATGGATTCTGGATGGCATTCCAAGTTCAGTTTTATTTCGTGATTGGAGCACCAGTTTTGGTTTGATCAGGTTTAGTGAGGGTAGAGTTGGTTTAACCTCTAGATTCCCTTGGTTATTTTTGGATTAGTTTATCCATGATATTTCACATTCATGCTTGGAATATGGCACAGGGGTGACTGGCTCAAAGAAATATTTGGTTCAGCCATGTCTACGGTTAGGTGGTATGTGGAAGTCCCAACCTGGTCATATTTTCCTATGGTTAATAAAAGTTAAGTTCTCTCACTTGTATACTTGTTTATATGTGTATTTAATGGTTGTTATGTCACTTTTATTTCCATGGTTTTATGTTGGTTATAAGCAGTGTTAAATGACTGTTTCATGTCATGGTTACTTCATGTATTTACTTGTAATGGTTAAAATGATGGATGCATTACCTAATTGATGTCATAACAGTTCAAGGGAGAAGGTGGTGATCTTCCTGTCATGTTTCATAAGATTTTTCATTCATTCATGTTTTTTCTTGTATCCTTGACCTGTAGATTGCATTGATGCCAAGTGTTTGACAAAATGTCAGTCCTAGTTGGGGATGTTCAGGCCTAGTTTTGAAGTTGATTTTTGGTTTATTAGTCTTTTCATCATGTGTTTAATGGATTATGGAAGTTATAAAAAGTTATGGGAAGTGGCTGGAATTCTAGGCTAGAAAAGTGGCTTAAATTCTATGAACGTTGACACGGGTTTGCTGGGAAAAGTCCCTGGACACAAGCATGCAGGCTTGTGGGAGCATCCAAAGGTCCCCGGACACTGGCATTCCCATATCATGAGATCATCCAGAGGTCAAGAGGTCTAAAACCTCAGTGGGACCCAGGGGCAGGATGACTAAGTGGTTGGGTTGCCTCTTAGGAGTGTTGTTGCTGATGTGGAAGGTATGGTTGATGTGTTTCCATCGATTTCATTTCCTTAAGGTCACCAAGGAGGTTGAATCCTATCATAGTAGCCTCTCTTCACATTTTTACCCCGGTTGGATGGTTACTTGGGTAGATGTGGGAGGAGGGCGTTACACATATATTAATATATAGTATAAAAATGAATAGAAGTTTTAAAGATTGGGAAGAAATTTATAAGATGTGGCTTCATCTATTTAATAGACTGGATGATAGAGCTTGAATTTGTTTAATTATTATTAAAGTACTATGTTGAAATGGGTAATGAAGGTTGAATTTCTTTAGTTAATATTAAGATATTATCTTAGGGGGTAATGAAGGTTGAATTTCTTTAGTTAATATTAAGATATTATCTTAGGATTGATAAGTTATTATTCTATTTTATTATTTATTAGAAGGACGTTGTAATATTTCATTGTATGAAGGTTTGAAAAATTATTATTCATAATATTTATGAGTGTGGTATTTGATTTAATAAGAAATTTGAGTGTAAATTAATAATTGATAAAGAATTTGTTAAATATTAAAACAAAAAAGGAGAAGATGAAATAAAAGAATAAAATATGCAAGGATTGAGATCATATTTGATTACTTACATTGGAGAAGTGAATAAACAAAAACATAGTAATAATGATGTTGATTAGTTGGTTAAGTAAGATGGAGTGATTGAAATTTTGGATTCATGGTGAATATTGGTAGTTTGTTGGTTGACTTTTCTCTAAAAATGTGGCCTCTTAAAGAAGGAAATAATGGTAATGAAATCCTGTCTATGAACATGAGGAAGAGGTCATCCAGTATGAAGCAGCATTCGAGACTAATAATAGGCTAAATTTTCCAAGTTACATGTGCAAAATAGGTGTGGAAAATCACATTTGAGTGAATTAAGGTGGATTATGTACAAATTGATTGTTTTGAAATTAATGTAAGTCATGTGTATCTTAAAGAGGTTGTATTAAAAAAATAACTATAGGAATTGCATTGTCACTAAGATCTTATGTTTGCACTTCTTAAGAGGCACACCTTTTAGAGTGATGCATTGTGGAAACTTAATGAAATATTGGAAGGTTGAAGTGTTTTAAGCTTTTTTATATCCCAATGAGATAAGGACCAATCAACAACAAACTTTTCAAACTTATTTATGATGAGACTATGGGGTGATGATTACTATGACAACCTACTAGGAATGATGTAATTTGGAAGTGAGAATTTAGTGATATAAATGAAAGGAGGTAATGTTTATCAATTATCATGTTTTCTTATCAAAGGGAAAATATTAGTATGTTAGACTTTAGGCTTCTGTGGTAGTTTTTTGAAGTAGCGTTATCCGGATTCTCCACATTATTATGCTTCTTATGTCATGATAGTTATTTTTTAGAGAAGAATCTTCCGACCAGAGTATAAATACAAAACCTAATTTATTTATTTTTTATATATATAAGGTGACCTATGAATTTTTATTATTATTATTATTATTATTATTTATTTTATTTTATTTTATTTTTAACTTTGATTACTTTTGTTTATTAATTATTATAATTTTAATTATTTTATTTATTATTTATTTATTTATTTTTCATTTTTATTTTTTTTTAATTTAATCATTAATCCTTTATAACTAATTAAATTAATGAGACAAATTTATATAATCTATTTGATCCCATTAATTATAGTTTTATTGTTTTAATTAATTCTATTATTTTATTATTATTTTTATTTTTAAACTTAATAATCTTGAGAAGTAAATGATCTAAATTTTAATTAATTTTATTAATATAATTAATTAATAAATCAATTTAATTAATTAATCACTCAATTATATCAATTAATTCATATATTAATTAATATAATAAATTAATTGATCTTGATAAATTAATTTATTAATTAATATAAGTAATTTATAAATTGATTAATATGATGATGATGATGATGATGATGGTTAACGTCCGCTGAGACCAAATAATGATCTATCGGACCTAAAAAGACAAATTATTTATTTTGATTTAAGATTTTATTCCTATGCTCAAAAAGCTTGGAGAGAAGCCTCCCGAGTTCACTATAATTTTGGCATTGTAAAAGGCTAGGAAGGTCAGTATTGTAACAAAGGTTGTGAAATTGAGATCTAATGTGGTTGTATGCAGGGCACTCTAAGAGGAAGTGGTTTTCATCCTCGATGCTCCTATTCTCACAAATATGGCAGATCCTTTCCATCCATGGCGTTTTAGGAACTGCCCAACGGCCAGTTTCACTATGGAGCTCATGAGAATTTGTTCTAATCTTTGCTATATTAATTTTCTTCTTTGAGCTAGTTAAAATAGAGAGATACTTTTGATCTTCAAGGGTGGGGTTGATGACCTTCTTATAATAACTTAATTTTCTTTTATGACCTTATAATATACTAAATTAATAAATTAATTATTACTTAATATAATTAATCAATAAATTAATTCATATCATAAATTAATAAAATAATTTATATAATAAATTAATATAATTAATCAACAAATTAATTAATTATATTTTATTTGATTAATTAATTAATTAATTATATTTGATTTGATTAATTAACTAATAAATTAATTAGTTAATTAATTGATTAATTTTAATTTTATTTATTATTACATATATTTTTATTTATTTATTTATTTTTGGAACTAAGCTTCTAAAGGTTTGGAGGGATTTTTCTGTCTAATCAGGGGGAGCCAATTTCCACTAATCTCACTCCCATTGTCCCTGTTGAGGTTCTGAGGAAGCTTCATAATTTCAATAGCCTCCCTAATTTTTCTCTTTTGATAATGCTCCTCCCTTGCAATGATTCTGGCGTCTTCTAAACACACATGATGCTTGGTCTTGGATGAGTGCTCTGCAAGGGCTGATGTACGAGATCTCCCATTCTTAATATCAGCTCCGTGCTCTTTGAGTCTTATTTTCAAAGATCGTCCTGTTTCACCAATATAACTCTTGCCACACGAGCAATCAATCTTGTACACACCCTTAAGTTGTTGATGATCTATGTTATCCTTTACTGACCTCATCATTTGCCTGATTGTTCCACATGTTGTAAATTGAGTGTTTATGTCTTTCTTTTTTAAAATTTTTGCAATTTTATCTATAATCCCTTGGATGAATGGGAGGTAAACTTTACCACAATTTTCTTCCTTGTTTTTCTGGGGACTCTTAGAGAGGACCCTATCTTGGGCTCTTTTTATGGCTTTCTTAATACTAAACTCCTTGTATCCTAAGTTTTTGAAAACGGAGGTTAAGTGTTCAATTTCCTCATTTAGGTGATCAGAATCAGAAATTCTGAGAGCCCTAACAGCTAGAGTGTTTAAAACACCAAATTTTTGTGATGGATGATGGTATGAATCAGCATGAAGATAGCTTTCAGTATGAGTTTTCTTCCTATAGACCTGGTGTCCTAAAGTACCATCTTCTTTTCTAATGATCAGGACATCAAGAAAGGGAATTTTACCATTTTCTTCAAGCTCCATAGTAAACTTGATCTCGGAAGATATAGAGTTAAGATGATTGAAGAACTTCTCCAGTTCAGCCCTGCCATGGGTCCACTTTAAGTTAGTGTCATCAACAAATCTTTTCCACCAACTTGGTTTCAAAGGGTATGAGTCAAGGGCTTTCTTTTCAAAGTATTCCATGTATAAGTTGGCGACAATAGGTGAGAGCGGGGAACCCATGGCAACTCCTGATATTTGTTCATAATACTGGTCTTGAAAGCTGAAGAAGGTGGATCGTAAAAAAATCTCTGCAAGTTCCGTTGTTTCAGGATCGGTGGCTATTTTTATAACATGAACAGCTTCATCTAGAGGAATCTTTGTAAACAAAGAAACCACGTCAAAACTCACCAGAATATCATCTTTATTTACCTTTTCATTCTTAATAAGTTTGACAAAATCATTGGAGTCTTTTATAAAAGAGTCAGTGTTACCAACTAAAGGTCTCAGAATCTTAGCCACATACTTTGCTAATTCATAAGTAGGGGAGCCAATGGTGTTAACTATTGGTCTAAGAGGAACCCCCTCCTTATGGATTTTTGGTAATCCATAGATTCGAGGTATAACCTCACAGGATGGGATCAACCTCTTCTTCATTTTATCCTCAAGGTTGGTTTCATGATGGCTCTCTTGACCTGTTTTATAACCCCAGGAATGGGATTGGAATTGATTCTTCTATAACTCCCGCAATTTAAATGCTCATTCATCTTATGAATGTAATCATCTTTGTTTAACACAACGGTTGCCCCTCCCTTATCTGCTTTAAGAACAACTATTTTGTCATTATTACGAAGAGATCTAAGAGCATCCAGTTCCTCTTTATTTAAATTACTCTTTGGTCATTTAGATTTTAACATAACCAGGGAACATTCTTGTCTTAACACCTCTTTGTCCTCCAACGAAAGGCCTTGAGTCCCATTATCAATGTTACAAATGATGCTTTCAAATGGAATGTTCTTGGGAGATACTGCTAATCCTAAGCCTTTTCCGAGGGTATTAATTTCTTCAGAAGTGAGAGTCAGGGATGAGAGATTAACAACTCTCTTATCAGTTTTACTCGGAATATTGGGAATGTGTTTCCTTCCTACTACGCTTTTGTTATTATTGTCGTGCGTTGTAATGAGATTAATTATGGCATCAACCCTGTTTTTAGCTACTTTAATATTTGAATCACTGAAATTATTATTTCTGGGGGCGCTGTTATAAATCGTTGTTTCTGGCGTAATGTTGTGTGATGTATTTACATTGTCAAAATTGTCTTCTATTTCAACAGCGCAGACTTTTATTGTTCCACTTTCACCATTGCATACTGAGCCCACCACGTCGCCCGAGCTTTTATTGCTAACCGGTTCTGCCACATTATTATTGTCTTGAGCTGTAATGTTCTGGCACTAGCGCTGTCATTTATTATGGCATCAATCCTATGTTTAACTGTTTTAATATTCCCACTCAAAATTCTTATTTTTGAGGGTGTTGGAAACCATGCAGGAGCATGATGTGCCCACTCTGTCCACCGTGCTCTTGTTACTGATTGTTGTTTTCTGGTTAGTGATGTCACTTGCAGCAATCATTTCTTCGTGCGTTCTTTGCCAATTACTGTCGGCGTGAACATTAACAGTAACAACATCAGTATTTCCAGTGTGATTGTTGTTTTCATTGTCAAGATGCGATGAATTTTCAATGTTGTCTTCTATTGCAACAGAGACTTCTATTGTTCCACCGAAATTTTTACCAGTGCAGAAACCTAATGAGTCCACCACGTCCCCCGGGTTTTCATTATTAACCTGTTTCGATATCGTGTTAATTGTCCAAATTGTTGTTTGTTTACCAACAGTGTTGTCACCTGTATCTGTCTTGTTACTGGTTACACCTAGATGCAGATATGTGCCTTCATGCTTTAAGTTTTCAAGCTCACTCGAAGCCTCCACCATTGAAGCAAAAATCACTGAATCTTTTCCTAATTTTGAGAGCTTCCTGGAATGTCTTACACGGGCAATCCGACCTTCTGACTGGGCCTTCAAGGCAGCCTTAGCATCAATTATTCTCCACAGGTCCAAATTAATCATCTTGGCTAATTTTAGATGATTGGAAAGGGCAGAGCGGCTGAGCCTATCCAATGCAGCCCTGGTTTTCTTAATTTCACTGCGAATGAGGGCCATACTTAATTTCAGAAAAGATTTATTGTTATATTGATTAAAGAGTCTGTGTTTCACTTGGGGAAATGGAGGAATGATTTTATTGTTTCTACAATGTTTCAGGAATTGCAGGTCGGCAGTTCTTCTTTCAATTTTTACCCTTGATATTTCGAGAAGACAGATCTCATTCCATGTATCCCCACCGTATAGGGAAATTATGTTAGACTTTAGGCTTCTGTGGTAGTTTTTTGAAGTAGCGTTATCCGGATTCTCCACAGTATTATGCTTCTTATGTCATGACAGTTATTTTTGAGAGAAGAATCTTCCGACCAGAGTATAAATACAAAACCTAATTTTTTTTATTTTTACTTTTTTTATATATATAAGCCGACCTATGAATTTTTATTTTAATTATTATTATTATTATTATTATTATTATTATTTATTTTATTTTATTTTATTTTATTTTTAACTTTAATTACTTTTGTTTATTAATTATTATAATTTTAATTATTTTATTTATTTATTTATTTTTCATTTTTTTTAATTAATTGTTAATTTAATCATTAATCCTTTATAACTAATTAAATTAATGAGACAAATTTATATAATCTATTTGATTCCATTAATTATAGTTTTATTGTTTTAATTAATTATATTATTTTATTTTTATTTTTATTTTTAAACTTAATAATCTTGAGAAGTAAATGATCTAAATTTTAATTCATTTTATTAAAGAATTGGGAGTTTCATGTGGAAAATATTTAAAGTGGATGTGGAATATATTTAAAGTGCTTATAGAATAGAATTCAAGATGTTATGACTTTGTTTCGAGGATATCTCCTCTTAAAAAGGGGAAAGAAAATGATACAACATTGAAATAATAGTGCTAACAACTAGCATTGTGGAAAAATAAGTATAAGGAGACAAGGGTATTAAAAATTATTAAAAGAAAAAAAGGAGGGGTTCTAAGATTGATCCTTAATCTTAACGGTATATGTTTAATGAAGTTATCTAAGAAGGAATGACAAGGGAGGAACTTACAAATTTATTATTAATGATAATGAATGGTAGTCATGGTGACCATGACCAACTTGGAATAATGAGATAAATAGAGAATAGTACTGGATAAATACTTGGGGAAATGAGGAAATTTTACAAATAAGCGTAAGAAATCAGCAAGAAGTAATAAACTGCCCTAGAAGATTGTTGGTGGCTAGATTTCCATACTTTTACTCAGCCTGTTACCCTGTTATTTTTATCCATTTCACACCAGTAGTGGTTAATCGATATCTTAAAATGCACAGGTATACCTCTCATCATGTATTTATGGATTATTGGTCAATGAAGCATAGTTGTAGGGGATTATTACCTAAGTAGCTTTCTAAGTCAGTTATTTTTGCATATTTAAAGGGAGAATGACCAAGACCGTGATTCATTGAACGATGCTATCAAAGGTATCAATGTTATCCTTGAATACTGGCTACAATGGTGAATCAACCTTTTGATTGACACACTGCTATCTTTTAACATTATGTTTCGTTCTGAAAACCACCATGTAATTAAGGGCAGACAGTGTCATAATTCTAGGAGTTGTATTATTGACAAATTGTATAAAGTAGAGTTGCGGGCTGTGAAAGCCATTGTTGTTAAGAGTTGTTAAGGTTACAAGAGAAATACTCTAACTTTGAGTCTGTAACAGCATACTTGTAATATTTCTTTTATTAATGAAAAGTTGATCTTCTGAGCATATCATGATTCGTTGATCTCGCCACAGCCCTGATCAGGGAGTTGGGCCCACTCTCCTAACCAGGTGTTGTTGGATTAGATGTGTGTTAGGTTTATTTATGTGAGTTTATTATTGTTGTGAATGTTTATCAATGTGTTGTTGTGAGTCCTTATTGTTGTTACTCTTGTTTATTTTACAGTTATTACTTGTTGTTACTCTTATTTGTTATTACAATATTGCTTGATGTTACACATTGATGAATTTATAGTTAATGTTCAATATTGGGTAGGGAAACTGTGGCCTGCACATACAGTGCATGATAGCCTTGAAACAACTGGTAGAACCTCGGGTTGACAATTAAATGTGGATTGGGTGAATTGCATGATTCATACTTGGACACCAACATTTTGGCGTCGTTGTCAGGGAGGTTATCAAAGGTGTGAAAGTACAACCAGCATTGACCATAGGACTGATCTCTCATCCTGGGGAAGGAAGCTTACACCTTGCTCCAGGTCCTGAGTATTAGATCGTTTGGTTGTTTGGTTCCTTTCTTTTCTTGTTTTTGTAGGATTATTCTCTCGTCCTGGGAATGAATTTTTTATCTTCTTGCTCCAGTTTTGGAGCTTTAGATTTCTTTGTTTTTATTTCATAAGTATTGTTCTCTCGTCCTGGGAAGGGAATTTTTATTTTTTTCCATGTTTCAGGTCTTGATCTTGATTTACGTGATTTTATTATTTTCTTTCTTTTGTTTTCTTTAGGGGCCACTCTCTCGTCTTGGCGAAGGAAGTTCTTATCCTACTCCAGGTCTTGAGCTTTTAATTTGTTTGCATGTTTACCTTTGATTTCCTAATTGTATGAAAAAAGACACCAATAAAAGGGCCAGAGGGAGACCCCTGAAAATAAAAGCGGTTGATTTGGGTGGAAAAACTTACATCCAAGAAATCAGCTCAAGGGTTGAATTTGGAGCATCGTCACGAGATGCTGCTAGGGTAAGACATCATAGGAGATCTGGAGGACAATCATTTTCACAACCAGAACCTCCTCCAATAGAAGAAGTACAATTCAGCGAAGAAGAAGTAGCAAGAAGAGGATCCAAGGAACTGCATATTGCAAGTTTAGAGGAAGAATATTTGAGGGAATCATTGGCACCATTTGATCAATGGAGTGTTGTTAAACAACTTCTATCACTTGTTATAGAACAACCAGAGCCAGAACCTGTTAAAATTCCAAGTGAGTATTGGAAAATATTCATGGCTCCTGCAACTTCTTCAATTGAATTTCTAATTGGAGATATCAGAGGTGATGCACCTATGAAGCACCTATGAAGCATATTCCTTTGACAGCTACCCAATTTCCATGGTCTTACTTGCAGGGTTCCGGACACGTTCCTTTTTTAATTTGACGTTGCTTTTCAGGGGTATGATTACATTTCTAATGCTCAGAAATTGAAGATATTCCCCACTACTTTGAAGATGGTTTATGGGTTTGGGAGGAAAATATATTGCTACATGGGATGATATGAAGAAAATTTTCCTCAAGAAATATTAGGACTACTGTAAATCCTAAGATGTAAAGGAATAAATTTTTAAGATTATGTGGAAAGAGGATGAGAATATGGAATATTTTGTGGAACGTTTTCAATATAGTTTGCAGAGATCCATCCACAGTGACTTGGATAAGAATATCTTGAAGATATTTTTTTTCAAGGCACTGAGGGAGGAATCTCTGGAGCTATTGAATGTAGTAGGCAAAGGAGATATATCAAAGGAGGAATTTGATACCAGTTGTGAATTATGCATCAAGTGTTCAAGATGGGCTACAAGGCAAAGGCGGGGAATCTGAACTCTCAAAATATCCAGCGGTGGAGTTACAAAGGTTGAAATTGGGAATATGTTGGACGACCTGAGAACCGATATACTGAGCACATTATCATCGAATCTAGACGTGTTGCAGGTTAAGAAGAATCAGATGGAAGTAGAGAATGCCATGTCTATTTTCTGCCCTCAATGTAGGAAGAAGCACTCATTGAAGGAATGCCCATTAAATTCCGTGGAGACTTGTGCAATATGTGAAGAGATTCATTCCATGAGCACTTTCCTGTCTCTTCTTGGATTGAAGGAAGTCTTTCAGGGAATGAATGAAGAAGCAGAACAACATTATTTTATGGGATCAAATAAACCATGGCAACCACGGCCGTCAAATATGGATCAAGGTATGCCTCAATACTTATCTTAGCATTTTAATAATATGACTTTGTGTCAGCAATCTATACCTTTTTCACCCTCTTTTTCATAGTCTTACCAATATCCAATGCCTTGGAAACCCTAGTATCCTCAACCTCGTCTAAATTCTTCATGGTCCCAAAACTGGCGTGGACCTCCTCCTCCTCCTTCAGGACAATTCTCCCAACCTATGCCACAACAACAGCTACAGGTGCCTGCTAATTCGCCCACTACTAATCCTCCTCTTCGTCCTCAATTTCTTGTCCAACCTAATCTGAATCCAAATAATAGAGGGGCTCAACAGGTTGAGACACTCAACCTACCTACATATAGTATTTCCACAATGGAATGTAATGAATTAAATCTTTGATTTGGTCGGGTGGTCAATACTCATACTTCACCTATAATTGTTGAGCATACTGATGATGAAGTCTCGGAACCAGAACAAAGAACAATAGGGGATAAGCCAGCACAGATTCCTATTAAGCAACAAACCCCTTCACAAACTATTGTTACTAGAGGGTGTCAGATTGGTCCACCCTATCCTGAAATATTATCTTTGAGTAAACAAAGTCCTTTACCCCCTGCAGAACCAAGTTCATCAAATAAAATTAGATTTACCTTGATTCAAAAGTCTCTACCTACCAAAGTGCATGAATCTAAAGATGAATAAATTAGAATCATCCTTACCATCAGTGAGGCTCTCAGTTTTAAAGATGAAACAGAGGATGATTCCATTAGCATCTTTCTCGGCAATCTCGACTATGTTTCTAATTCAACCCGTCAAATGTTAGAAACTGTCATGAGCGCAATGTTCAAGAAGATATTGAACCATAAACAGAAATAGAAAACATTCATGAAATTGTACCTCGTAATAGTGTTCCTGTAGAAATTGAACCAAGGAAAACATTGAATATTAATCCTGACCTTTCACACTCCCAATCTAAACAGCTACCAAAATTCCTTCGGGAGCATAAAGAAGCTTTTGCTTGGGAGTATACCGATATGAAAGGCATCCGTGTTGATTTATGTACTCATCATATATATACATTAAAGAGTAATGTCGACCTATTAGGCAACCACAAGAATGAATCACGCCTTAAAAAACATTGTCAAAGATGAATTGCATAAGATATTAGATGTGGGTTTTATTTATTCAATATTAGACAGTCAATGGGTTTCCCTGTTGGTCATTGTTCCTAAGAAGAATGGAAAGTGGCGGATCTGTGTTGATTGCAGGGAACTAAACAAAGCAACTCATAACGACAATTTTCCCTTACTCTTTATTGACCAAGTCCTTGATACATTAGCCAGGAAGGATTTCTTCTCCTTTCTAGATGGATTTAAAGGATATAATCAGGTACAAATAGCTCTTGAGGATCAGGACAAAACCACCTTCCCATGCCCTTGGGGAACCTTTGCCTACCGAGTCCTTCCATTTGGCCTCTATAACACACCTGCTACCTTTCAAAGGGAAATATTAGGAATTTTTTGTGATCTATTTAATGATAGCGTTGAGATTTACATGGGCCACTTTACCCCATATGGTGATTCCTTTATAGAAGCTTTGAAAAACTTAAAGAAAATACATGAAATATGAAAATAAACACATGTTTCTCTAAGTACATTCAAATGGCATATGATGATGAAAGAAGGGATAGTGTTGGGACACTTGCTTTCAGCTGCAGGAATTCAGGTTGATCCTGCAAAGGTAGAGGTAATCTTAAAATTTCCTACGCCTAAGACACCGACACAGGTACGCATATTTATTGGTTATGCTAGCTATTTTAGGCGTTTCATCTAAGAAATTTTTTCTAAAATAGCTTACACCTTGCTCCAGGTCCTGAGTATTAGATCGTTTGGTTGTTTGGTTCCTTTCTTTTCTTGTTTTTGTAGGATTATTCTCTCGTCCTGGGAATGAATTTTTTATCGTCTTGCTCCAGGTTTGGAGCTTTAGATTTCTTTGTTTTTATTTCATAAGTATTGTTCTCTCGTCCTGGGAAGGGAATTTTTATTTTTTGCCATGTTTCAGGTCTTGATCTTGATTTACGTGATTTTATTATTTTCTTTCTTTTGTTTTCTTTAGGGGCCACTCTCTCGTCTTGGCGAAGGAAGTTCTTATCCTACTCCAGGTCTTGAGATTTTAATTTGTATGCATGTTTACCTTTTATTTCCTAATTGTATGAAAAAAGACACCAATAAAAGGGCCAGAGGGAGACCCCTGAAAATAAAAGGGGTTGATTTGGGTGGAAAAACTTACATCCAAGAAATCAGCTCAAGGGTTGAATTTGGAGCATCGTCACGAGATGCTGCTAGGGTAATATATCATAGGAGATCTGGAGGACAATCATTTTCACAACCAGAACCTCCTCCAATAGCAGAAGTACAATTCAGCGAAGAAGAAGTAGCAAGAAGAGGATCCGAGGAATTGCATATTGCAAGTCTAGAGGAAGAATATTTGAGGGAATCATTGGCACCATTTGATCAATGGAGTGTTGTTAAACAACTTCTATCACTTGTTATAGAACAACTAGAGCCAGAACCTGTTAAAATTCCAAGTGAGTATTGGAAAATATTCATGGCTCCTGCAACTTCTTCAATTGAATTTATAATTGGAGATATCAGAGGTGATGCACCTATGAAGCACCTATGAAGCCTATTCCTTTGACAGCTACCCAATTTCCATGGTCTTACTTGCAGGGTTCCGGACACGTTCCTTTTTTAATTTGACGTTGTTTTTCGGGGGTATGATTACATTTCTAATGCTCAGAAATTGAAGATATTCCCCACTACTTTGAAGATGGTTTATGGGTTTGGGAGGAAAATATATTGCTACATGGGATGATATGAAGACAATTTTCCTCAAGAAATATTAGGACTACTGTAAATCCTAAGATGTAAAGGAATAAATTTTTAAGATTATGTGGAAAGAGGATGAGAATATGGAATATTTTGTGGAACGTTTTCAATATAGTTTGGAGAGATTCATCCACAGTGACTTGGATAAGAATATCTTGAAGATATTTTTTTTCAAGGCACTGAGGGAGGAATCTCTGGAGCTATTGAATGTAGTAGGCAAAGGAGATATATCAAAGGAGGAATTTGATACCAGTTGTGAATTATGCATCAAGTGTTCAAGATGGGCTACAAGGCAAAGGCGGGGAATCTGAACTCTCAAAATATCCAGCGGTGGAGTTACAAAGGCTGAAATTGGGAATATGTTGGACGACCTGAGAACCGATATACTGAGCACATTATCATCACATCTAGACGTGTTTCAGGTTAAGAAGAAGCAGATGGAAGTAGAGAATGCCATGTCTATTTTCTGCCCTCAATGCAGGAAGAAGCACTCATTGAAGGAATGCCCATTAAATTCCGTGGAGACTTGTGAAATATGTGAAGAGATTCATTCCATGAGCACTTTCCTGTCTCTTCTTGGATTGAAGGAAGTCTTTCAGGGAATGAATGAAGAAGCAGAACAACATTATTTTATGGGATCAAATAAACCATGGCAACCACGGCCGTCAAATATGGATCAAGGTATGCCTCAATACCTATCTTAGCATTTTAATAATATGACTTTGTGTCAGCAATCTATACCTTTTTCACCCTCTTTTTCATAGTCTTACCAATATCCAATGCCCTGGAAACCCTAGTATCCTCAACCTCGTCTAAATTCTTCATGGTCCCAAAACTGGCGTGGACCTCCTCCTCCTCCTTCAGGACAATTCTCCCAACCTATGCCACAACAACAGCTACAGGTGCCTGCTAATTCGCCCACTACTAATCCTCCTCTTCGTCCTCAATTTCTTGTCCAACCTAATCTGAATCCAAATAATAGAGGGGCTCAACAGGTTGAGACACTCAACCTCCCTACATATAGTATTTCCACAATGGAATGTAATGAATTAAATCTTTGATCTGGTCGGGTGGTCAATACTCAGACTTCACCTATAATTGTTGAGCATACTGATGATGAAGTCTCGAAACCAGAACAAAGAACAATAGGAGATAAGCCAGCACAGATTCCTATTAAGCAACAAACCCCTTCACAAACTATTGTTACTAGAGGGTGTCAGATTGGTCCACCCTATCCTGAAATATTATCTTTGAGTAAACAAAGTCCTTTACCCCCTGCAGAACCAAGTTCATCAAATAAAATTAGATTTACCTTGATTCAAAAGTCTCTACCTACCAAAGTGCATGAATCTAAAGATGAATAAATTAGACTCATCCTTACCATTAGTGAGGCTCTCAGTTTTAAAGATGAAACACAGGATGATTCCATTAGCATCTTTCTCTGCAATCTCAACTATGTTTCTAATTCAACCCGTCAAATGTTAGAAACTGTCATGAGCGCAATGTTCAAGAAGATATTGAACCATAAACAGAAATAGAAAACATTCATGAAATTGTACCTCGTAATAGTGTTCCGATAGAAATTGAACCAAGGAAAACAATGAATATTAATCCTGACCTTTCACACTCCCAATCTAAACAGCTACCAAAATTCCTTCGGGAGCATAAAGAAGCTTTTGCTTGGGAGTATACCGATATGAAAGGCATCCGTGTTAATTTATGTACTCATCATATATATACATTAAAGAGTAATGTCGACCTATTAGGCAACCACAAAGAAGAATGAATCACGCCTTAAAAAACATTGTCAAAGATGAATTGCAGAAGATATTAGATGTGGGTTTTATTTATTCGATATCAGACAGTCAATGGGTTTCCCTGTTGGTCATTGTTCCTAAGAAGAATGGAAAGTGGCGGATCTGTGTTGATTGCAGGGAACTAAACAAAGCAACTCATAAAGACAATTTTCCCTTACTCTTTATTGACCAAGTCCTTGATACATTAGCCAAGAAGGATTTCTTCTCCTTTCTAGATGGATTTAGAGGATATAATCAGGTACAAATAGCTCTTGAGGATCAGGACAAAACCACCTTCCCATGCCCTTGGGGAACCTTTGCCTACCGAGTCCTTCCATTTGGCCTATATAACACACCTGCTACCTTTCAAAGGGAAATATTAGGAATTTTTTGTGATCTATTTAATGATAGCGTTGAGATTTACATGGGCCACTTTACCCCATATGGTGATTCCTTTATAGAAGCTTTGAAAAACTTAAAGAAAATACATGAAATATGAAAATAAACACATGTTTCTCTAAGTACATTCAAATGGCATATGATGATGAAAGAAGGGATAGTGTTGGGACACTTGCTTTCAGCTGCAGGAATTCAGGTTGATCCTGCAAAGGTAGAGGTAATCTTAAAATTTCCTACGCCTAAGACACCGACACAGGTATGCATATTTATTGGTTATGCTAGCTATTTTAGGTGTTTCATCTAAGAATTTTTTTCTAAAATAACATTCCCACTTTTTCAATTTTTACCTTAGGATGCATAATTTGTGTGGACGAATGAATGTGAAGCAACTTTTGTAGAAATCAAAGAACTAGTATGCAAGGCTCCGATATTACACGTTCCTGACTGGAAACTCTCGTTTCACATCTCTACTAATGCTTCTCAAATAGCAGTAGGGGCGGTTTTGGGGCAGCAGGAGGACAAGAAGCCATATGCAATTTACTATGTCAGCAAGAATTTGACCCCTGCTTCATTAAATTATGCGGTAACTGAAAAGGAGTTCTTGGCTGTCATTTATGTTGTTAATAAATTTCAGCATTATATCGCAGGGTATCCTACTTTTGTGCACACTGATCATACAACTATCAGGTATTTGATGAACAAACCAATAACCCTTGGTTGCATTACAAGATGGTTATTGTTGATTTAGGAGTTTGATATTACCGTTGTAGACAAATCAGGGAAAGATAATGTAGTTGTATATTTCCTATCTAGGATGGATACTAGTGATGAAGGTACACCTATAGAGGATAGTTTTCCAGATGAACCTATTTTTGCAATTTCTACTCACACTCTGTGGTATGCAGATATTTCTAACTTTCTTACTATATGAAAGGTGCCTTAACACTTGTCTTAGAGAGAACAATGAAGGATTATCCATCACAGTGCTCGTTATTCATGGATAGAGGGATATCTCTTTTACATGGGATCTAATCAACAAATATGGAATTGCATAAGTGGAGATTAAATCTGTGATGTCCTAAAAGTTGCTCATGATGGACCCTGTGGGGGACATTTTGCATATAGGAAAACAAGTCATAACGTGTTACAAATGGGATACTATTGGCCTTTTCTTTTTCATGATGCGAGGAAATATGTTAGAGGGTGCGATAGTTTCCATTGGATGGGTTAGCCTGGTCGAGTAGATGAAATGGCGTTACAGCCCCAACTAGCTCTTGAGCCCTTTGAAAAATGGGCTATCAATTTCGTTGGGCCATGTAATCCGCCTTCATAGCTTAAAGTTCACATTCTGGTTTGCACAGATTACGTAACAAAGTGGGTAGAGGCCAAGGCTGTTGTGAAAGAAATGAAATGGGTTGTCTCGGACTTTTTATTTGAAGAAATTCTTGCATGGTACGGAGCTCCTAGAGAGATAGTTTCAAATGGAGGGGCACATTTTACATCACATTTGATAGCAGGACTCATGAAGAAATATGGAATCAAGCATAGGGTAACATCTCCATATCACCCTCAGGCGAATGGTCAAGTCGAAAGCAAAAACAAGGTACTAGAGAATATTCTTACAAAGATTGTAGCGAACCATCGCCAGAATTGGGCTGAAAAACTTCCTGAGGCACTACAAGCATATAGAATAGCATGGCAGAACACAACAGGGTTTTCACCATATGAGCTTGTCTATGGGAAATCCCCTTTGTTTCCAATGGAATTCGAAATTAAGATGCTCAGGACAACCCTTGAAGTAGGTTTAGATCTTTCAGAAGCCCAGAAACACCGACTGGAATAGTTGAATGAGTTGGATGAAATTTGTTTAGTAGTTGTCCAAAATACTACTGCAATCCAACAGCAATGAACTAAATGGCACGATAAATTAATTAAGAAAAAGGTTTTTCAAAGAGGAGATTAGGCATTACTTTATGATTCTCGGTTTAAGGATATTAAGGGAAAACCCCACTCTAGGTGGATGGGACCATATGAAGTTGACACGGTGTTCGATAATGGGATTGTTAGACTTATCACAATTGATGAGGCACATACTCCTTTGATCGTGAATGGACATCACCTCAGATTATATCACCGTCCAACTTCAAGAGACTTCTTTATTAAATATCTCTCTAATAACTCTAGTTTTGAAGTTATTAGTGCAGGGAATTCCTCCTCTACACCCCTGATTTAATATGTGTGTGTGTGTGTGGGTGTGTAATAAAATGTTGTTACTACTCTATCAAACTTTTTCTTGCAGGTACCTCACTAGTGTTGTTACTCCTCTGGTGTTTCTACTCTGATGATGGCAATTTTTTCCAAGTACTTCATTGGTGTTGTTATTCCTCTAGTGTTGTTACTCTGGTGATGGAAATTTTGTCTAAGTACTACACTGGTGTTGTTACTCCTTCGGTGTTGTTACCCTAATCGTGGTGATTTTGACTAAGTACTTCACTAGTGTTGTTACTCCTCTGGTGTTGTTACTCCATTGGTGCTGTTAACATGTCGCAATTTTGTCTAAGTATTCTGGTGTTGTTACTCTATCGGTGTTGTTACTCTGTCGGTGTTATTACTCCATCATGATTTCGTCTAAGTATTCTGGTGTTGTTACTCCTCTGATTTTGTTACTCCTTCGGTGTTTTTACTCCGTCGGTGTTGTTACTCCATCGTGATTTCGACTAAGTGTTCAAGAGGTGATGTTACTCCTCAGGTGTTGTTACTCCCCTGATGTTGTTACTCCTTGGGTGTTGTTACACCCTCCAATGTTGTTACTCCTCCGCTGTTATTACTCCATCAAGGTAAGTCGCCAAGTACGTCCCCGATCGACTTTGTGGATTTGATTAATAATTCATGTGACATGACTCGATATGACCGCGGATGGTCATCCCTTAGTTGGGGGGAGGTACTATAATCATTGAAAAGGTTCTATAATAATGACTTATTATTATTTTTATTAAACCTTATGCTAAGCGCATTCACTCCACAATTTTCCACCATACTTCGCATGATACCCATATGCATTAGGACTTGAAGTTAGTATTGTTGTACTAATGAATGGTCCTTTCCAAAACTGCAAAGTAATTACCATTATTACCGTCCATTATCATCCATTATCCACCATGATTTTTCCATATTTCATTGTTATCCTCTTGGTTTTCACTCTCACTTCACCCCATCGCTATCACAGCTCTCACTGTAAATCTATCTATGGCAATCCTTCTCGATAGTATGTTGCTACTTTGAAGTGTTGTTACAAAGCCATTGTAGAAGGGGTTTTAGGCTATGAGACACGAACCAGAGAGTACAGAGAAGGTTCGACATGATGCAGATGTTTGGCAAGTCTTCTTGGATGCAGGGTGGCATGTGTATTTTGAGAGGCTACAAGGATTTGATGAAGCCATCACATCGGAATTTGTGTTAAACCTGGAAGGAAATCATTCTATAGTCCCTAGGCTGGATATTTCTATTAGGGAGGAAGTTATTTCAATTTCCAGTGGATTACAACAAGGAGGTCAGAAATGGTTCTCTCAGAAGTCTCCTCTACCGGAGTTTCCAGAATTGTTTTTTCAGGTTGGGGAGATAGCGGTCCAGAAAGGAAGAGCGTATGATCATAAATCTTTGCCATATCCATAGGGTGAGGTGGCATATTTTGTTATGAGGTATGTTACCTGCAAAGGTCGTTTCTCTACATTGTTTAAGTATCATTTCAAACTCCTTGCATGCCTTTGGTTTCGGCATGTGTGGGTTCATGCTTTAGACATGTCATACTTCCTATGGAGCAACCTCCACTTAATGGCGCAATCTACCCAACGGTCTCGACAACCATTAGTGGTTCTCACAAATCATGGGTTGGTTAGATTATTGGTGTTGCGTGCTCTGTCTCAAACCTCTGTGACTTGGCAACAATTCACTGAGCTGGAAAAGGAAGAACTTGCGGGTATGTTGCCTGCGAGGGAGGAGGAAGAAGATGTAGTAGTGGAAGAAGAGGCCACAGACGAGGTTTTTCCAACATCGCCTGCTGGCCCAACAGAGATAGATGTAATGGAGATAGAAGACAGTGCAGTCAACATTGCTCCACAAGAAGGAGTGTCGACTGCCAATCTAAGATGAGAATCACCATATGTTCAAATAATTGAAGAACTCTTGGTTGAGAATGTAGGTGTTGTTGTTACTCAAGAACCAGCACCACCTGTCCAGGCAATTGAAGAACTCTTGGTTGAGAATGTAGGCGGTGTTTTTACACAAGAACCAACACCACCTGTCCAAGCAATTGAAGTAATTCTAGTCAGAAATGTAGGTGGTGTTGACACACAAGAACCAACACCATTTGTTCAAATAGTTAAAGAACATGTGGTTGCAAATGTAGGTGGTGCTATCACACAAGAACCAGCACCACATGTCCAAATGAATGTGAAACCTTTGGGGGAAACAAGGGCAGAAGTTGACACCACTCCACAAGAGACAGTGCTGGTTGTTCGGAAGAAGGAAAACTTGGAAGAAGCACAAGCAGGAAGAGAAAAAGGCAGAATACAGTCTGTGAACACAGAAGAAGAGGAAGGAGGGTGTGCGTCAACATGCATTGAGAGAATGAAAATTGATGAAATTATTACTCGTTCTCCTTTTCTTGCATCTTTTCCAAGAGGGTCAAGGAAAACTCGTTCCTCTAGATGCATGGAGAAAGAAGAAGTTTCTCCCTTGATCCTAAAATTTGTTGGGAAAGCTAAGGGCACCATTATCAACACAATTATTCAAAAACCAGTGTTGATTGGTGAAAGAATTGAGAAAATTGAAGGGTTGGAGGTTGACACTGTCACACAAGAACCAATGTTGACTGAAGAACAAAATGAAGAAGCTATGGCTGGTACTACTTCTACAGGAGCCATTCCTCAGTGGATGGAAGAGGATGTTGCTGATCATACTAACCTGCAAGGGTTAGAAACTATTCCTGAGAAGATGGAGGAGGATGTTGCTGATAAGACTAACCCGTAAAGGTTAGAAACCATTCCTGAGTAGATGGAAGAGGACGTTGTTGATCAGACTAACCTACAAGGGTTAGAAACCATTACCGATCAAATAGAAGAGGATTTTTCTAACAAAACTAACCTGCAAGGGCTAGGAACTATTCTTGTACAAGTGGAAGAGGACAGTTGGGTAGCAGATCAATTACAAGAGGAGAGTGTCAAAGAAACTACCCCACAAGACCCTGTAGTGAATCCAGAGTCGCAGAGGGAAGATGTAGAGGTCCTGAGACCTGAAGAAGGAGATGGTGGGATTGTTCCCTGAGTCGAGGAACAAACGGAAGAAATCAGAGTAAAACAAGAACTGGTTGACGATTTTGTCAATGTCAACCCACCAGGCCCTGGACCAGCTGTGATACCTATGGAAGAAGTAGTTGTGAAAAAAGAGTTTATAAAGCAATGTGCAAGAAGGAGACCCCCCCTTTAGGAAAGATATCAGGAACAATTCAGAGACAAGATGTAGTTGAAAATAGAAATCATGAAATCGAGGAAACGGTTGCGGCGCTTACGAAGAAAAGTGAGAAAGCACAAGAAAAACACTGTGAAGACCCAGCCTGAAACTATTCTAGTGGCAACACAGACTGAAGACAGGTCAACGACTTCAGTAGCTACACAGACAGAGTTTTTTTTGCATATGATCGAGGCATAGGAGTTCGTCACGTCTGCAGAAATTCAGAAGTGGAAAGCTACAACAACTTGCTTTCAACGAGGGACCATTTCTTTGGAAGCAGATCGGGAAGGAATAAGGCAAGCTCGCGAGCAAGTTGCGAAAATAGTCTCTGACTACATAGAACAGATAGAAAAGGAAAATCTGAAGCAAGAGAAACAATAGAAGCGAATTGAGAGACTGGAAGAACAAGTGAAGCTATTAAAGGTTGATAAGGAAGAGATGTTTATGTTGGCACAGCAGGAAATGGCTTGCCACCCCCCTCCTCATAGCTACACCTTGTTCCTCCATGAAGAATATCTATTCTTTTGTTTATAAAGTGTGCACCAGGAGCTCAGTCATGATATGGAAGATTCAATGTAGTTTTTGTGCATCATGAGATGCCATAATATTCTGGATCAGCATTTGATGTGTGAGTTGTAAATGTGTGACTACTTCTTGGGTAATGATCAATCATTTAACCCGATGCCATATGTAAGAGACATTCAACTGAGAGCCTTTACCTCCTACACATTCAACCAGGTTAAATGGAAAAATAATTTTGATATGTTTGAAGAGAATCAAGAAAATAGGCCACTTGTCATTCGAGTGGAGAATTGTAAGTCTGTGAGTGTTTACAACAGACACGAAACCCTCTTGGGGATCAAGGGAAAAAAAGAACGCATGTTGGAAACTCAGAAATGGTGTGTTGATATATGCACAAAATAGATCTTCACTTGTCAGGAGGAGGCCTAGGACAGCTGCCAAAAATGATGGATGCTCTCGTCATTAGCTATCAGGATATGTGAGCCTTTTGGGGTCCCCAATTTTGCTTGGGCTCAAAATAGGTTACCTCAGTATATTGCGTGCATGCGACTTCATGGGGTCCGATGGATGGGTTTGAGGTTTTGATTCCCCATCATCTAGCTTCCAGCCGATCAGTACACTCCAACTTATGAGGTAGGCGAGGATTGGTGGAAATAAGTCATCCAAACAGATGGGTATAAGCCTCCAGGAACATAGATGTCTGCAAAATATGATCTTGCATAGCTTCATGTTGATCATCACGGCTCTATCCCAGACTTGCGCAGGCTACGAACTACATGAGGACATGCAGTAAGGCCAGTTGGGGGTAAGGCCAGCTGGGGGGGATGTTGGTGGCTATATTTGAATACTTTTACTCACCCTTTTACCCAATTCTTTTTATCCATTTCACACCAAGAGTGGTTAATCGATATCTTAAAATGCACAGGTATACATCTCGTCATGTCTTTATGGATCATTGGTCAATGAAGCATAGTCATAGGGGATTATTACCTAAGTGGCTTTCTAATTCAATTATTTCTGCAAATTTAAATGGAGAATTACCAAGACCGTGATTCACTGAACGATGCTATCAAAGATGGAAGCGTTATCTTTGAATACCAGCTGCAACGATGAATCAACCTTTCAATTGACACACTGTTATCTTTTAACATTATGTTTCATTCTGAAAACCACAATGTAATTAAGGTCAGACAGTGTCATAATTCTAGGAGTTGTATTATTGACAAATTGTAAAACGTAGAGTTGTGGGCTGTGAAATCCATCGTTGTTAAGAGTCATTAAGGTTATAAGATAAATACTTTAGCTTTGAGTCTGTAACAACATACTTGTAATATTTCTTTTATTAATGACAAGTTGATCTTCTGAGCATGTTGTGGTTCCTTGATCTCGCCACAGCCCTGATCAGTGAGTTGGGCCCACTCTTCTGACCAAGTATTGCTAGATTAGATGTGTGTTAGGTTTATTTCTGTGAGTTTATTATTGATGTGAATGTTTATCAGTGTGTTGATGTGAGTCCTTATTGTTGTTACAGTATTGCTTGTTGTTACACATTGATGAATTTATAGTTAATGTTCAATGTTGGGTAGGGAAACTGTGGCATGCACATATAGTGCACGATGGCCTTGAAACAATTGGTAGAACCCCAAGTTGACAATTAAATGTGGATTGGGTGAATTGCATGATTCATACTTAGACACCAACAAATATGATGTAAGATTTTGCAATAGGAATTGATAATAGTTAATTAATTTTAATGATTGTGATAATTATGATGTTCATTAGAGTTGTAGGAATTATGGTAACATATGATTGCATAATCCATGAATGTCTGCAGGACGGGAATAAAAAAGCTAAAAGTAAAAATTGGGAAGATTTTGCGAGCAGAAACTGGGAAAATACCTTAACATTAAGCTGTTGTTTTCATGGTAAGTCCAACATTAGTGATAGTTGAGCATCGTGCTAATGTGAATAAAAATAATATGAAATTTTAATATTGGAGTAGCTAATTAAAATTCATACAGTTCTTAAGGTGCATAACATTAAAGTGTGAAGGGAATAGTGAAAATGTAATAATATCTAGCACTAAATTATGGGGTCTATCTCAAGTGGAAAGTTCTCTTAAGGATATTGATGAGTGGATTGAACAACATGATTGGTAAGGGTCATAGTGATGACCTACAAAATTTAAAAGTGTCAAGATTGGAATTTGTGAATACTTGTAATTGGTGAGAAATGACAAGTGATAAACTAGGAAAATGTTTCAAGGATAACGATTGTTTAACTTATGGAAAAGGAAGTAAAATAGGTAGACTAATGAGAAAACATTGAGCATCAAGCATAAGAATATATGTTGTTGGAAATTCTATAACGAGACTTCAAGAAGAATATGCACAAATTGACAAAAAATTGAGGTCAAGTGGTATTGAGATGAGAACTTGATGAGATAAGGTATTTTGAGGATGTATAATGATAATTACACAATGATGGATAAATTGTAGAAATTAATGTATAGATTCTAAACTTCTCATGAAATTTTTTAAATCACAAGGCGAGAAGCTACTTTACTCATCTGTGGAAGCAAATTCACAATCAAGGATACAAATCATTAACATGTGCTAAAAATAGCAACAAGAAATTCCAAATTAATTTGTCCTTGAATTAAATTGTGAATTAAAATTGTAATTCTATTCTCATTGCAACTTGTAATAGTTAATTAAGTTAAATTAACTTAATTGACTTAGGAAATTCGAGTTGGAAGTCTATATAGAGCCATGTAGAGTGATCCCTAAATTTTAGGGGTAGGTGAGTTCTTTTGAGTTGTAATTAGATAACTCAGTCTAACTGAGTTATAGTCAGCGAAACTAGTTCTAGTTGTTGGAGGAACTAGTATAGTTCTAGTAGTGGAGTAGTGCACCAGTGCATCACCAGTACCACACCAGTTAACTGCAGATTCACTCATAAATAACTCATGCATGTCAATTCAGAGGAAGACCCAATTGAGATTAGAGTGCAGGGATAGTGTACTATTAGTTGTATAATTTTCCGAGTTGTACAGATGGTGCATGCAATCAATTGAGGACCTATGTTTGGATTGTGCAGTTATGGAGGAAGTGTTTACTAATTAAATATGGGATAATTCTCTCAAGAATTGTGCAAGGAAGTAGGGGCTTGACAGGCAGCAAAATTGGCTAAGTTTTGGCCTGAGCTAGCTTGTGAAGCAGAGAGTTAGATTATACTTGTGCCAGAATTGTTCTAGTGTGAACAAGAATTTCATTTTCTTCTCAAATATTCTGGTTAATGAAATATATATAGTGAAGTTTTTTAGCAGATGCTTTCCCTAGAAAAATATTGTGTTATGTGTGATTGATATTCTTCCTCTTTCTGCTTATTGTTTTCATTGATCATTTTTTGTTTTTGTTGAGAAAAGTAGAGTAGATTCTTGTCTTATGTTTTAGTATATCACATGAGTTGTTGAATCTACAGAAAAATCTACATGGTATCAGAGCTAAAGACAATATAGAAGAGGAGATTTTGAGTTTGTTGTGTAGGTGAAAATTGAATTTGCAGTTCATACTTTAGCGTCAGAAATATGGCTTTCTACAGTTTGAGACTTAAGTATGTCTTAGAAGGAAACTCGAATTACATAGCCTGGAAGGACATGATGGAAGCAATGCTTGAAGACAATGGACTCAAGGAATTCATTGATCAATACATTCCTAAGCCTCCAACATCAGATGTTAAAGATATGGCTTAATGGAGAAAGTGTGTGGCAAAGGTAAGGCAGATTATCCTTGAGGGAGTTCTAGATCACATTGTCTTGAGTCTCCACGACAAGGAAACTCCATACTCAATGTGGAAGGTATTGATAGACCTATCTCAGAATAACAATGACCATATGAAGTTGGAACTGAAGGACAAACTCATAAATATCAAGCTGGAGAAGGGTGACTCTATTCCAAAATAATGAACCAAGTTCACTCATTATCATGATGAGCTTGGAAGTGTCAGGATTACCGTTGTCGAGGTTGATATGGTGAGCCTAACTCTTCTTGGACTTCCCAAGATTTGGAACAGTTATCAGAACTCTGTCAATGGAAGGGATAAGTTGCCAGATTAGGAACGACTATGGTTGGATTTGGTACAGGAAGAGATTCATAGGAACACTAAAGATGGATCCTCATTAAAAACTGATGGTGAGGAAAAATTTTCCTTAATGGGTAAGGAAAAGAAAGGAAAGGGAAGGCATACCATTCTAAATTGGATTCTTGTCATGGAGGCAAGAAGAAGGAAATGTCAAAAGTTAAGTGCTTTCATTGTCATGAACTAGGACATTTTGCTACAAATTTTCTGCTCAAGAAGTTCAAGAAGAAGCCCTCAGGAGGAGCGACAGATGAGGCTCTTTCTCACAATTTGAACTGGACTCTACCCTCATCGCATGTATGGTTTCATCGATGATGGGTAGTTTATGGTACCTAGACATTGGAGCTTCTTTCCACATGACAATTAAAAAGGATATCTTCAATAACTTGGAGGAGAAGGATCTCCAGATGCATATCGAGATGGGTGATGATGGGAGGTATAGTTCTACTGGGCTTGGTACAGTTACCTTTCAAAGGGAGTCAGGTGCTCCCCTCACTTTGCGAGATCTTATGTATGTTCCTGGTTTGAAGAAGAACTTGGTATCTTTTTCCATGTTGGAGGATAGAGGCTACGATGATATCTTTAGTAAGGGAAAGGCATTCCTTTGTCACATATCCATGGGATAGGTAAAGAGGATAGAGATTCGGGTGAAGAATCTCTACAAGTTGGAGGTAGAAGATTGTGTTTCCTTGAGCACAAAAGAAGAGAAGGTGCAAAGCCGAGGAATCAGTGAGTTGTGGAACAGGCAGTTGGGTCACTTGCATCATGGAACTTGTTGCATGATAACTAACGGTGGCCAAATGGTCCCAAAGAGGAAATATTGTACATTGCTAGCCAATAAAATGCTCCAAGGAATCAACCATAAAAAGCAAATATTCCAAACTCTCATGCACCATTTGTTCATTTCGAGATCAGAGAGGACTAGGACCACCTTGGAGAGCCACCGAGGAGGCAAACCTATTTCAGCCACCCTACAGGGAACAAAAACTATAGGAAACGCAGGGAGCTACAGGAAAAAGTGGAAATTCATACAGAACACTAAAAGGAGGTGCATCAGGTCCAGCTGCTCAAAAATTGTCCTCATCCAAAGCATCATAGTGAAAGGTAGGTGGCCCATATCTCCTATGCTTTGAATTGATAGCTAGGAACAAAAAAAAATAAGTTTTTAAGTGATTACAGTGGGACTGGGAGTGTTAAAATAATTGTGAAAAGTTTGAAAGTTGTGTGGAGATAAGGAGAAATTGCAGCCATCCACCACCCTCAATCACCCTAAAAACAAAGGCTAGTCAACGAATTTCCATATAGTCAGCCAACCAGAAAAGGAACATGATAGAGGGTTTAACAAAAGGGAACCCACAGAGACATCCAGGATACACCCCCATCCCCATGTGGTAGAAATATTTAGAAGACATAACTGGTTGGGATTCTTTGAGCTGCTCAGAGGGTATGATGATGATGTAGCTCAAGAATTTTCCATGGCACTTAACCCTCAACTAGAATCAGTGCTACTACTGTGGTAAGGGGATTGTTAATTACAATTACTCCTAAATTAATTAGCATAATCACTACACTTCCTCAAGGGATGCCATGGAGAAAGGAGGATAACGCTGCAAGCACTTTTGCAAAGAAAATTTCTTCTTAAGGGATGAAGAGCCAATTGAAGAAAAAAATAAGATAAGAAGGGAAAGCCTTCCCTACCCTTGGAATGAGGTGAGCTATCATATTCTCAAATATATCCTTTATGAAGGGAGGCTTGATATAGTCTATGGCTATCAATTTAGACTCCTCCATGAGTTGAGATTTGGGGAGGGGATACCCATTGACAGAAGACTCAGTGTACCCTACTTCTTGCTGCAATCAATAATATACATGAGCCTAAAAGTCCAAGAGGGAAAACATCAACAATTGTCACACCATGGACTTATTAAGTTAATACTAGAGGATGCCTTGAGCTAGCTAAGAATCCTCATTCAATGGTCCACATTCAGAGACATGGACAGAGAGGTTGTGATTGAAATACAAGCCCTTGAATATGATAGGGACAATACCTATAGTGTTGAAGAGGAGGCAGAAGAAGAACCTGAAGACGAAGAAGAAGAACCTGAAGAAGAAGAGGGGAGAAAGGTGAAGAGAAAGAATAGAAGGAAGAAGCAAGCCTTGAGGAACGCACCAAGGAAAGGGTGGAATCTCCAAGGTTGTGTCATGAACCAACTGAGAGGGACACAGCTATTTCCTTGACTGCCCTGAGCACACCTATCAAGTCAAAACAGAAGAGACAGAGGTAGACTCCCCTCTATTTCAAAACAAGGAGGAGCACTAGGATCAAACAAGGGAAACCACAAACACCCACCAAGACTCCAATCATAATTGAGGTATCACAAAAAGAGCAATAAAAACTAGTTTCCCTGGAAATAAAAGGTGAAGAGGGAACATCAAAACAAGCTTCCCCACAGTCTCCCATCACATATGTTAGGAGGCATGTCACCAGGTCAGAATCAACAAAGCAACACAAGGCACCTTTGACCCCATTTCAGAAAGGAAAAATCATCCTACAAGAAACTCAGACATTCCTAGAGGAAACTCTGTCAGCACTACAAGAAACACAGAAAAAGCAGCAGGAAGGATAGCAAGGACAAAGGAAAGGCAAGGAAGTAGCAACACAAGTGCAGGACGAGGAAGATTCTCCAAAGACATCTAAGTGAGAGTACCAAGAGTTGTAGGAACCTATCCCACAACCCAATATGATCTCTTATTACAAATTCGTTGAGTGAGGCAAAGTAATACTAGAGAAATTTTCCATCCTTCTCTTCTTTGAGCTTGAGAAGGAGAGAGAAAGGACACATCGTTGGATGAAAATTGCCAAATAAAACAATGTAGAGGATGTGGGTCATATGGAAGAAAAGCTACTAGAGATAGGAAGAGAGTTGAGTAGGATAAGAGACAGGGGACGAATTATGAGATCTCAACTAGAGGCAGAAAACACATGGCTGAGGCAATTATAGGAAAAAGAGAGCCAATTGGCCACCATGGAAAGCCTCTCCATGGGGGCACTCCAGTGCAAGATTCCACCAAAATTGTATGCCTTGTAACTCAAAGATCAATGGCTACAATTTTAGATAAAGACACTAGCACAACAAGGGACTATGACTTTCCAAGACTATAGGCGGTTCATTAAGCTATGTGAAAAAAGCACCCCAAAAGATAAGGCCAAGATATTTGAATTCTACTTGCACAACTTGGATTTTACATACTTGAATGTGTGGGACCCCAATGCAAAGTTGGGGGACTTACAACTAATGGCCCTTGCATCATGGATGAGTCATAAGGAGGCTAAAGCTAAGGAGGTGAACAGGGTTTTGGAAAGAGAGGAAAAAGAGCCCCTTTACGTCAGATCAGAACAGATCAATTATATGGTTGTCATTAGCACCCATAACATCATCGCCAATGATCACAAGCTTGCACCAAGATACCTAGTTGCACAAGAGCAAGAAATCACACATTTTGAGAACACCTTGAGATTGCTAGGGGATGAAAGACAACAAGCATGCCAAAGGAGATGGGGCACCTTACCATACATGTAGGTTTTAACCCTATACAAAAATTACCTGCATACGAATTCTAAAAACAGAAAATAAACAATGGCGAGAGCATGAAACATAAAACAGATATACACAGAGATTTCCCCTGGATCCAAAAACCGGGACTACCAGATTGATTTTTCATTATGTTCCTTTCAATATTATAATAAATATATATACCTGTCGAAGCATCCATAAACCCCAATCCATTAACCCTGGATTAGAACATAACCATAGTTCCCTTGACCAGATCTACAAAATACCATGTACAGAAAACCACCATGACCAAAACCATGTGTGAAATCCATGCACAAAACCATAGGTAGGTCTGCCCACCTAATATAGGTCCCAAAAAAATCTCTCAGGGTGTTTCCCTGGACCCCGTGCAGGGGGGTATCACCCCCTTGCTTACCCCCCACCAAGGGGAGAAGTTGTTCTCCCTGTGACCCCCAAGCAGCGCCCCATGCAACGTACAGGGGTGGCCTCCGCCTCCTCTCCCCCCTCCTGTGCATGGGGTAGTCATGGAAATAATATAACACAACCCAACATTCTCCCACTTGTTGTTTTATTTCCATGAGATAGCTTAGTCATTGATCCAACCCTGCAAAGCCCATTGTTTCTCTACACCAAGAGAACTTCTCAGTGCTCACAAACTTTGTCAATGCATCTGTAGTATTCTTCAAATTGTCCACCTTTACTAGCAACCCCTTTTTGTCCTCAACTATATCTCTCACAAAGTGATATTGAACATCAATGTGTTTTGTCGTTGAATGATAAGCCAGGTTCTTTGAGAAGAAAATTGCACTTTGGCTGTCATATTCTATCCTTATAGCTCATTGTACTAACCCCATTCTTAAACACAATCTCTACAATCAAATTTCTTCCTTTCTTGCATGAGTGGTTTCCATGTATTCTACCTCTGCAGTTGAAAGTTCCACTACAAACTGTATCTTACTCATCCAACTGACTGCACCTCCAAATAGGTGAAACACATACCCACTTGTAGATCTTCTATGATCCAGATCTCCAACCCAATCTGCATCAACACAGCCATAGATGTCTAAAACTCTACCAATCCTGGTCTTCCCTGGTAGCACAAACCATAACCACCAGTGCCATGCAAACACCTGAAAACTCGCTTCACTATTGTCCAATGCTTCTTCCCTGGTTTTGACATAAATATGCTCAATACTCCCACTACATGTGCAATGTTTGTTCTAGTACAGAACATTGCATACATCAAGCTACCAACTGCAGTTGCATATGGAACATAGGACATGCCCTCTTACTCTTCTTGTGTCTTACTGTTCAGCATATAAATTTACGCCTACAGGAATAGGAACCTTTGTCGATTTACCATCCTACATATTAAACCTCTGTAGTATTGTCTCAACATACTTCCTCTGGTTTAACTAGAGCTTCGTCTTTGCCTGATCTCATTTAATTTCCATGCCCAAAATACAGTTTTCAAAACCAAGATCTTTCATGTCGAATTTGGAGGACAATTGGGTCTTCAAATCCTGGATAATTTCTTTGTCATTTCCAACCAGCAACATATCATCCACATACAAGACCAGAAAAATAAAATGGTCACCAATTAATTTAAAATACACACAGTGATCTTCTTTTCTGCTGGTGAAGCCAAGTCTCCGTATAAATGTATCAAAATTCTGATACCACATCCTTGGTGTTTGTTTTAACCCATACAGAGACCTTTTTTAACTTTCATACCAGTTCTTTCTTACCCTTCACCACAAAGCCTTCAGGTTGCTTCATTAGATCTCTTCTTCCAAATCCCGTGAAGAAATGTTGTATTCACTTCCATCTACTCTACCTCAAAATCAAAAGCAGTGACAATAGATAAAAGTAATTTAATAGAAACTACCTTAGCAATCGAAGAAAAAATATCACCAAAATCGATTCCCGACACCTGGGAATAACCTTTTTCTAGAAACCGAGATTTGTATTTCTCCACCTTTCCTTATGCATTCATCTTCTTCTTGAACACCCATTTGTTTCCAATGGGTTTCCTTCCAGCCGGCAACTCCACTAGATCCCAAGCCTCATTTTTGTGCAAAGATGCCATTTCATCAACCATGGCCTCTTTCGAGAGTTTGCCATCCTCTGAATATACTACTTCCCTCACAGTTCTGGGATCATCATTAGTAATAGATAAACCAAAATTTGAACAGAAAGCAGATGGACTATACCTTTCTAGCTCCCTTCTTTCTTGAACTGATCTTCTCTTAGCCAGAGTTTGTGGCTCTTCATCTTTTGATTCCTCTTCTATTGTAGAGTTTGATTCTTCCTTCTTTAGCTCAAACTCTATCTTCTCAGGTTCCTATGGTGGGACTTCATGTTTAATAACATCTTTCACCTTTGTAAACACCACATATCGACTATACACAACCTTCCTTGTTTCTAGGTTCCAAATCTTATAACCTTTTAAACCATCCTTATACCCAATAAAGATGCACTTTTCAAATTTACTATCCAACTTTGTTCTTTTCTCCTTGGAACATGTACATGTACATCACATCCAAATACCCTTAGATGTGAAAGAGAAGGTTTCTTACCAGTCCATACCTCTTGTGGAGTCTTATCCTCCAACACTGATGAAGGTGATCCGTTGACCAGGTAACATGCAGTCTCCACTGCCTCTACCCAGAATTCTTATCCTAATCCGGCACCACTGAGCATGCTTCTTGCCTTTCCCACCAACGTCTTGTTCATTCTTTCCGCAACTCCATTTTTCTCAGGTGTGTATGGATTAGTCTTTTGCATGCTATACCACACTTCTTATACAACTCTTCAAATTCCTTCTTGCAAAACTCTCCATTGTTATTCATCCTCGGCACCTTTATCTTCTTCTCTGTCTGGTTTTCCACCAGAGCCTTAAATTCTTTAAACTTGTCAAAGACTTCAAATTTCTTCCTGAGGAAATATATCCATGTATTCCTTGAGAAGTCATCTATAAATGATACATAGTACACAGACTTTCCCAATGATGGAACCGACACAGGTCCAAACACATCATTGTGCACAAGCTCTAATATTTGTTTCGCCCTCTTACCACCAGAGGGGAAACTCACCCGATTATGATTCCCATATGCACAATTTTCGTAGAAATCAAAATACAGAGATTTATTAGACATACCTTCTACCATACCATTACCATGAGTATTCAAAGGCCCTTCTCTCCAATATGCCCAAGCCTTTGATGCCATAGCATGGTATTTTCTCCAGAGACCACTAGATTTTCTGCTCCACTTTCAGGAACCAAAGAACTGTTTCACCCATCAATAACAATGCTACCCTTAATCTTGTACAGAGTTCCAATCCAAACTCCTTGCATCAATACCAGTGCTCCCTAATCCATCTTGTAGGTATCTTTCTCGAACACTATTTTTACACCTGCATCATCTAGCGTGCTTACAGAAATTAGATTTCTGGCCAATGCAAGAATATGTATAAAACCTGAAAGTGTTCTAATCCTTCCACCTTGCAACTTCAACTTAACTTTTCCGCGACCAACAATTCTAGCCTTATTATCATCCCCTAAGAAGACATCACCACCATCATATTCCTCATACTTGCAGAACCACTCTCTATGGGGAGTGAAGTGAAAGGATGCACTTGAGTCAATCAACCATGCCTCATGATCTTCATGTGTACTTGAAGAAGAAGCCAAGTACACATCCCCACCTTCATCTAAGGTGGTTTTTACCTTTGCAGAAGGAGCATCATCAGATCCCTTTCCTTTCTCAGGAGCTTTAGATTTATAGTCCCTTTTAAAGTGCCCTTCATTTCTGAATTTCTAGCACACCTTTACAAGCTTTCTTAGAGATTTATATCTCCTTCTAGATTTAGATCTCCCACTAGAGGACTTATTTTTGTTTTTGTTCTGGGACCCTCCTCGTATAGATAAGGCATCACCATTATGGCCCTCCATATTTTTCCATCTCATCTCCTCTGACAATAAGGATGAGGCTATTTCGTCAAATTGCAAGGCAGTTGCATTGCTACCTATTGCAACAACCAAAATATCCCACGAATCTGGTAGAGAACACAACAAACTGATTCACCTATCTTCATCTGAAATTTTAATATCAACAGATAATAACTGGCTTACCACAATATTAAATGTGTTTAGATGCTCTGTCACCGAGTCTCCATCTTTCATCCTTGGGTTATACAACTTTTTTCGTAGGAACAATTTATTCACCAGAGACTTAGATTGGTACAAAGTCCCTAACTTGTTCCACAAAGCCTTCATCGAAGCTTCCCCTGATACATTCAACAATACTAAATCTGAGACACACAATTGTATTGTGCTCTTTTCCTTTTGATCCAACTTCACCCAGTCTTCAGCTAACATTGTTATTGGTTTAGTACCTGGATCTACCGTGATCCACTGATCTTTATCCACTAGCAGATCCTCCATCTTGAGTTTCCACAACTCAAAACTATGACCACTAAATTTCTCGATTTGTATCTTTCCACTGCTCATCATCTTCTTTCACCACAAGAATCGATCTCGCATATCTCCCATTGAACAGGGTCTACCACCAGCCCGAGAAAAACCCCTCAGTATCAAAGGCATCCCCTTGAACTCAAAACAACTCTGAAACCAAATGTAGGTTTTAACCCTGTACATAAATTACCTGCATACGAATTTTAAAAATATAAAATAAACAACGACGAGAGCATAAAACATCAAACATATATACACAGAGATTTCCCCTGGATCCCAAAATCGGGACTCCTAGATTGATTTTTCATTATGTTCCTTTCAATGTTACAATACATATATATACATGTCGAAGCATCCATAAACCCCAATCCATTAAGATTAGAACATAATTGTAGTTCCCTTGACTAGATCTACAAAATACCATGGACAGAAAACCATCATGCCCAAAACCATGTATGAAATCCATGCACAAAACCATAGGTAGGTCCACCCACTTAATATAGGGTCCAAAAAAAATTCCTGGGGCGCTGCCCCAAACCCTGAGTAGGGGGGCTACCACCCCCTTCTTACCCCCCGATAGGGGGGCCAACCGCCCCCCAACACAACGTACAAGGGGGGATTCCACCCCTCGCATGTGGGGTAGTCGTGGAAAGAATATAACACAACCCAACAATACAACCTAAGGATCAGGGAGTATCATTCCCCTGAAAGGATGAGAGATGCACTAGAAAGGACCCCATTGTATAAGAATGCACTGCATATACTCAAAATCAATTGGATTGGTTTGAAACTCAGTCCACCTTTTCTATTGGGTATGCTAGAAGGTAGAAAGGAGGAAGAGGAAAGAAAGTAGTGGGAGGAAATAGAAAAACATGCAGGGTTTTATCCACAAGAGGAAACTCCATCAACATAGGCATGGGATGTCAGAGAGGCCACAAGAGATATGAAAGACATGGACATAAACTAAGTTGCTCAGAGGATGAGCAACGCTTTTAGTAGGGGGGTGATGATGAAGCTCATTAATAGGTAAATTATATGGCCCTTAATGCCACTCTCCAGCTTATTAAAATCAACTTTTCTCACATTTCTTTACATATTTTATTATATTTTGCTTAGTGAGAAGGGTAAAGGTGAGATGTTATGTCATGTGGCCTAATGTGCATTAATTGTGGATTTTGAGCAATTTTTTGCTAATTTAAGTGTAGGAACTCAAAGTAGACAAGTAAGAGGGATTTTAGGAGATTGGGTCTCCCTACTTAAATCCTCAATCACTCAAATATTCCTCCACTAGATCTCATCAGCTCGGAGTCACAAGCAACCAATCCCACCGAGTTCATTGGCAGCCAAGCCTCCCTAATTTTAAGGAAGTTGTTTCTAGATTCAGTTGTATAAATAATAAGGCTTAGGGCCTCATTAGGATTCGACTTTTTATTGTAGCCAAGAGGCAGTTTCGAGCTTAAGATATTGTGACTGTTATTCTCATGTTATTTTTTAAATTTTCGTGATAATGAAAAGGGTTTGTATGATCCAGCATAGAGTTGACTCAGAGGGCTGAAGCTCTAGGGTTGGGGCCCAACCCTAATAGCAGAGGTCCCTCTTGTTTTTGTACAAGTATCCTTACCTTAGAATCATAGATTAGCTGCTGAAATTATTTCTGTTTTGTTTAATTTGCAAATCTTTGAATGATTGGTTAGTGTTGCTTCCATTAGTTGGATAAGTAGATCAGCATTACAATAGTGAAAGAAAAGACTTCAGAAAATATTGTGATAGTGGCCTCATCCTCATCTCCCTCATGGAATCATGGTTCGATGGCCCCACTCTCACAGCCCCAAAAAGAGAGTTATCTTTTTGTTATTACATAACTTAGGGTTTCTTGTTAAGTAGGTCACTGTTCATGATTTCTTAGAAGAACTTGCAATTGTCATTTTGGTTTCTTAACTTTGTTGTAGATTAGAAAGCATTACATTCCATAGATTTGATCCACTAGCCCTCAATAAATTAGTTTCTCAAATTAAACTCATATTTTCCACATTTACATAATGTTGTGCATAAATGAAGAAATGAATATGTGTTGTTGCAATAGTTGTTGATCTGCATGGAGAAATCATTCCACCAGCCTCATCTAAGTCTTCTCCACCTCTCGCTAAACCCTACCAACCATCAATTCAGATTTCTGTTTTGTAGTCACTGTGGACAGACACTTTGAGAAAATCCAACCATCCTGAAGAGGTGGGTTGATCCTTGGGTAGTGTGCACCTTCCCCATACCTTATTCCACCATCATACACCTTCCTAGCACTTCCTTAAACCTTCCCTACCTTCTGATAACTTTCAGCTAAGTTTCCTATAGCAAACCAGGACATCCTGTAGTAACTACAAGAAATCTTGTAGCAACTATAGGAAACCCTGTAGCAGCCTATTTTAGAATGTTTTGGGCAGAAATAATGATTAGAGCCTATGGTATGCCTTCAAAATGACCTCCATACCCCTCAATGCCATTTTAGACAAGTTTTCACATACCTTTCTACCTTACAAAAGATCAACTTGATTAGTTTAACATTTACATTTCTAAATTGAAAAACCAAAAGACTATTTTCTGCAATATCTAGCTAGTGCATGCATATATCTGCCTTAACAATATTAGGATCATTTCCATGCCTACTTAGTCCAGATAACTAGCTGATAGAATGCAAGGTTAAATTAGATCTATTTTGCAAGTAATGTGGTTTAATTCCTAACTAGGTGATTTCATGTCATTTCCACAACACTTTCTATTCAACACTTTCATTTCCTTAGCATAGGAAAGCATTTACTTTCTGCATTAAAAATGGCTTTACATTCACTATTAGTAGTCAACCTCCTTCTAGTCAATAGAATATTGGTTTGAAAAACCCTAGTGGTCTATCGCCCCAGTTAAGAAGTGACAAGAGTATATTGTTGCATCTGTTGTGCATATAGCACTGTCACCTCCAAGTTTGTACAAACCCCGGGTTGATAAAGTAAAGTTGGTCACCCTAGGAGTAGTAGCATCCTTGCTGCAATACTGGGGTTCATTAGGAAGTATGGCAAGGTGAAGGGGAACATTTTGTCTCTCACGATTAATATGCCAACGAGATACTGAAACGGTTCCACATGGAGAATAGTAAACCCATGGAGACTCCTCTAGCAGGTAACTCGAGGAAGGACGATGCTACTTCCGGTGAAGTAGTGGAAGCTACTGTTTATAGGCAGCTTGCGGGTTCACTCATGTATTTAGTGAACACACGATCGGATGTGTGCTATGCAGTTAACCATCTTAGTCAAGTGGTGGTTAGGCTAACCAAGCTGTATTGGAAGGTGGCCAAACTTGTGTTGAGATACCTCAGAGGCACTACTTAGTATGGTTTATGGTACAGACGGATAGGGGGAGTGAAGCTTCAAGGCTTCACTGATGCATATTAGGCAGGGAGTCCATTCGACAGGAAGAGAACATTAGGATGGATCTTCAATATTGGGTCAACAATTGTTTCTTGGTACAACAGGAAACAGAGATAAGTTGCACTCAGTTTAGCAAAGGCAGAGTACATGGTTGCTAGTCAAGTAGCTTATGAGGACATATGGATGAGGAATATTCTGGTCAATTTGTTTGGTAAGTAGATCGATCCAACTGTGATTTACTATGACAATAATAGTTGTATCAAACTCTTTGAAAATCCACTTTTTCGTGATCGGTCCAAGCATATTGATATCTGGTATCATCATCTTCGAGATTGTGTGCAGAGGAGGATTATGTGGTTGGAGTACATTCCCACAGAGGAGTAGGATGCATATATTTTGAAAAAGGAATTGTTAAGATGTAAATTCGAGTTTCACAGAGGCTGGAGCGAGGTAGTTGATAATCCCTTTCTTGTTGAGAGGGAGTGTTAAAAATAGCAACAAGAAATTCCAATTTAATTTGTCCTTGAATTAAATTGTGAATTAAAATTTTAATTATATTCTCATAGCAACTTGTAATATTTAATTAAGTTAAATTGACTTAATTGACTTAAGAAATTCAAGTTGGAAGTCTATCTAGATTCATGTAGAGTGATCCCTAAATTTTAGGGGGGCAGGTTGAGTTCTTTTGAGTTGTAATTAGATAACTCAGTCTAACTAAGTTATAATCAGTTAAACTAGTTCTAACTGTTGGAGGAACTAATAGAGGTCTAGTAGTGGAGTAGTGCACCATTGCATCATCAGTACCACACCAGTTAACTGAATATTCACTCATAAATAACTCATGCATGTCATTTCATAGGAAGACCTAGTTGAGATTAGAGTGCAGGGATAGTGTACTATCAGTTGTATAATTTTCCAAGTTGTACAGATGGTGCATGCAATCAGTTAAGGAGTTATGTTTGGATATCGTAGTTATGGAGGAAGGATTTCCCAATTAAATATGGGCTAATTCTCTCAGAAATTTTGCAAGGAAGTAGGGTCTTGGCAGGCAACAGAATTGGCTAAGTATTGGTTTGAACTGGCTTGTGAAGTAGAGAGTTAGATTATACTTGTGCAACAATTGTTCTAGTGTGAACAAGCATTGCATTTTATTCTCAGATCTTTTAGTTAATGCAATATAGATAGAGCAGTTGCTTTCCCAAAATAAATATTATGTTTTGTGCAATTTATATTGTTCCTCTTTCTACTTATTGTTTTCATCGATCATTTTTTGTTTCCGATGAGAAGAGAAGAGTAGATTCTTGTCTTATGTTTTAGTATATCACATGAGTTGTTGAATCTACAGAAAAATCTACAACATGCATCAAGATTCAAAACATATACATAGATATTTATCTAGGGGAAAGAAACTTCTCAAAACCCCTTACTAGTTATATTGCATTAAACAAAGAATAGAGAAGAAATACAATGATTTCTCAAGCCTGAGCACAACCTGCACCTGTATAATCTATATTACTGATTCACTGACTGAATCGGGCCAATACTTAGCCAATTTATTAGCCTTCCAAGCTCCTATTTCCTTGCATTGTTTGATGAGGAATTAACCCCTATTAATTAGGAAAATTGTTCATTGAGAATTGTGTAATTCCTTTAGGCCCTTCTTTGATTGCATGCACCATATGTACAACTTGGAAAATTCTACAACTGCTAGTACATTGCACTTGAACTACAATCTCAACTAGGTAACTCAAATTATCTGCATGCAACAATTATTTTTAGTTGATTGATCAGTTAACTGGATGATCACTTAGTGTGAAAAAAGTTACACACCCTTAACTAGACCTCCACAAGTTCTACTGGTAGTGAGAACTAGTTACACTTACAATAACACAAAATAACTGAAATAGATTGCTATAATATAGCAATCAATCATGTATAACTAAACTCAAGTGTCTCCAACATGAATTTACTGAGTTAACTCAATGACAATACCCATGTCACCTCAATTAACTACCTCCAAGTATTCTGCTGAAATTGAAATTCGAATTTCTCCTAATCTAATCAAGGCAAAATGAAATTAGGAATTTCTTGCTACATTTCAACACTCCCTCTCAGCAAGAAAGGGATTATCTGATACCCCAATATTACTTCTATGGAACTTTAATATTCCTCTTGACAAAGCCTTTGTCAAAATATTGCATCTTGCTCCTCTATCAGAATGTACTGCAACAACATAATCTGCCTCTGAACATGATCTCGTAGATGATGATATCGAACGTTGATATGCTTGGATTGATCATGAAATAATGGATTCTCAGATTGTTTGATACAACTATGATTATCACAATATATCACTGTAGGATCCATATTCTAACCAAATAACCCAACAAAAATCTTTCTCATCCAAATAGCCTCACATGTTTCTTGACTTATAGCTGTGTATTATGCTTCCACTGAGTTGAGTACCACAAATCTATGCTTCCCATTGTACCAAGAAACTAATGTTGACCCAACAATGAAAAATTCTCCTAAAGTGATCTTTTGTCTGATGAACTCTCCCACCCAATCTACATCTAAGAATCCTTGAAGATTCACTCCCTCTATTCATCTGTACCAAATACCAAACTAAGTAGTGACTCTGAGGTATCCCACCACATGCTTTGTTACTTTCCAATATAGTTTGCTTGGCTTAACCATGGCTTGAATAATTTGGTTAACTGCATAACACATGTTTGTTCATGTGTTCACCAAATACATAAGTGAACCCACAAGTTGCATGTAAATGGTAGCCTCCACTTCCTCACTTGAAGTGACATCCTCTTTCCTCCAATTAATTGCTAGAGGAGTGTCCATGGGTTTTCTACTCTCCACGTGGAAATTATTCAATATCTCATTGGCATAATTTCCATGAGAGACAAATAGTTCCCCATCTCCTTATCATACTTCCAAACTAAGGAAATAATGCATGAGTCCCATGTACTTCATCTTGAACTCTCACCACCAGTAAGGATCAAGTCATCAATATATAATACAATAATCAATAATTTACCTTCTACCATAATGTGATAAGGTTTTCATCTACTTCACTTTTGGTGAAGCCAAAACCGATGAGATAACTATCGATCCTGGTATACCAAGCACAAGGTTCTTGCTTGAGACCATACAATGCTCACTTGATTATGCACACATGAAACTCTTTGTCAAAGGTCTCAAACTGCTCAATATACACCTCTTCCTCAATAACACCATTGAGGAATGTTTTCTTCACATCCACTTGGTGGATCTTCCACCCAATCTGCGTTGACAGTGCTAGAATTGACCTGATGGATGAGTATGTCACTACCGGAGCAAAGGTCTCCTAATAGTTAATTCCCTCCACCTAAGAGAACTCCTTGGCCACAAATCTAGCCTTGTGTTTTTTTATGCTTATGTCTGGTACATGCTCTACCTTGTAAATCCATCTCGAACCAACCACTAATTTGTATGTTGGTCTCAAGACCACCTCCCAAACATTGTTTCTGACAATGGAATCATATTCCTCTACCATGGCATCAACCCATACTGGTTGTTTTATTTCTTTCTATAATGAGGGTTGCTCTGCCTCAACTAAAGCCATGTACCTAGTGTACCAATCTATTGACCTCCTCTACTTGCATTGTGATGTGGGTACTCCCACATTCCCTCTAGCATCCTGCGATAATTAGTCATCTTCCCTGGTCTGCTTCCTTCCTTCTCTGGATGTCTCTGCTCGAGTGGATGTCTCCACTTTCTCCTCCTCTACTTGTGGCTACTCCACAACTTCCTAAGGTTCTTCCTTTGGAGCCAAAATCTTTTGATCAAGCTGCAACTGAAGCTTCCCCTCAAGAGAATACCTCATTGCCTTCTCCTTGTCAAACTTCACATCCCGTCTGACCAATTTCATCCTGATGGATGGAAAGTACACCCGATAGTTGTGAGGTGTATCTGTGTACCCTACAAATATTCCCAACTATGTTGTCACCTTTATATTTTTCCTTGCTTCCTTGGAAACACGACAATAAACTGATGATCCAAATATCTTGAAGTGTGAGACATCTAGTTCTTCCCTGAAAAAGCTTCCTCTGGTGTACTCATACCAAGAATCTTATGAGGACTCTTGTTCTACAAATAGACCATTGTGTTGCATGTTTCAACCCACAAGTGTAGAGGTAGGCTTTGGTCATGCAACATTACCTATGTTGCTCCCACAATAATTTTTTTCTTCCTCTCATCCACCCCATTCTGTTGTGGGTTATGAGGTGTTTTCAACACCCATCGAATGCCTTCCTTTCACAAAATTTTTTAAACTCATTCAACACATATGCACCACCGTTATCACTCCTGAGAGCTTTCACTTTCGTGTCAGTATCTTTCTCAACAAGTGCTTTAAAATCAACAAATTTGGAGAATGTTTGGTCTTTCTTCTACATAAAGTAGATCCAGCACTTCCGTGAGAAATCATCTACAAATATAACATAATACATGTGCTTAGCAGTGGAAACTATCGACAAAGGCCCACATACATCAAAGTGGATCCTTTCAAGGATTTCATGCACCCCATTATCCCAATCATTGAAGGTGGCTTTTGTGTACTTCCCCAATGTACACCCTTTGCATGTATCATGCTTCTCTAGTGCTCTCTTGGGGAGGCCTGTAGAATTCTATTGCATGATATTCAAAGTGCCATGATGCAAATGGCCAAGTCTTTTATGCCATAATTCGTCGACATCTTGGCTTTGCACCTTCTCTTCTTTTGTGTTCAATGTTGCACAGTCTTCCACATCTAATTTGTAGATGTTCTTCACTCGAACCTCAATCTGCTTCACTTGTCCTATGGCAATGTGTATTAAGAAATCCTTCCTTTTGTTGAACATCGCATCGTAGCCACGGTCTTCCGACACCACGGCAAAAACTAGATTCTTGTTCAGACCTGGTACATACATCACATCCTTGAGATTGAGAGGGGAGCCAGACTCCCTCTGAAAAGTAACTGTACCAATGTCATTTGCACTATACCTTCCATCATCTACCACCTCGATGTGCATATGGAGATGCTTCTCTCCTCCAAGTCATTGGAAAAAAAAAACTGTTGCATTTCATGTGGAATGAGGCACCATTTTCAAGATACCACTCATTATCCATCATTGTGCTTGCAATGCATGCAATGAGGGTAAATTAAAGTTCGAATTGTGAATCCAAGGCTTCACTTGTTTCTCCTCCCGTGGTCTTCTTGTTTGTCTTCTTATGTGGACATTTCGTGGCATAGTGCCCCAATTCATGATAGTGAAAGCACTTGATTTTGGACAAGTCTTTCTTCTTTCCCCCTTGACCATATTATACTTTGGATTTCTTCTCTTTCCCTTTCTTTGTCTTCCCAGCCAACAAAAAGTTCTCTTCATCCTTACCCTTGGATGAAGTCCCATCTCTATTGCTCCACCTTATTTCTTCCTGCACTAGATCAGACCATGCCGCCTCCCAGCTTGGTAATTTCTCTCTACCTTTTTCCGAATCTTGATAACTATGCCAGCTCTTGGGAAGGACCAAGAGGGCTAGAGCTACCAGATCTTCTCCAAGGACAGTAACACCAACCTCGCCAAGCTCATACGACACTGTGTAAACCTACTCAGGTGCTGCGGAAATGTTTCATCCTTTTGCATCTTAATATTTCGAAGCTTTTCCTTGAGTGTTAGCTTCCTATGGTCATTATTGTTCTCAAACAACTCTGTCAGTGTTTTCCACATCACAAACAGAGTCTCCTTCCCGTGGATATTCGAGACAATATGATCTCGAACTCCCTCCAATGTCATCATCCTCGCTTTAGCCACATCCTTCTTCCACTGAGAAATATCCTGGGCATCAAATGTTGGGCTTTTGCTACATTCATCTTGATGTATTCTAGCAGCCCATATCATCCAATACTGCCTCCATCCAAACCTTCCATGCCACAAAATTTGTGGTTCCTTCCAATTCATACTTGAGCCTGAGTCCATTGACAACCATGTTCTCATTCCTGGAGAAAACCTGTAACATTGATCTTCAAATTCAAACCTCCTACAGTGACAACTTTGAAATCTTTTCTCTACTGTGAATCTAGCTCTGATACCATGTAGAAATTAATGTGTATATTCTAAACTACTCATGAAATTTTCTAAATCACAAGACTAGAATCTATTCTACTCATCTGCGGAAGAAAATTCACAATCAAGAATAAAAATCATTAACATGTATCAAAATTCAACACATATACATAGAGGTTTATCTAGGGGAAAGAAACTACTCAAAACCCATTACTATATGTATTGCATTATTCAAATAATAAAGAATAAATGCAATGCTTGCTCAAGCCTGAGCACACCCTGAACCTGTATAATCTATCTCACTGCTTCACTAACTAACTCAGGCCAATACTTAGCCAATTTTTCAGCCTGCCAAGCTCCTATTTCCTTGAGTTGTTTAATGAGTAATTAGCTCCTATTAATTACGGAAATTTCTCATTGAGAATTGCACAATTCCATTAGGCCCTTCTTTGACTGCATGCACCATTTGTACAACTTGGAAAATTCTACAACTAATAGTACACTTCCCTTGAACTCCAATATCAAATGGATAACTCAAATTCTCTGCATGAAACAATTATTTTGGGTTGATTGATCAGTTAACTGGATGATCACTCAATGTTAAAAAAGTTACAGACCCTCAATTAGACCTCCACTAGTTCTACTGACAGTGAGAACTAGTTACACTGACAATAACTGAAATTAACTTAAATCGATTGCTACAAATTAACAATCAATCATGTAGAACTGAACTCAAATGTCTCCAAATCAAATTTACTGAGTTAACTAAGTGACAAGACCCATGTCACCTCAGTTAACTACCTCCAAGTATTCTGTTGAAATTCAAATTCAAATTTCTCCTAATTTAATCAAGGAAAAATTAAATGAGGAAGTTATTACTGCATTTTCAACATAAATCACTAGGGATCAACAAACCCTCATGCAAGTTGATTAAGTGAGATAACAAACTTAAACAAATATGACCTAGTATACGTGTGTAGCGAAAAAAGTTCATTTTTCAGTTTAAATATTCCAGAAAACTTGGAATATGAAGATATCCTTTGGGGATACAAATATTATATATTAAATGTGTGAATAAGAATGATGATACAATGAGAGTGAGGGGCTTGCTTATATACCAAGCACGTGTCTTTTCATGGGGAGTCATGTCTCATTTAGATATGCCTCTTCAACCTAATTACTAATTAACTAATATTATTTATGATTATTTTCATTTACATTATTTCCTATATTTTTTATTCATAGCGTTGCCTTTCTCCTCAAAAAGATTTGTCCTCAAAGCTTACTGATGAAAGGCCTAATCTCTTTTTCCTATTTCGGGGGTCTTCTTATCTCAGAATTGCCATCTTTGTCGAAGAAAAACTATATGATCATCTAAGTGATAAACAAAATTGTCGCACTGAGAATGGATCTAACCATCTAAATCAATATTTTGTGGAATCTTCTAGTGACTAGAAACTTGTGATGAATTGTTATCACATGAATGGATTTCACTGACATTAGTATACTTCAGGACATCAGTTGTTGTTGTTGTTGTTGGGTTTTTTTGTGTGGCTTGATTGAGTTGTCTACTCTCGTGATTTGGATGTCAATAAGGAATTCTAGTGATTTGATTTTCTCTTATCTTGTTTGTGTCATTTTCCTTCGAAGTCCCTAATTCCTTTAGTTATGGAAGTTGAATGGTTAATTTCTGGACCTTCACTTGAATCTTTTGTTGTTGGTACTGTAACTTATGAGCACATATTTACTTCATCTAGTTTCTTCTCTTCTTGAGTTGTGATATTGATTGGATTGGTATTAGTTCCCTTATATTCAACCTGGACTGTTACGTCTAGAGACTTCGATACTTTTTGAGTAAGTTGCTCTAACTTATCTTTTAATGACTTCTTGTCATTCCTAAGATTTTTAATTTGTGTTGGTAATTTTTCACTATGATCCTTAAGTCGCAAGACTTCTTCATTTCTATCAGCAGTGATTTTGTTAATTTCATTTTGCATTTTTTGTAATACTTTTTTACCTTCTTGAGAAATTATTTTTGAAATATTTGATATATCTTTTGGTGTTACTGAATGTGGCTTCAATGTAACATCTTGGAATGTTATTTTTTTTCTTTTTGTATGAAAATGTCAAAAACTTATTTTTCGTATTTAGGATGAAGGACCCTAGTGATTCCGTCCAAGGCGAAGCCAGAATTATATCACTATTGTCACAAAATAAGGTTTTAACGGTGAATTGTGAGACAAAAGTATAGGCTCAAATACTTAGTTGTACATTTCTTATGTCATATTGTTTGTCACTTGTGTCAACAAAATTCGTTTTGATTATATTTGATTCAGGAATCACTAATTGGTTAGCACATTTAGTACTAACATAATTATTTTTTTTAGTAGGATCAATAGAGATGATAACATCATTTCCCACAAGTGATCCTTTGATTTTAAATAGCGCGCCAACACATATACTAAAGGTTTTAGGAAATCTTTCATTACTTGTCTCCATTTCACTATTTTCGAGATGAGCTTACTGTCTAAAAGTAACTCCCTTTTTCCTTTTCTTTTGTTTTAAATCTGCCCTCGAAACTTAATGTCCTTCTTCCTTTTAAGATATAATAAAATTCCTTTTATTTGGACCTTGAACCCCTTATAAAAAAATATTATTTTTCTTGTATAAAGATACCTTCCATACCTTTTTAATTATGAACCTTTCCTTTTATACTTAAACTATGACTTCTTAATTTATTTATTTTTTTAATAATTTTTGTAAATGGCCAAAGGCTTAAATGGTGATATGGAAAAACTCCAAATTATGGTAGCGAAACACTTCAACAACAATGATGTTGATAAATTTGACGATCAAAGAGCTAGATCAGAGAACATGGCTCTGTGCAGTAGTTAAACAGCTAGAGGATCGAACCTCTCTGATACCAAATGGTGTGAACAAAGTTTGTTCTTCAGTTTAAATACTCCATAAAAATTGGAATATGAAGATATCCATTGAGGATACAAATATTATATATTAAATGTGTGAATGAGAATAATGATACAATGAGAGTGATAGGCTTGCTTATATACCAAGCTTCTCACTCTCATTGTAAGAGTATGGTAATCACATGTAGATTTTATGACATGTAAGAGCATGCAGTTCTTTACTATTTAAAATGTTGTGATAACAATGATGTTATGTTATCAGGATGACATGCAAGAGTTGGCATATGGATTATTTCCTATGATACTATGATTATAACTAATGCATTGATTGCATGTTGAGATGTGGTGACTGACAGGAACTCCACAAATGGGCCAAGAGGGAATTTTTATTTGATGATCTCGTGGGAGCCCATACTTGCAAGGGAGAATATGTAACACCATATGGGCTGGAGAGAGTCTCAATCAACACTACATGTGTCATTGGTTCCTTTGTCTTATATAACTCTTAATGGATAGCTCTTGAGGGGTTATGGGACCATCTTGAGGAGGCCAAGTGTCTGATATTGTAGGCCAAGTGTTTGATATTGGATTTGGATGCTGAAGTCTAGTGGGGGTGTAAGGACTTTGATACCTGGGGTTGTGCACCTTAGTGAGTGTGGAGGGAGTGGGCTAGCCTTGCGAGATGCCCAGATTCATTGAGTATTGGGACCAGATGTTTGCCTTAGGGCAGATGAGGTCTAAGCCTTGGCGCGAGCCTTAGGGCCAGCCATAGGCTATGGCATAGGCTGACAAGGCTTATGCCTCGTTTCGAAAGTGGGAAAAGTTGCAAATATTCCTTGCAATTTCCATGGTGTTGTGGAAACTTTCAATTCTTGTTGGTTATACTAGTTTAGCAGAGGGTGTGAGGCAAACGTGAAGTAATAAATAACTAAATAAAATAAAATGTTAAATGATTCAACCTGACTTCAAGACGAAATTCCTTATAGACAGGGAGTATGTAATACCCCCTCATAATAATAAATAAAATAATATTAAAATATCAATAAATAAATAATAAACAAAAAGAAAAGATAATAATAATACATAAACAATGAACAATAAAGAAAATGTAATAATAGTAAATAAATAGTAAATAATAAAGAAAATATAATAATAGTAAATAAATAATGAAGAGAATATAATAATAATAAATAAATAATAAATAATGAAGAGAATATAATAATAATAAATAAATAAAATAGTAAATAATAAATTGGAGTTCTAAATAAATATATATAAAAGTAAACTATAAAAATAGTAAGAATAAGTAAAGTAACAAAAAGTAAAAAAGAATAAAATGAGAAAGAGTTAAATTAAGAGAAATACTAAATTAAGTAAAACTTAAAATAAAGAAATAAAGTCGCATGTTGACACATGGAATGTGTGTATGCGGACCCCTTTCCATATTTTGGTCTATTTAATGGACAATGATGAGGATGAGATTCATCCATTCTCTTAGGAGAAAAGTGTTGTGAGACAAAGGGTTCCCTGGTAGTAGCATGTTGATTGAGAGCTAGGGGTGTTGAAGAATCAAGGGCAATTAGGTGTAGTGTGATTCTTCTTGACTTGATAACAATTTGTGGAGCTTTTCTACTTTTCTTGTTAGCTTAATCTTCTTCTTTTTCTTATTAATACATGTGTGTGTACTTCATCAAACTACTACCAAAAATCATAAAAACAAGAACACAAGATGTTGGCTCTCTGCCTGAGCCAAAACCTCTCTTCTCTTGAGAGGAAAACCCTTTAGTAAGTTTCTCTTATTGGAGCTTCTTATTGATCAATGCCAAACCCTAGACCCTTGACTAGAATGTCCTCCAAGCACAAGTCAATTCCTTCCTCCTTTCTACACTATGTTTCTCAGCACTTCCTTCTTCTGGCACTTCGTCCTCCTTCCAATTGTTGTTAGATCTTGTTGCACTTGCTCTAGAAGAGATACCTTTGATGAGACCCTTTCTTTATGATGATCCCTTCCTTCTCTTCACCAACCAACGAACTTGTATGACTGTAATGGGAGTTTTTTTATGACAACGGAGACATCCTCCTTCTTCTCGCACATGTGACTATAATAGGCTTTAGAACATCCCTATTACCTTCGATTTTCTTCCTTGCTACTTCACTTGAGTGGGAGGCCCTTTAGGCCTATGTCTCTAGCCCAAATGATGAGATATGTTTGGTTGTGAGCCTTTGTTGTTATGACACAGGAAACCTTCCTTTTCCTCTCACATGTGATTGTATTTTTCCTAGAAACCAGCCTCCAACCTTTGCTTATGCTTCCCTTTACTTCGCTCACTAGAGGCTCCTTGTGTTCGACCTTTTTCGTTATTTTCTTGGCTCCTTAACTTCGTTGATTTCAGAGATGATTGTGTTATCTTTTAATGGAATGGAGAAACTCTATATATAGAGGTGTGTCCCTCCTTTAGGAAAACTTGAGGGTCGACTTAATGTTTGTAGGCTAACTTGCCTTCTTTGCCTTGGATGGGTTCTTTGGTGATGTCGATGCATGGAGGAGACTTGTAGAATTTTCTTGGAGGTATTCTCTTGACTCTAATACATAAACATACATGGTGTAACATGCCCTTAAGGCCTTCAACATTTCATTTTGACTATTTGACTCACCTATATCACTTTAACATGTGTTAGACCTATTTCAATGAGCAAGAAACTCATTGACATATATTATAAAAATAATATTTCTTTTCTTGAATAAATAAAAATATCAAAAGTACATTTATGAATATCGAACCTAGTTACATTTCCTTCAAAACTCCCTCTTAACTAGGGAGGTATTCATACAACATTACAAGGTGTTTGGCTATGTTTCAATCTTGAATATCACATAAGAGAAATCAAATTGGAAATCCATATGTTATAGCATCATAGTAACCAACATTGTTTCCACATCAAGGCCTTGACTGACAACTCTATCTCAATATATTAGAGCACAATGTTGGCGAGACCAATGACTTATAGACACCTTAGTCATTGTCTCTCAAGGTACATACCCACCCAGGTGTTCACTGAGTATCACCTTCTAGGACTATTCTTATCTTGGGTTCCCAGCCCTCAAAGAATATCGATCCTCTTGCCTACTCTTGTCTTGGATGCCCTACACATCCTCAAAGAGTATCGGATGCTATATGATTACCTCCCACTCTTTCTTCTCAATTGAAGACAAGAATGTTGTGTCTATCTCTTCCTCTAAATTGAGGAAGACATGCCCAAGTATCCTCTGGCAAGGTACTTGTCCAAGTTCCTTTGTAATTGGGAACTTGTTATAACTCCCTCTTAGCTAGGGACTTGTCCGTTCATCAACAACTTCTTCTTTGTGGGTCCTCTAGCTGCTTGATCTCCTTCCTTCCTTTGATTTCATGAAGTCTTTGTTCAAAATTCTTCTTGGTAGGGCACCATCTATCGATCACTTTCCTTCCTGGTTTGTCATGTCCTTCATGGAAAGTGGCCTTCTTGTCATATATCAGGTTCTCTTGTCATCTAGTTATTCCATGTCATCTTGTTTGTGCTTCAGACTACTCTTCACATGGATGCTTCTTTGTACTTGCTTGTTCCCATGCTTGGATCTAGTAACCCTTCATGACTTCATTCTGATATTGCTTCAACATTAAATGGTGATTTTGTTGGATGGCTTCTTCATCATGACATCTTCGTAGAGTAGAATCAATTATATACATATTTCATATCTCCAAGGCCTTCATAGGTGTCAAGGGTTCTTTGATCTTTTTCTTCCTTTTCCAGAGTTGTCATGCCTTCTTTCAGGAGATGTCTTCAAAGTATCTTTTTTAGATAGAGAGATCCTTTGTGATCATGGTGTTCTTCACATGCTTGATCTCTTTCTCCATTTGCTTCTTCATGGATAGATTGGTCAACCACCTTCTACTCCTTGTGAGAGCACTTCTTTATTGCTTTCTTTTAGGACTAGTCAGCATTTCTTCTTGACTTGCTTCTTAGTCAGCAATCTTATACTCCTTATGTGAGTATTTCTTTTTTCTGACCTTCATTGCATTTTAATACATGCCTTCGAGCATGTCATTGGTGAAAGAGATTCTTTCATACTTGAACATGTCATAGAACTATTCCCATGATTCAATAATATACATATGATAATATGACTATACTTTGATGCATACATACCTCATCTTGATTCTCCTTTGATCATCTTAGCTTCATTTGGTTGTCCTTGGTGTGGCCCTTCTTGATTATCTTAGCTTGCCTGCATATCATCCTTTTCTTGAATCCCATGAATGGGATTCCCAATGAGACATTTGTTTTTGTTTATGAATCTTCTTTTGAAGATTCCATCATAGGATCTTGAAGACCCTTACCCTTCAAATGCTTCTTTATTTTTTATGATATAGGTCTTCTAGGATTCTTAATCATCATCAATTTTCTTTCATTGTGGTTGAGGTCCTATTCTAGGTATGCTCCTTCTACATGAATACCTTGAGCTATATCTACCATGCTCCTATATTCTAGAATATATTTCTAACCATGCATTTTGTTCTATTATAAATGCTGCTTCTACATGAGTATTTTGAACTCTATGTACATCATGCTTCTACATTCTAGAAGATGTTTCTAGCCATGCAATTTTATTCTATTCCTACATGATCCTATACTACTCAAAAATTTGAAAGAAAACTTTAAGTAAAGAAGTAGACTTAGTCATAATAGAGATCCGGAGGATCTTCCTTCTTTTGCTTCTTGTCTTCTTCTTTCATTTCTTGAGTCACATGAGCTTCTTCCATTTTTCTTTTATTGTTGTTGTCCTTATTTAGTTTAGGACAATTCCTTTTGTAGTGTTCATATTCTTGGCATCCATAACATTGGATTTTGGGCATATCTTTTTTGTTTGATCTTCATGGACCAAATTTTTCAAATTTCCCCTTTCTCTTGGCCATGGTAGCAAATGCTTTCTCCTTTGATCCTACGTCTTCCTTTTCTTTGAGTCTTGTTTCCTTTATCTTGCATAGAGACCACATTTCACTTAGTGGGGTGGCTTCCTTCTTTGCATATAAGCTTGATGTGAAGTTTCTTCAATCCTTAGGTAGAGAATTGAGTACTATAGTTGTCATTTCTCTGTCAGATATGACTTCCCCTAGATCTTGAAGTTGATCCCTCACCTCGGACATCTTCATGAAGTACGGAGTTATTCTTTCCTTTGATATCTTCATTTTATACAATTCATTTCGTAGAGATATCACTTCTCCAGTTGTGGTTACTAAGAATAGCTCTACTAGTTTATCATAGATTTCTTTTGATGTTTCAAGTTTGGATACATAAGGAATGAGAGAGCCTTTGATGGATTCCATTAGAATCCTTTGGGATCTTGCCTCATCCTTATTATACTTGGCTAAGGCTTGAGTTTGTTCCTTAGCAGGAATAGTAACATTCCCTTTGATGTGCTTTAGGAGTTCATTCTCCTTGAGAAGTAAATAAATCCTCTTCTTCCATGCAAGAAAGTTATTGGTACTTACCAATTTATTGCTTTCATTGCAAAAAGACATTGATGTATATTAATAAGGGGACATATACTTACTTGATACATTTTGAGATGTAGTAGACTTGCTTTCTCCTTGAAGACTTGATGGTTTGCCTTCCTTATATCTTGATGTTCTTCAAGTTGCTTTCTCCAAGTGGACTTGCTTAATGATAGTTTCTTTATGGCTTGTAGCTTGATGTAGGTCCTTCTTTGATTTTCTCTTCTTGTAGTTGCCTTTATGTAAGGCTCTTCTTGCTTTGTAGTCTTCCTTGATGAAATATAGATGGTAGATCTTCTTTTCCTTGAAGTGATTGAGACTTCTTGGCTAGATGCTTCAACTTTTGTACATTTCCTTCCTTGATGAGTGTTCTTGAGATGCCTTTTCCTTGATGTGTCACCTTAGCTATGATTCCATGTTGAAGAATCAAGGGCAATTAGGTGTAGTGTGATTCTTCTTTACTTGATAACAATTTGTGAAGTCTTTTTACTTTTCTTGTTAGATTAATTTTCTTCTTTTTCTTATTAATACATGTGTGTGTACTTCATCAAATTGCTACCAAAAAACATAAGAACAAGAACAGAAGTTGTTGGCTCTTTGCCAGGGCCAAAACCTATCTTCTCTTGAGAGGAAAACCATTTAGTAAGTTTCTCTTATTGAATCTTCTTATTGATCAATCCAAACCCTAGACCCTTGACTAAAATGTCCTCCAAGCACAAGTCAAGTCCTTCCTCCTTTTTGCACTTTGTTCCTTGACACTTCGTTTCTTGACACTTCATCCTCCTTCCAATTGTTTTTAGATCTTGTTTCACTTGCTCTAGAAGAGATACCTTTGATGAGACCCTTTCCTTATGATGATCCCTTCTTTCTCTTCACCAACCAACGAACTTGTATGACTATAATGGGAGGGATGTTATGAAAACAAAGATAGCCTCCTTCTCCTCGCATGTGTGACTGTAATAGGCTTTAGAACAACCCTATTACCTTCACTTTTCTTCCTTTCTACTTCGCTTGAGTGGGAGGCCCTTTAGGCATATGTCTCTAGCTCAAATGATGAGATATGTTCGAATGCGAGTCTCTATTGTTATGACCGCAAGAAACCTTTCTTTTCCTCACATGTGTGACTGTATTTTCCCTAGAAACTAGCCTCCAACCTTTGCTTATGCTTCCCTTTACTTTGTTGCACTAGAGGCTCCTTGTCTTCATCCTTTTTATCTCTTTTCTTGGCTCCTTAACTTCATTAATTTCAGAGATGATTGTGTTATCTTTTGAGGGTGTGGACAACCTTTATATATAGATGTATGTCCCTCCTTTAGGCCAAATTGAGGGCCGACTTATTGTTTGTAAGCCAACTTTCCTTCTTTGCCTTGGATGGGTTCTTTGGTGATGTCGTTGCATGGAGGAGACTTGTTGACTTTGCTTGGAGGTATTCTCTTGACTCTAATATATAAACATTCATGGTGTAACAAGCCCTTAAGGTATTAAACATTTTCTTTTGACTATTTGACTCACCTATAGCACTTTAACATGTGCTAGACCTATTTCAATGAGCAAGAAACTCATTGACATATATTATAAAAATAATACTTCTTTTCTTGAATAAATAAAAATATCAAAAGCATGTTTATGAAAACCGAACCTAGTTACATTTCCTTCAACACGGGGGTGGCTAGCTATAGAAATATTATGTATAGCTGAGCCTACTATTGGGTGAAGAGTCGTCCCAAAAACATTGTTGCGATTAGCGGGATTCAAATAGTGTTCAACTCCGAAATCACAAGTAAGGAATATCATCACTACAGGTAAGTTGTCTACGCTCATATTTTTCAAAATTCTTTGTTAATTAGTTGAATAGCTATGTGTTGATTAGAAATCGCATAATTGATCTAATTAATTGTATATTTAAATTGTGGGTTGTTACAACTTATTTGACTTCATGATGTAGTTATTTGACTTCTTTATATATATATATATATATATATATTGCATTTTTTTGTTCATGTTTATGTACTTAATTTATATGTTGGTGTTGATGTGTATATTGTTAGGTCATGTTAGATATGTTCATTTAATGTGCTTGCAGAAAGATGTGTACATGATAGCACTTATTTGACATGAGAATTATATTAATTTAAGGATGTGTATGGTGGGGATGATAGATTACAATCTTTGTGTTTTGTTAGATGTGATCGCCATGATGAGTCCCTATTAGATTATTGGATTTGTGTGTTAGCTAATGATGTTTATATGTGCTACTAAAAGTGTATATAATTAGATCATGGTAGTGAATTCGAATGTGTTTCTTAGATTATGTTTATGTTTGTTAGACGATTATCATCATGGTGTTTATTTTTATGAAATAATGTTTATTATAGATTATGTATTCGTGAATTTATATCAAACTTTTATATATGAAATTGCATGTAAAGCGGCTTACTTTAAAAAAATGCAAAGATATTTTTATAAATTACAAAGTTTAGTATGGTTGAAACTATGATTGTGAAATTACGATAAATATTTTTCTATTGCTTAGATATTTCTTGATATTCAATCTAACTTAATTAGTAAACTATTTCATACTCACAATGATAAAATAATTAAAGGTAAAATAATTTATTTAGTTCTTAAAAAGACAAAAATTTGCAACTCATTCAATTTTTAATATAAAATATTATTAATAATAAATTATTCAAAAATACTATTTAACTAATTCAATATTTGTTTATAAAATTCAATCTATTGTTAAATTTTTAAAAACTTAAGTCAGAAGTTTTTTACAACCCTTAGCCTCCATCTTAACTCTGGATCCACCAAGCACTAAGAGGGATCAAACCTCTTGAGATGCAAACACCTTTTTCAGTGAAAAGAGATTTGATCCCTCTAGGCTCTTGATCGTTCTAAGAAGCTGGTATATTAATATATATGTAGTTGACATTGAAATATTTTATTTATAATTCAAAATTTTAAAATATACCCCCTAGGAAGATGGTATATTAATATATATGTGGTTGACATTGAAATATTTTATTTATCATTCACGTTATCCGTATTAAAATTTTAAAATATGTCCCCTCATATTTTTTCATGTATGTATACATTTAATTATTTTTATTATTAATATTTTCTAAATTAATATTACATATCAAATTCATATTAAACATTGAAAATTTTACAAATATCCCTCATATATTGAATTAGAACGTAATTATTAATGGAATAAGAATTCTCTCAATCTTTCTCACAAAAGTGAAAATATATAAAATTTTCAATTTGAATTACTTTATTTTTCTCTATATAAAGTATCTATAAAATTATGTTATTTAATATGGACATTGAAATATTTAACTTATGGTTGCTAGCAAAATATTTGTTGTTATAAATATATTTTTGTTTTAAATATCACATGTAAATGGAACATAGAATGAATTACACATAATGTAATATCAATAATATTATTTTTTGTCATGTGAAAAAATACATTTTGTCCTTGTAGTAAAAAGTAAATTGTATTTTTTACTCATTACATTTCTTCCTCATAATAAAAGATAAATTATTATTTTTTACTTTCGGTTACATTGTATCTCTATATAAAGTTATATAAGATTAAGGTGTAAATTGAAGTATTGCAATTATGGCCAAAATTAATTTCTTTTCTTATTACTATTTTTAATTTGTTAATGTCAATTATTATTTTACTATTTTTAAATGTGACGCTATGTGACAACATATCTCCCATACTGAGTTGCAGAGTGCCTCTCGGCCCAATTAATTTAGATTTAATACAACTTAAAAGATCATTTTTTATCAAAATTATTTTATTGCTAAAGTTATGAGATTTTCAAGCAATTTAAATTTAATCTTTATAGCAACTCATACCAATTTAAATTAAAAATGTCTCTCTCTAAAGATGAGGACAAAGAGTTACTTGTAGTTGCGGGTTTGCTCTATTGGAAGTTCTCCCTTAAAGAGTAAAGTGAACTTTTTTCTAGTAATAAAGATATAATATTTTGATGTTATTTTGGTTCTTTTTTGCTATTGTACTAGTTTAAATTTAACTTTTTTAATAATAAATATGGGTTAAATAATACAGTGAAATAATATAAATTAAATTATCACGAGATATTCACTAAAATTCATGTTTTCACATTTATTCTAGCTAATATTACGTCATGTTCGCAATGATAAAGACATGTCTACTTTAAATAATTTAGTTACAAATATATATATATATATATATATATATATATATATATATATATATATAAAACATAATCTAAACAGGGAACAAAAATGCATCGCAAAGTCTATTTGAAACTCAAACAAATGCCTCTTAATCACCATCACAAATGCAGTGATTTTGGTATGTTCTGATCGCACTAGTGCTATCATATTTACCTAATACACCACGTAAATAATATTTAAAAATAAAGCTATATATTAGTGTGTTCACTACTGTGAACGTTTCGTCCTTGTGCGAAAATGTGATACGTGCGCACCAGTGCATACATGTGATGCACCACTACGGAAATTTAAATTTGTGAACCAACATCGGTGCATCATAGGTATGTGCACACCGTCTATGATGAAATTGTGTTTTACAGAGCACCGAAGTTGGTTCATGACAGTGTTTTTGGCGCACCAATAATATTTTTTTTTAAAGTGAATGTTATGTTTCCATATTAATAAATATATTTTTCATTTAATAAAAAAAAATTATGAAGCTGATGTATTTTATATGTCAATCATGTAGCAGAGACGTCAACAGAGGGAGCAACAACAATTGGAAATACTTAGCGAAATAATGAAAACAAAAACATACAACAATAGTATAAATGATGAAATAACACAAGTACATATCACTCTCCATTGTCATCACCTTGATTATCTTCCTTGACGCTTGGCATGATAACATTATTGTTCTCAAAAACATGTTTTGATCTAGGGTCGTGTCTTAATACGAACCACCAATCCCTATCTAACACATCTGGGTAAAAAAACACCTAGTTGCAGTGTTTTGGGAAAACATAAGGCTCCCTAGCTTCATGCCACATCTTTCTAGAGTTGATAGATATCATCCCACTATCACAATCTTCCTTTACATTATTCTGATCAAAGGTGTCCCACCAATTGCACCTAAATATGACACATTGGAATGAATAGAAGTCCACTTGAATGATCTCTTGTATCTTTCCAACGTAACCTAATTTCCCATGCATTAGGTTTTGATCGTGGTGGGTAGAACGACTAGATTGATCGAACTCGACTTCCACTCCACAGTCTTGTGTCATGCATCCATCATCGGCATCCTCCATGCGAAAATGATGTCCATAAACCCACATAGATGGGAACAAATGTAGCTATAAAAAAAGTTAAAAAATCACAGTGTCATGTGTCTTATAACCCGAACATAATTAAAAATATAAAATATATATAGATGTTACAATTAAAAGGTGTAATATGAAGTTAAAATTGCACAGAAACAGATTATAGTTACTGAGTTGCTGCACCCAATCCCTATGTTTAGCACATCCTCTTCAGCACGCGAGTAACAACCAGATGCACCTTATTTCTCTCTGACTTGATCAGCAACCCAACTATTAGGGCATGTCATTGGCATATTTTTCTTTTAAATGATCAAGATAAGGCATGCTTCTATCATTCAACCATTTGAATTCTTTCTTATCATTGTCCCATTTCCTCCTCTTCTCTTCACACAATGCGACCCACGGTTGTGTCGCTTCCATATTGTAAAGAATGAATTTGTTGATGGCTTCAATTTTTGAATTCATTTATGAAATCAAACCAACATATATATATATATATATATATATATATATATATATATATATATATATATAGTACGTATGAGATTAAAATGTGCATTAATATGAAGTTTAGTGTGAATATTTATTGTGTAGTAATTTGATAAATGATAAGAATGCACTTACTCTTTATCATATGCTTCTTTCCATCTGTTTCAAGAAGTTACCCTTCTCTTTTATTTTCATCCCTTTTGTCATCCCAAATCATCGCACCTGGTGTGCTTTCGATCTGCTTGATGTACTCACTGGCATAATAGAAAGACTCATACGATATATACCCCTCTGCCATAGACCCCTCATGTTTTTCCCTTTGTCAAACAAAACCTTTCAATTTCTTCACGTACTCCTCTAATAAGAACATCCAATGATAAGAAGCGACCCCAACTAATTAAACCTCATCTACTAAGTGAATTAGAATATCAACCTACAAGTCCATGAAACTCGTCGACCATTCCTTCTCAAATATACAAATAATCTCAACTATCTCTTGACGCCACCATGGAATGCTACCCATATGAATCTCCTTTGATGTGGCCCAATGTGCAAATACAGATAATTTAGATATGGCACATTCTAGGTCTTGGGGAATTCATGGTTCACACACCTGTGCATGATCAGAGAATAATGACACTACACAGTAAATATTACATTATAAAAAAATTAATTTAAAATATCCCATTTCATAAAAATACAAAAAATAATAAAATCATGTTTTTGACATATGTACTCTTAGAAGGTTCAAATAGTCATGTGATTTCAACCCCGACAAACAGTCATCCATAGTGAAGAAACGCCATAGTGTAGACCCATATAAACAAGGCACCCTCACATTGATTATAACTTCCTTTGTCAAATCAAGATCATATTTCTTTAAAATCCATGGGACATAATCTTCTTCAAAAGACCAAGAGGCGCCAAGCTCTCCTCTGGTTTCATACCTTGGCTAAAGTTTCTTTTTATTTTTTGAAGAGATTTAGTTTCTTGTCTTGGTCAATGTTTCTTTTTAGTTTTTGAATAAATATGATCTCTCCTAACAGCCAATGTGTCACTTTCTTTTGATTATATGTGCCTCCATAAAGAAGATGAAACCTGTTTAAATACATTCATGAGATCTAATAAGTGGGAAATCTTAAGATGCTCCCAATATGGGAGCTCATAAAAGACATATTTCATTTTCATCCTAATGGGAAATTTCTCAACATACTAGGCGTAGAAGAAATTTGGATCATTGAACATAGGCTCCCCATTTGAATCGAACATGTTTTCAAACTCCTTCTCCTTCTCTATCTCATATGCTTTAAGCCATCCAACTGGTGTCATTATTGCAGGCCTTTGGGTTCTCTCTGGTTTACCATTGAAAGCAGATGTTGCTCTTCTGTAAGGGTGTTCTTCTGGGAGGAATACCCTGGAGCAGTCATACACTAGCTTTCATAGGTGGTCGAACCACCTAGCCTTCAGAGAAGGTACACAACATTTACATCCATGATACCCTTTTGTTACAAGACCTATGAAATTATTGTATACAGGTCGACATGTTAGCAACCATGAAGATATGAACAATTGCAATGAATTAAATTAATATGTGAAACAATATTGTTACTAAAAAAATCAATAAGAATGTAATTTACCAGAGCAAACTCCTAATCCTAGATAACCATGTATGGTGTAAGCATATATTCCATACAACGTAAAACTCCTCTCTGTTGTGATGGGTCTTGATACATCATACACATGTATCCCTTCACATAAGTCCTTAAACTAATCTACCAATGGTTGTAAGTAGACCTCCATATTATTCACTTCTCTTCTACCAGGGACTATGAGAGCCAACATAAGATGTTCATTCTTCATGGACAACCATGAGGGGATATTGTTATTGATCACTACTATAGGCCAAATAGAATAGTTGTTGTTTTGGAGGGAATTGACGCCACCCAAGGCTATGCTGAGTCATAGACTTCGTACATTATCCTTGAATTTTTCAAGCCCTGTATCCTCTATATGCTTCATGGCTATTGAATCTGTTGGGATTCGTATAACTCCTAAATCACTTATGTGTGAGGCATGTCATCCCTACAACATAGTTAATTCTTTGCAACAAAAGAGTCTCTGAATCCTTGAGATTATAGGCATGTGCCTCAATATCTTATGAGGAGGACCATGTGATTTACCCTTTTTTTTTATTACAGTACCTGTTGTGCCCACATTTCAGACATATCTCTTTGTCTGCATATTCTCCTCTATATCGAATACAATCATTAGGACCTGCATGATATGATATGTACTCAACACCCAAAATTTTCAACAACTACTTCACCTCTTCACAACTACCCAACAAGACATTATCACTCATAATAACCTTCTCTTTGAATATCCTGCATTTTTTGGGGAATATCATTGTACAATGTCAATATTTAACATTCATAAAATCGACCATTTTGAAATTTGATTGTGTTACAAAATATAAGGAACTTAATCGATCATACAAGTCAATTACCTCAATATTGTTGAGGAACATGAATTTGACATGCCAAACTTTGCTTTCACGTTGTACAACAACATCATTGTCCCCAGCTGAGTATACTTTAACTTGCTACCAGGTCCAAAGAGAGGGGTGATGGAAGAAGACTTCAAGCTTTCGAATAAGGTATTAGTGATATGAGCATCATCCCCTAGCACATCATTCTGGAATGCATCTAACAACATTGCCTCCATGGCAGTCGTATCCCATAAGTAATCATCCATAGCAACCTCCATTTGATTGCCTCCAAAGAAGTCATATCCCATAAGTAATCATCCATACCAACCTCTATTTGATTGCCTCCATTGCCAACTTGTGATGAAGAACTATTATTGTTGTAGTCATTCCTAATTGGTGAATATGGACATAATGGGAATTTAATAGGTGGTTCATTCAACCATTCTTTGTATGCTTCCTCTCCAAGTATTTATTTTAATGCAACCTTCTCTCAATTTGACATTGTACTGGGGTGCACCGGAAGATGGTAGGTGGGTCGTTCATCATTACTAGAATCCTAATTTCAAAAAATATTGAACGTCGTTAGTACAATATCAATGATATTAGTAATCACGACAATGCAATTGGTTTATATAAATTTTAGTATACCAAACAATTATTACCATTGTTGATCCAGGATTGTGGCTACAAGATGCCATGTTCCAATTGGAAAGGTGAAGAGGTTGTCCATTTTAATCTACCAACTACTTGCGATATGTTTCTCTTGATAAGAGCTTTTGACATTTTTGAAAATAATATGGAGTAATTTTTTCTGCATCTGAACTCGATTTTGAATCTGGATCCTGCAAATTGATAAGGATTAAAAAAAATCAATTAGATAATAAAAATATAAATAAAATGTGAACTTACTCGAGATGGAAAGGGAGAACTCCGTGAAGAACTTTGATCAACAATATGGAATGAGCTAGAATTTGAAGAATTGGTCATTTGATATTATTGATATTCTTTCATTATATTTGAGAAAAAACAAAAATAAGATTTTGTGTGAATATCTAAAATTAATCTAGAGAACCATATAACCACAATCTAAATTTCAATATAGCTTTGAAACCATTTTTCAATAACAAGGTGACTTTAAGCGGAAAATGTATACTATCAACTATTGTAATTCATGTGGATGTGTTCTAAACCTAAAGGATAATTTGAGATTAATATGAAATTTTATGTAAAAATAAAAAATTTCAGATAGCTTTTAAGAATAAGAATAAACTACATTAGTATGTTTAAATAACAATAGCACCGGGGCATTTAAATAATACCCTCACCAGTTTTCGGATTTTGAAAAAATAAAAAATAAGTTATCATATCAGTGTTCTTTCACATAAAAATGCGTTGGTGCGTTTAAATAAAAAACAGCACTGGTACGCAATTGTTTCCTGAATTTAGAAAATAAAAATGAATTCAACCATCTTGGTGCTCTTTTAAATACAGACTGCATTGCCACATTTAAAAAAAAAAAATCACACTGTTTCGGGATTTAGAAAATGAAAAAAAAAAATGAATCATGTCGGTGCGTTGAAAAATATGGTGCCCCAAAAATGTCGGTGCACTTTTTATATAAACACACCCGTGCACTTAACTATCGAACGCGTCGATGTACAGAGAAATTGAGTAAAAAAATAGCACATTTTTTTTGTTAAGCTTGGTAGGACCCTTCATTTTCTATTTATAAACGGCAAGTTTAAACCAAATATATATGCTGGGTGGCCTCAGCTTGCCCATTGGGAAACCAAGTCTGTTGGACACCTATCCTCGTTATAAGCCATCCAAAAATAGTAAAGTTTCGGTCTTTCTAACCAGGCTAAGTATGTCTCAGTTTCATGACAGGACGCTATATGTCTATCTATCATAAGCATTCATAATGTAAAGTAAATGTTGCCCGCATAAAGACAAAAAGAAACTAGATTAACAAATATTCATGCTGCTCTTCCGATGTCGATTCCAATGGTGTCAGATCCTTGATAGTTTCCCCAGTCATCTCAGTCAATTCAATGATGCATGGGATGTGCCTTTGAATTCTATCCAGTCGGATGTCCTGCTTGTGGAGTTGGAATTGGATTCACTGCAAATCATGTTTGTAGTTGGGCATGTCTTGGAGGGACAGAGCCATCCCCACTGATATTTGTTCCATGGCCTTCCCCAGCAGGATTTTCATAAGCCAGTAGAGATATAAGGTCTGTTTGAATTAGGTTATCCTTCCTCTAGTATTCCTAGGATCTAGGACTAATGTCCTCCAGTTCTCTATCTCCTCCTTTGTCTCACTGTTTTGCTTAATTTCTTCCTCCCATTCTTCCAACAGATTACGGATTCCTACATTTGTTCCCTCCTGGTATGCCACAGCAGCTTCACTAATGAGATGTTCGACATATTTCCTTCCTCTTCGCGGTTCTGATGTGCTCGGATCTTTGGCCTTTGTAGGCTCCCTCCCTCGTCTTCTGCAACCCCTTCCTCTCACTAGATGAGCCATCTCCACTCTGTTCGAAACCTGTTCATAGAAAAGAGGTGTTAACCTCTGTCTTTGGTTCTTATTGCCGACGTTCTCCCTATTCCTTGTCCTGACCCAATTATTCTCGAAACAAGGCGCAGGTTGGGTGACAGCCTAGTCGGAAGATGAGGCCAGTCTCCTTATCCTATCGGGCTTCTATCTTCTCCCTTCCCAGTGCCGCTCATACCCTGTATTGTTAACGGTCCCCTCTCTCGGCCATGCAAGTATCCCCATGCTCTGGTAAGCCTTCCCATTCCCCTCTTCCTAGTCAGCCTGTGCCATTCCTCTGCTCTTATTATAACCATTCCCCCCCCCAGGCTCCTAATAGGTTTCTCTGCATATCTCCTATTCCTCGCTCCCCAAGTCTTGTCAGGGTTGCCTCTATTGCTCCTCCCAACAGCCCATACCTTTAACTGATTATCTTGAGCCTCTATTATTAGGTTGTAATCTACCCATCCTCTCTCGTTCTACGCCAAGTAACACGCGAGGTCTCAATGCTACTCTCAAAAGGGGCCTCCTAGCCACTAGCTAGGTCAATACTCGGATGACTTATAGCCAAAACACAGAACCAGACAATAGCTATGCAATTCCTACGACACTTTCCCCAGCATGTCCCCAAATTACCCTTCCCAGGTTTCTCCTGATCCCTCCAACAAAAAACAAACCACGTCGCCATTGCAAGAGGGGTGCAACCCCAGAATACATACTCGTTCTCCCTCCTCAGATGTTATCGATGGTGTCGGTGCCTTCCTTCTCTGATGCTCTAGCTCAAAACTCAACAAACAACAATACAATTTCCCCTCACTTGTCTCACCTTAACTGTTGTGCCTCCCTCCTCGTCCCTGAGGTGCCTACCACCTTTCCCACCACCCTTGCATGTAGTCATGCGAAGGGCCACCGCACCCATCGCCTTGAGCGTGTGGGGGGCGGTGAGTGGTACCTTTCCTTTACTCTTCATAACTATATGTTGTCCCTGCCAACCTTCGGCACACACCCCGATCAGAGTTAGCACAATCTTTTTTTTAATTCAAAAACGAGTGGCAACTGATTTTTCAAAATCGAATTTCATAAAGTCTTTTAAATAGTAAAAAGTTATTCACCATTTCATGACTTTACCCAAAATTTCAAGGGAGTGATTTGCAAGAGAGATATACCAAGAGCATTGTGCAACAACAACATAATACTTTGGAGCAATAGAACTATTCAAAAGTTAAAAAGCTAAAAGATATGTGATTCACTCAAAAACCTGCATACTAAGTTTTAAATTTTATTGTTTATTTTACTAATAAAAAAAATACAATTTTTGTTACAATTTACTTAAAAGAGAGATCATTTGCAATAGAAGATCAAACCATAGTTGCAAAATATTTTGGATCTGTGAAAGATCAAAAGTCCAAAGGTATGGTGATTCACTCAAAACCCTAGATAGCAAGAATCTTAAATTTTAATGTTAAAATATTTTACAATTTTTATTAGATTTATTCACAATTCAAGAAAAAAACAAATTTAAAAACCTTGTATAATAAAAAAATTATTAGAGATTTTACTAGTAAATTTTTTTACAATCTTTGTTCCTATTTAAATTTAATTAAAATTCAGAGAAAATAATAATAATAATAATTAATAAATAAATAAAAATTTAAATATATATATTCAATATTAACCTTAAACCCATGCTTCTTCCTATAAAAATTGACATTAGGGTTTAACTTTCCTTACCACTTCACAATTAGGGCTTTTCAATTAAGGCATTTTAGATTTAATGGGTTTGTGTACTTACTATATATATGGAATTTGACATATAAAGCAGGGGAATCACTTATTGAATTAGATACAAACATTTCTAACCCTCTCCATTTTTTTAATGGTTATATGTTACGCAGTGTGCCATATGTAACATAATACATCGGTGCTACCTGAGTAATACAACGCACCGATCAATTATAACACTTTTGATTTTGTCTAATCTATTCATTATTGCTCCCGATGTAATATAACACACCAACGTGCTTATTCCTAATAGCACCATTAAATCATTATGGTGCGTTGAGCCTTACAAATCACACCGTCAACCCTCTCCAATTTTTAGGAAACAGCTATATGTTTCGAAGTGCGCCCTAAGTAACATAACGCACCAGGGCTACCTAAGCACTTCAATGCACAGGTATATTATAACACTTTTGATTATGCTTAGTATTTCATCGTTGCTCCCATTGTTATATAACACACAAATGCTCATGTTCCTAATAATATTGTTAAATCAGTATGGTGTGTTTAGCTTTACAAATAGCATTGTCCTAATTTAAAATTAATTTTAAAAAATAATTTTTCATGACAATGTTGAATTAAAAGCCCGATGCATTTATTCAGATAAACCGACTGGTTACCAAAGCTTTTTTTAGCTGAACATTATTTGATTTATTTGTAAAATATATATGATGGCTTCTATATTGAATGGTACATGTTGTATATTGATAAAAAAATGTCTTGATGATGATGATGATGATAGTGGTTAACGTCCACTGAGACCATATTGGTCTATCGTACCTATAATTTTCTTAGTTTTTAATTGTCTGGCTCCTCATCTTTCTTGGTGAGATTGGTGTTGTAGCTTTCCTTTTTTTCTCTATGGTCTTCCAGCTTCCTTTATCTTGCATCTCCTTCATCTCTTCTCGTTCTTGGTACATTGGTGTCTTAGCTTCGCGATCTATTGTGTTCGTCCTTTTGAAGATAGTCAAAGAAGAAGTTTGGTCTAGGAGATCTGCTTTGCTGTTAAATGAAGATTTATTTTGTGCGGTATTCGAATCCTCATATCTGTTGATGCTTAAGGGGTTGTCGAGTTCACTTTTTTGTTGTTGGGCGGGGCTTTCTCCCTACTTGTCTTGAGAGTTGTTTCTTTCTTGCCCAATTCCTTGTGATTAAGAGATTTCTCTAGAGTGTTCTTCTTTGATGACAGTCTAGTGTTCTTTTTGTGCTCCTTCCCACCATGTAGATCTGTGGTGGTTTTTTCTAGCAAAATTTCTCTGGGAGGCTTTTGGGAAATTTTTGGCTAGATGGCCTATCTCAAAGCAGGATCGACATCGGAAGAGGACACTTTCATAATCAAGTTTCTGGTTCCACACATAGTCTTTACTTGTTAGGTTTATTTCAGCTGGGAATCTGGCGCTAAAGTCCATTTCCACACAGATGCATGCATAGGTGGTTCTGGCATATTCCTCTGTTTCTGGGCATCTGCAATAAAATTTCCTAATTGCATTTCCAATGGCTTTTAGCGAGGAGAGATTCCATAGATGCAAGGGTAGGCTTGGCAATCTCACCCAAATTGGTGCTGAGGTTATGACTGTTGTTGAGGGATCGAATGATGGGTTCCATGGCTTCATGAATAGGCCTAAGTTTTCCCAAAACCAAGGGTCGGAATCTAGAATACATTGTCTGCTTTCAGGATTTTCAAAATCTACTATAAATAAACCCCTAGCACATGTTAGAAAATTATATATTACGAAGCAATGGAACACATAAAATGTTGCAGAAATATAAACACAGAAAATGCACAAAACAAGAGAGACACAGATTACGTGGTTCACCTAGTTTGGGCTACGTCCACCCCGAACAGCCAGTCCTTCCTTTCTATTATCCAGCAAAATGAAGAGACACAACCTATAACAAATCCGCTGTAATATCCTCTGTTTTCTCTCACAGTCTCACCTCTCTGTTTCTCACTCATAGAATACACATCTATTTTACAGCCTCAAATACAATACCCTCATACAAAGAGAGGGGTTGCCTTCTAGGGCAAAAAACCCTAAACTAAACATAACTTCTACCATCAGATCATCTGCCTAATGAACGGCCCAGATTGACTAGAAACTACTATACTTTTATAAGGCAATTTTACATTTGTTTTTAGCTTCGGGGGCGCTGCCCCCGAGCCCCCGCCGGGGGACCGCTGGCCCCCGGACCCCCCAGCCGGGGGGGACAAGTCCCCCCGCGTGGAGGGGTGTACAAACTTCCTAGGGTATACATCCGACTGAAACAAAAACCTCTGAACAATCATGCTCCACACACAACAATCTCCCACTTGGATAATGATTGTAGAAACTCCACCGCTGCTTCATTTGCTGGACAATGACTCCTCTTTGGACCTGGCTATTTCTCATCTTGATCGTCATCCTTGAAGACCAATTGAAACTGAGAATATTCCCAGTTTCTTCCTAGTTACAACTTTTGTTAGCATATCTGCAGGATTCTGGCTAGTGTGTATCTTTTCCAGCTTCAACTCTCCATCTTCCAACACTGATCGTATGAAATGGTACTTGAGCTGTATGTGTTTAGTCCTGGAATGAAATGTTGAGTTCTTTGCAAGATGAATGGCACTTTGGCTATCACTGTATAACGTGCCCTTATCATGCTCCTTACCCAATTCACCCATAAACCTTTGTAACCAAATCATTTCTTTACTAGCCTCTGTAGCAGCAACATACTCTGCTTCTGTTGTTGAAAGTGCAACAACACTTTGGATTTTTTAAACCCAACTGACAGATGTTCCTCCAATAGTAAATACATATCCTGTAGTGCTCCTCCTGTTATCTCTGTCACCTGCCATATCTGCATCAACGTATCCCTGTAGAGAAATGTTTGCACCACCAAAGCATAATGCTTGATTTGTGGTACCTTTCAAATATCTGAGAATCCATTTCACTGCCATCCAATGTTCCTTTCCTGGATTGTTAATGTACCTGCTTACAACTCCCATTGCATGTGCAATATCAGGCCTTGTGCAGACCATTGCATACATTAAACTTCCAACTGCTGATGCATATGGAACTTTAGACATATAATCCATGTCTTCTAGGGTCTTTGGGCACATTTCCTTGCTAAGTTTGAAATGGCTAGCAAAAGGTGTACTAACTGGTTTTGCATTGTGCATGTTAAATCTTTTCAACACCTTTTGTATGTACTCATTCTGAGACAATGTTAATTTACGATTTTTCCTGTCTCTAGTTATTCTCATACCAAGGATTTGTTTTGCAGCTCCCAAATCCTTCATTGCAAATGAATTTGCCAATTTTCTTTTGAGCACATTTATTTCCTGCATGTTCGATCCTGCAACAAGCATGTCATCTACATACAATAACAATATAATATAGCTGCCATCATTTTGCTTTTTCAAATAAACACAATGATCAGAGTGACATCTAGTATAACCTTGTTCAGACATAAACTTGTCAAATTTTAGATACCACTGCCTTGGAGCCTATTTTAAGCCATACAAGCTCTTCTTCAACCTGCACACTAGTTTCTCCTTCCCTTTCACCTCATATCCTTGTGGCTGCTGCATATATATCTCTTCCTCCAAATCCCCATGGAGAAAGGTTGTCTTTACATCTAACTGCTCAAGATGCAAATCTTCAGCTACTACAAGACTTAAAATAGTTCTGATTGAAGTCATTTTAACAACAGGAGAAAATATTTCATCAAAATAAATACCTTTCTTCTGTGCAAACCCCTTCACCACAAGTCTAGCTTTATACCTCTGTTTTCCTCCATCCTCTTCCTTCAGCCTGTAAACCCATTTATTCTTCAATGTAGTTTTTCCTACAGGAAACCTGACTAAATCCCAAGTCTGGTTATGCATTAAGGAGTCCATTTCTTCTTCCATGGCTACCCCCCACTTCTTCCTGCTTTCAACCTGAATTGCTTCTTCATAACATTCGGGTTCACCGGAATCAGTCAACAATAAATAATATAATAAAGGAGAGTATCGTTCAGGGGGTCTACTTATCCTGGTAGATCTTCTAACACCACTTTCAGGCGTTTGGGGTGCCTGTTGTTGTTGTGGTGGTTGTTGTTGTTGTGGTTGTTGATTATTATTATTTTCAGGCACCTTTCCTTTTTCAGTGATTTCATCAAGAACTGCGTATTCCTTGTTTTCCTTTTCCTGTTTCTTTTCCTGCAACTGATTCTTATACAAGACCTTTTCATTGAATATTACATCTCTGCTCCTAATGATTTTGTGATTTTCGTAATCATATAAGCGATAACCAAAATCATTAACACCATATCCAATAAAGGTACATTTCTTTGACTTTGCCTCAAGCTTTGTTCTATTTTCTTTATCAATATGGACAAAGGCCTCACAACCAAAAGGCTTTAAAAAGGAGTAGTTTACCTTTTTGCCTGTCCATGCTTCGTCCGGAACACCACCATCCAAGGAACTTGAAGGCCCTCTGTTTATTAGATAAACAGCAGTATCTACAGCATCTGCCCAAAACTGTAAAGGCAATCCTGCATGCAATCTCATGCACCTTGCACGCTCCATGATTATTCTGTTCATCCTTTCTGACACACCATTTTCTTGTGGTGTTCTTGGAACTGTCTTCTCTCTGCGAATTCCATGTTCTGAACAGTACCTATCAAACTCTTTGCTGCAATATTCACCTCCATTGTCTGATCTAAGACACTTCAATTTCTTTCCTGTCTCAATCTCAACCAAAGCTTTCCATTTCTTGAAAGTATCAAATACATCAGATTTATTCTTAATACAATAAATCCAAGTTTTTCTAGTTGCATCATCAATAAAAGTAACATAATAACGAGAGCCACCAAGAGATGATACCTGAGCAGGTCCCCATACATCTGTATGCACAAGCTCTAATTTTTCATTCTTCTTTTCTTTCCCAACTCTGAGAAATCTGACTCTCTTCTGTTTTCCATAAATGCAATTCTCACAGAAGTCCAAATCAACATTCTTCAAACCCGGCAACAAATTCCTTGAGTGAAGAATCTTCATCCCCTTTTCACTCATGTGTCCGAGCCTATGATGCCATAATGCTGCATCTGCTCCTTTGGAAGTTAAAGCATTAACAAAGTTAGAAATACCATTGCATAAATACAATGTACCAACCTTTTAACCTTTTGCTATTACCAGGGCTCCTTTGGTGACCTTCCAAGATTTATCTGTGAAAGTTGTCACACAACCTTCACCGCCTAATTGCCCTATTGAAATCAGATTTTTCTTTAGATCTAGAACATGCCTTACCTCCTTTAATAGCCATTGGTTTCCATTCTGCTGTTTTACAAGAACCTTACCCATTCCAACGATTTTACAGGGTTTATCATCACCCAGACGAACTTGTCCAAAATCTCCTTGAACATAGTCATGAAAGTATTTCTTATCAGGTGTGGCATGGAATGAAGCCCCTGAATCTACCACCCAGGAATCAGTAATATTTTCGAAAGAAAGAATCAAAGCATCTTGTAACACCTCACCTATCACATTTGCTTCATGATTGTTTTCTTGTTGTGCATCTCCTTCTTTTCCCTTCCGAGATCTACAGTCTTTCTTTAGGTGTCCTTTCTTTCCACATTTCTAGCACACTATCTCCGATCTGGACTTGGATCTACCTTTCCTTGATTTACTGCGATATCTTGAGCTCTTTCCTCTTTCCATTTTTCTTCCTCTAGACTCTGCACTCAAAGCATTTCCCGATGTCTCACCGGAGCTTTTCCGTCGCATTTCCTCACTAAGGATAGCACCGACAACATCATCAAACTTTAAAGTACTAGATCCAGAAACGGAGTTACTAATGGCCATTACCAAACCATTCCAACTTTTTGGTAATGAGCACAAGAATAACAGAGCTCTAACTTCATCATCGAAGTTTACCCCTACAGAACTTAACTGAATTGTAACTGTATTAAAATCATTTAAATGGTTTGCAACAGATCCACCTTCCGACATATTCATATTAAATAACCATTTCATAAGAAATACCTTGTTTGAGGCCGAGGGTTTTTCATATAGTTTCGACAACGTCTACATCAAACCCTCTGTCGTTGTTTCCTTCGAAATGTTGAAGGCGACTGACGCAGCAAGGCACAACCGTATTGTTCCAAGTGCCTTTCTATCGAGAAGGTTCCATTCTTAGTCTTTCATACCCGTCGGCATCTTTGTTTTTCCGCCCAATGGTAGGTATAGATCTTTCTGATACAGATAATCTTCCATCTGCATCTTCCACGGCGAGAAGTTTTGGCCGTTAAATTTCTCGACCCTAAACTTACCATCTTCCGCCATTGCTCCCACTCAAACCAGGAACCCTTCTTTCCTGCGAGTTTATCAGCCAAATAGACCTTCGGCTCTGATACCAGTTGTTAGAAAATTATATATTACGGAGCAATGGAACACATAAAATGTTGCAGAAATATAAACACAGAAAATGCACAAAACAAGAGAGACACAGATATACGTGGTTCACCCAGTTTGGGCTACGTCCACCCCGAACAACCAGTCCTTCCTTTCTATTATCCAGCAAAATGAAGAGACACAACCTACAGCAAATCTGCTGTAATATCCTCTGTTTTCTCTCACAGTCTCACCTCTCTGTTTCTCACTCACAGAATACACATCTATTTTACAGCCTCAAATACAATACCCTCATACAAAGAGAGGGGTTGCCTTCTAGGGCAAAAAACCCTAAACTAAACATAACTTCTACCGTCAGATCATCTGCCTAATGAACGGCCCAGATTGACTAGAAACTACTATACTTTTACAAGGCAATTTTACATTTGTTTTTAGCTTCAGGGGCGCTGCCCCCGAACCCTTGCCGGGGGACCGCTGGACCCCGAACCCCCCCAGCCGGGGGGGATCGGCCCCCCCGGACCCCCGCGGGGGGGACAAGTCCCCCCCGCACCCCCCCGCGTGGAGGGGTGTACAAACTTCCTGGGGTATACATCCGGCTGAAACAAAAACCTCTGAACAATCATGCTCCACACACAACAGCACAGGGGTAGATATTAATTTCATCGGAAATGACAGGCTTCCATACCTCCGAGATCCAATTGTGGAGAATTGTCAGCCGCGGCCAAAAACCATTGAATCAACAGATTAGGGCACTTTCAAGAAACTTCAAAGCCTCATCGAGTGAGGCCTGGACAGTGGGAGCTCGGGCTTCACTGACAATATGGCAAGGAGCTTGCCCTCTATAAGCAGACGGAATTGAGCCAACCGCTATTATCGCAAAGCTGGGAGCCATATTTTACTTACCCGTATAAGGTCTCAAGTAACAAAATTATTGATCGACACAGTGACACCACATCAAAAAAAATAGAGAAAGCAATTTCTTTGTAAATTCTTTACAAAATTGACATGTTTGAACTATATGTAAGTTTAACTAATATGTAGTTGGTGTGTGTCATGTAGAGCCACAAAATGAAAAAGGTCGATAAGATTATTTCTAATCTAAGTGCAGAAGAGCATAAAAGCTTGATAGAAAAATTGCAGAATGATGAATGAGGGGAATGAAAAAATATTATTCAATGAGTTTTTTTTTCATTAATAGTATACTTAAGAATATTAGATAACATGTTTCAAGTGATATATTAATTCAAATATGTTTGATGCTTTACAGGGAGCAACAACAAAGGAAAATATCAATGTTGTTCTAAGAAAAGAAAAATTATGGAACATGTAAATGACGATGAATAAGACCTTAGCTCATCTGGAGTTGTACTAGAGGTTAATGAAAGGGGCGAATTTTTTTATATAACTATGAGGGATCTAGTGGAACGAACATATAGACGTACTTTCCACTTACAATACAAAAATCAATGCAATGATTCTAAGAACGAAATTATATCTAAACTACAAGAAGTGTTTCCAGAGCAATGGTCAATGAGACATGTCAGACTTGCAATAGCAAAAACATACAACAACAAAAAAGAATCATTCAAAAGGTAATATTCTTAATTGTATAAAATGATTTTCTAGAATTATATGTATATATTACTACAAACCATTAATTTATTAATATCGATTTTGTTATATTTAGTTTTCATATATCATTATAAAAATATTTTATTACTTTTTTCAGGGAGATTATGAAAATCCCAAATGATCAACGCAATAATACCTGAAACGTGCTAGTAGGAATGTCCAAAAAAATGTATAAGGAGATGGTCAAAGAAATGGACATAATTTCATCACAGGAGAAACCATCTCAACAACAACGTGCTTCAAATGTATGTAATCGTGATTGACTTTGTACATATAAAAAAATAATTTAGCATTAAATATTAATTTTCAGGTATTTTCTTGCAGAAAATAAAACAAGATGGAACTCATTCAACATATAAAACGGGATGACAAGAAAGAAAAGGATTGATTTCAAAGTTTGTAAGTAATTTTTAATATTTCCTTATAACAACTCAAGGTCTCATTTTTGTATATTTTAAGTTGTTTTACAGCAACCATCGTTGAATGTCTTCAAATAGGTGTTAACATAAAAAGAAGAGTCATCAGAAGAATTGATTGACATTGGGTTAAATAACGGTTGTGAATATATGTTGGCATATCAAAAATTAATTGTGGAATTTGTAAGTATCTATGTTGTTTTACTTCTCTGAGTTTATAATTAATAGAACAAAAAACACTTTTATATTAAATGTATGATTTATTATGGGGTATAAAACTTGCAGGAAACAAAGTATGGAACTATGCCAACAAAAGATTTGTTGAAAGAAGACATGAGATTTGGTTTTGAAAGAATGTGTATAATTCACGAGTCACTTCTTGCTATGGTACATTGTTTTTCGATTTATATTGATGTATATTATTTATTTCAATTTTCATTATTCTCACCAATGTAGATACACTCATTACACTTTATTTTTATGTTTGTAGATGGAACAAGATCAAGAAGATGAAAACAATCGATGAAATCAACAAACATTCGCCTAAATAACCCAAGTCGTGGAAGGGGTTACCAATAACAATCCCATTTTGTATGACAAAGAGCCTCTTATTGATATATAATAAAATACATTTTAATTTATTCTATTGTGTTATCCAATGTCACTATGAAATGTTACACCACTAATTAAATATATGGATGATTAAATATTATAATGAAGAGATGTGAAATTTGATAATATAACAAATTAATCCAAACATCATATACAAATGCACTAATCAAATATTAATTTATATGAATATTGTTATAAGATATATGTTGATTTCTCAATGAATAACGGATTTAAAAAATTACAATAATTGCACTATCACAGGTCGATGTCTCCAAAAAAGAGAAAATATCATACAAAAACATTGGTGCGTCCATAACATAAAAATGCACCAATGCTTTACTTTAAATAAAAGCATCGTGACGTTATCCTTTAGCATAGCCAGTGCCTTTTTGGAAAACTAAAGCACAGGGACTTCCGGGTCTTAAAGCACCGATATTTTTTTTATTAATGCCCTGGTGCATTATAACTCTTAATGCACCAGTGCTTTCATAGAACTAACACCCCCCAGTTCTACAAAATATTATTTCCATTCCCGGTGCACTATTAAAATTAACAGCACCAAACCCTCTATATAACAAATGCACCGGTGTGTTTATGTAAATAAGACGTTCTGATGTTGTGTATTTAAGAGAAAGCACCAAAACCGCAATTATTTTTTGCGTGCCCCGGAGTTGTTCCTTCATCAAAGGCACGACCAAGGCTATTTTTCTATAAGCATCAACGTAGTATATGTTTCAAGGTTTGGTGCTCTTTGAGTTGAACGCACTGGGAATTTTTTTGTTGTAATCACCGAGGTGGTATACATTTCAAGTTCTGGTGCTCTTTCAATTAAACACCTTGGTTCTTTTAATTATGTATGAAGCCTAGTGCATTTATATAAGTAGCGCACCGGGGCTGCCTGAACCATAAAGCACACTAGAAAAAAAAAATAAATAAATAAAATAAATAAATAAATAAAATAAAAATAAAATAAAATAAATAATAATAATAATAAAATAAATAATCCGCTAAAACCTTCGGTCACCTAGATTTTTTCATTTGTGATGAAGTTCCATTATAAGCTCTGCTAAAACATCTATTCCCACAAACAGATGTTTTAGCAGATGTTTTTTTATCAATTTTATAACACTAAAAACCTTTGTTATAACCTCTGCTAAAACTTTTTTTTCCTTGTAGTGACGGTATTGTACATATTTTGATTAGGATGGTGAGACAAGTTTTGTTGGGCTTACATGCCTATGTAAATACATTCTTTTTTAGGCTTGCATGCCTATGTTATGTGTTTTGAGGCTAGAGGTCCCATGTGGTTAAGGTTGGAGAGCCTATGTGCAAAGCCCCAATGAGCCTAATATTACAATATGTAATCACACCATGTAATACAATGCATCACAAATGTAGACCTCTTGTCCAAATAGAGTATGAGGAATAACCATGGTATAACATAATTCAAAAAAGTGAGGTATCAAAGTTGGGGGAAATATTCCCCAAGTGACATTTGGGAAAAATTACCCATGCATACAAAGGTCATGCATCTCTCATTTTTCCCATCATTCCCAAAATTGAGGAAAAGACACCAAGGGAAAAATATTGTTGGTAGTTATCCTAGAACATTGTTAACCTTTGTGTGCACTGTGGTAGACTAACATATAGAACTAGTAAGGGAATCCATCAACCTTGAACCTTGTGACCTAATGAAATGTCATAGTTTCCATGGTGGAAATATATGGACCAGTTTTCCTGTCCTCGTCTTAGGTAAGGCTAGAAATAGGAAGGGAAATTGATTGGGATATCCAATAAATTATATATCCAAATTATTCTCACTCGCTTTGGGGAAAGGTTGGAACTTGAAAGGAGATTGGTTGGCCTAGTATAGCAGTGTGAGGCCTTGTACTTAAATGGTATAGATTGTGTGTCCATAATTGGCTTGAGGAGAGACTTTTTTCCTTGTGGAGTTAACGCCCTAGCTTGGAGGTGACCCACTATGGAGAGTTCTAAAGTAGTGTGGTATATGGCTAAGAATAATTTCACAGGCATGTGTTAATTTGGTGCTAATTATAGAATAAAATCCTTCCCAAGTTACATGATTAAGGAATGAATGTTGTACATATATTTATGTGTCCCTATTATGCATGCTCCTGTGAATTATATGTTAACAATGATAGGCTTGTCACTTGCAAATTGTTATATGAATGTTGAGCATATTCATGTACTTATATAATGTCGTATAAATGTGTGGGTCATGTTGGCTGGTAAAACTATTTTGAGTATGTTAATGATACATAACAAGGTGAATTGTATGGGATAACTATGGAAAGTTTACTTCTAATGAATCTAGTTGAAGAACCTTCAAAATGGATGGATTTGTAAGGTCTCATGTTAGAATGGTTGTGAAATTGGACAACTGTACTATTCCCTTTCAAGTAAAATAACTCAAAGGCTTTTCTTGATGGAAGCCTTGGATGGTTGAGGTAATTTCATTGGCTGGGTTTGTCCATGAAGGCTTAGGATAACTTGTGTTTAACGTCCAATGAGTATTAAAACACATAAAATTTCTCTATGGATAAGTGCATCATAATGAGCTAATATCTAAATCATAATTGAGGTCACAATGTTCTCCATGAAGCAAGTTGTGTATCAAATCTTCCTAATTGCAATAGTATGAGTATTTTAATTTAAGAGTTGGTAGACTATTTCAGTGGAGTGGAAACTCCTTATCTAAGCCAAATTTCAGTATTTGGTCTTCAAGGCTCCTTAGTGAAATTATTGGGAGGATTTCCTAGTTATGGGTAGTATATGCATGATTCAATAGGAAAAGGAGGACATATGCATGCTTATAAGTCTACAGGGTAAGTTCTACCTTATTAACTTTGTATCCATTCTTGGGAAGATGGCCAAAAAATTCCTATGAAACTTGTAACTTCTTTGGGAAATTTAGGGATGGAAATCTTTATCACTAGACCTAATTCAAATGGGTCACCATGGCCAAGACTATTTCAGTGGTGTGGGAACTCCTTAGCTAAGCCAAATTTGAGTATTTTGTCTTAAAGGCTCCTTAGTGAAATTATTGGGAGGATTTCCTAGTTATGGGTAGTAGATGCATGATTCAATAGGAAAAGGAGGACATATGCATGCTTATAAGTCTACAGGGTAAGTTCTACCTTATTAATTTTGTATCCAACCTTGAGAAGATGGCCAAAAAATTCCTATGAAACTTGTAACTTCTTTGGGAAATTTAGGGATGGAATTCCTTATCACTAGCCCTAATTCAAATTGGTCGTAATGGCCAATACCATGGTCCTAGACAAAAGGGGGCTAAAAACAGAAGTTAGGTAATCAGGGGGTGTTCCTATTATCTTGATTAAAGGGTATCCAAAAAAAATTAATAAAGGGACTTTATGGAAAACGCAGATGTCAAATGCTCAATTGAGTGGATTTGTGGCATTGGGAACCAAAGTTAGAAGCTTGAATTTGTGGAACACACTACGTTGGAACTCAAACATGAAGTGACGAAGGATTTAGAAATCTGACTTTTACAAAATAGGACACTTTAAGAATTCTTTGTATCCAAATGTTGACCATGGATGGATTTTTCATGTCATCTATCATAATTTTGATGTGTATCTCCTATTACCTATCAAAATTGGAATGAGTTTAAATATGTCATTTACCTTTCTCTAATAATAAATAGGAATTTTCTGCATCAACTAACAAAATCTAGATGTCCAATAGATCCATATTCAGATTTTGGCAGTTGCCTTTTGGTCGATATCTATCATCTAACAAAACCTAGATGGATCCAAAAGGTTTAGAGTATGTTAGTTGCCCTTTCTAACAATAACCAAAAGCCTTCTATGTGTATGATAGAATCGCAATGTTTATCAAACCTATATTCTAGCAATTGGTTTTTTTTATGGGTATTTACCATCTATTGATAGAATCAAGATTCAAAAGTCTAGAAAAAACAAAATTTTAGAAAATACATCTTTAAAAAAAAAGCCAAAATCTAGATGCCAGTGGAGTAGACAATGTAGCGTGTAACATGGATTTTGGTGTGCCACCAGTGCCATAGGATGCTGATATGGCGCCAAGATAAGCCTGGATGAAGTGGCGTGTCAATGGGCATGTCGATGTGGCACAATTGTTAGAAAGGAGTTGATGTGGAAGTTGAGGTGGCACATGACATGGGAGTTGAAAGTTAGAAAATCCAAAAAATTGGAAAAAAACACTTTTAGTCATTTTGGATGTCAAATGTCTCAGATATTTGGGGATATGTATATTTGAAAATATGGATATGGACCCTTGTTGTTGAAGGATGATGATTAGGTATTACACGATGGGGAACTTGGTGTATGTATCCAAAAGGTTGACTTGTTGACCCTAGCAGAAGTATAGAAATATAGAACTTTTGTTAATTGGCACTTTTAGGAAAACCCCAAATCCAAATGTTGACCAAGTTAACTAATCATTAGCACTTGGATCAAGAAATCTAGAAAAATGGTTTAAGTTGTTAGTGCAAGCAAAGTAAAAAACTTGAATCCACATGTTAACGGGGCATGTGACATTTCTGACTAAATATGTGGCATAACTTAGCGGTGAGACGTGGGCATAGGTCCACCACGTGTTGGTCTCTTTTCATATGACTTGGTGTAATAGGGTGGTGACATGTGAAACAAGGATGCCAAGTGTTAATTGTATGGAGACGGACATGGTAGAAACTATAAAATATTCTTAGGGACATAGCTTTGTGAGTAGAACTCATAATCAGGTAATATTTATATTGATGGAAAGCTCTCAATGAACTAAAGATGATGGTATCCTCAAAAAACATTGGGGTTAATCCAAAAGAAAATTTGATACCCCACCACCATAAGGTAAACTTGGGGTTGGTTATATGAAATTAGCCCTCAATATTCTATGCATATCTTAAAGATCCATATCTATTTTGAACTAGAACCACTAGGGTTTAATACAAACTTCTACTTTTTGTGATGAATCCTTGTCTTAATGGATCCCAGATGAATATTTCTATTTTTATTTGATGGTGATGGTGATATCTATATGGATTATCATTCACAGGTGTTGAATATGGGTTTAATTCTATCAAGTGATCAATTCTTCTTTTGATTTCAACTCCATGGGTGGGTATTGGAATACTTTCTCATGCTTTAGGATTAGTTCTTGAAACTTTTGGTGTTTGGAGTAGATTAATTTTGAAGCTAGTATCTTTGTATGATGATGTTGTGCTACATATGTTGGGGCTACTTTACAAATTAGTTCTCTATGTTCTTTAACGATATAATTTGGGTAGGAGGCAGTTGGAACCCATGCAATTTGTATTTTTACCTTTGCCACTTGAATTTAATAAATTTATTTTGGTGGTTTGTAGAATAGATACCCAATGTTTATGGCCATTGAATTCCCAAGGCAACATCTACTCCTCCTAAGGGAACCATGTAATACCCAAATTCCATGTTGTAATCATGCATCAATAGTTTTACATGTAAGTGTTAAACCTTATATAGTAATGCAATGCATACACATATTCTTAATAAATTGAAAAGTAAAACAATGGAAATCTCTTATTACACAAAGATTTGCCTTGGAAGCCCAAATCTGGAAAGCCAACAAATAGTTTACTCTAATTCTTATCATCAATCAACTTCATTGTTTACAATACAAGATATAGTATCCTATGAAAACCCCTAATCCATTAAATCAAATTAGATTACAACCTTATATCATTTACTGGATATGTCTTATATTCTTCACACGAATGCCTACACTTGTTGTATGTTGCATTGAGTGCAACAATTGGGTCACAAGGAAGGTGAAACCCCCCTTGCTCATGGGTTTTGGGGGCAACACATTCAAGAAAAAAAATGGCGGTCCTTTTCATCTAATTTTGGTGGTTTTTGGAACATGGTTTTCCCCTACAACAATTTTGTGGCACATGGTGGTTTTTCCCATGTTTTTGAAGTTTTGTTTAAGGCAATATGGTTGTATTTCAATCCATGGTAATTGGATTTGCAATTTATCAATTTCATATATATATATATATATATATATATATATATATATATGTATATATATATGTATATGTATATGTATATGTATATGTATATGTATATGTATATGTATATGTATATATATATATGTATATATATATGTATATATATATGTATATATATATGTATATATATATGTATATATATATGTATATATATATGTATATATATATGTATATATATATGTATATATATATGTATATATATATGTATATATATATGTATATATATATATATATATATATATATATATATATATATATATATATATATATATATAGATATATAGATATATATAGAGAGAGAGAGAGAGAGAGAGAGAGAGAGAGAGTATTGTAATATTGTAAAGAATATATTGAAAAATCTTTCTAGTTTTCCCAATTTGGGTTTCCAAGGTAAAATATTTGTGTTAATATATGTGTTTTCCATTACATCTTTTCCTCACAATTTGAACAATGTACTTCCCTTATCTAAGGAAGATCTCATCGTGTATCTGTCACACCTGTAATCGTAAGAAATAGTGCATCAGGCCAAGATCCTTAGTCTCAAACTCTGAGGCCAACTCCCTCTTACACCTGACAATGAGCCTTTTTGCCCCAGTAATGAACAGATCATCCACATACAGCACCAAGATTAAAGGATCACCATCAAAAATCATGAAATAAAGGTCAGGATCTACAATACTCTTGGTGAAGCCCAAGCTCATCAATTATCCATGAATCATGGAATACCACACCCTGGGTGCTTGCCTGAGTCCATATAAAGCCTTATTCAGTCTACAAACATGGGACTCCTCCCCATGTACATCGAAACCTTAAGGTTATTCTATGTACACTTCCTCCTCAATCATACCATTGAGGAATGTGTTATTTATATCCATACGATGTATCTTCCAAGCAATAAATGAAGCAAGAGAAACAACATTTCTAATAGAAGTGTATCTAGCGATTGGAGCAAACATCTCATCATAGTCCACTCCCTCTTTTTGGGAGAATCCTCTCGCCATGAACCTCAATTTGTGCTTCTCGATGTTTCTATTTGCTACATGCTTGATCTTATAGATCCACTTGGAAGTCACCATTGACTTTGTCTCTGGCCTCGAAACTATCTCCCACACATCATTCTTCATGATGGACTGATACTCCTCCATCATGGCATCCTTCCAAACCTGTTGGCATGTTGCCTCCTCATAAATGGAAGGCTCAAAATCAATGATGTGGTTCATCAATTCCATATAACTAGAGTACCTATGTGGTTGTTTTCTCTCCCTAAAAATACCACAAGGAGCTACATACCCCTCACGAATCCATGTTGGCCTCTTCTTGGTTCCTGCAACATCTCTCGATGAGTCCATTGGCTCTATTGGTTCTATTGACTCCTTATAATAATTTGAAGGATGAAAAAATGGAATATAATGGCTTGTACCTTAATCCTTATAAGCCTCCTACTCTTCACTATCAATCTCCATGTGGAGCTATCTAGATTTCCTGAAGGTTACCTCATCATCAAAGGTAATATCTCAACTAACCTCATTTTGACATTGTCCTAGAATGTATATTTTGTAGGCCTTCAAAGTCTCCTTGTATCCCACAAAAGTTCCCTTATTACTAGAAGGTTCCAACTTCTTCCTCTTCTCCTTTGGCATGTGAACATATACTAGGCAACCAAATATCCTCAAATCACTGACATCTGGCTTCACTCCTGTGAATGCTTCCTTAGGAGTCTTGTCCTCCAATATCTAGTGAGGACTCTTGTTATGAACATAAACAATTGTGTTGGATGCCTCTTCCCATAAGAACATGGTTATATCCTAATCATGAATCATCACCTTCACAACTTCCACAATGGACTTTTTCTTCCTTTTTGCAACCATGTTTTGTTGAGGGTTGTAAGGAGCTATCCACTCCCTCTTGATCTTTGCCTCCTTGAAAAAATAATTGAAATCTCTAGAAGTATACTCTCCTCCATTATCTAACCTCAAGACCTTGATATTATTCCCTATATGGATATCTACCTAAGACCTAAACTCCTATAACATGTTGAATACCTCATCTTTAGTCTTCAAGAAATAGACCCAAGTCTTTTGGGATAAATCATTGATGAAAGTCACATAATACAAGTAATCTACCAAAGATGCTACCATCATCAGTCCACATACATTATAATTCACTAGATACAAGATCCCCTTGGACCTACTATCATTGATTTGAAAATATCCCTTAGCATTCTTTCCAAGTGTACATCCCCTACAAACACCATCATGCCCTACCTGAAGCTTTGGAAGAGTTGTAACCAACTTTGTCAATGTTGATAAACCCCTGTAATTTAGGTGAGAAAGCATCCAATGCCATAAATCACATAGACTAATATTGTCATGTACCAATGCCTAGGCTAGTCGTCCTATCAATTTGTATATCCCTCCCTCCTGAACGCCAAACACTTCTATTGAGTCTATGTTCAAGTCTTTAGATCATAGAAGAACATGTACATCCACAAATTCAGTTTTGTATCCTCTATCCTCCAACACTAAGATAGAGAGAAAGTTATTTTTCAATCTTGGTACAAACAAAACATCTCTCATTTGAAGTATATCTCCAAAATCTAGATGAAATTATGTTGATCTAACTCCTTTCATTGCATACTTGGATTTGTCCCCAAGTTCCACCTACAATGTTGAGTCTCTCTCTATCAAATCAGAGAGAATCTCAAAAAATAGTCATGTTCCTAGAAGCACCATTGTCCACCAACCAAACATTGTGGACATCTGTAATAGTTCCTGTAAGAACAAAGACAAGGAAATATTCCTTTGACTTCTTCTGTGGTGGAAGATCATCATCATCATCGATGTTAACTGTTGATGCATGCCACTTTCCCTTATTTTTCTTCTGAGGGTAGTGGGATGCATAGTGTCCAAAATAATTAAAATTGAAGCACTCTATCTTTGACATATCGTTCTTCTTTTCATCCTGAGTTGGAGTGGGTCCTCTACCTGTATTCTTCTTATCAAAGTTCCCAAAGTTTATTCGTCTTCCTTTTTCTTTCTTTGCATTGATTGGAAGAGCTTGAATTTATTCATGTGGATTTTGCAAGTTGTTCTTGGAAAACAGTTTGGCCTCCTTTTGGACACAATTATTCCATAGCTTATCAAACTTGGGTAGATTCTCTTGTACAAAAATCCCCTTAACAAATGGATCTCATGAGGAAGGGAATCCATTGAGATGCACTGTAACAAGTTTTGTATCATCAATAGAATCTCTAATGGCTCTAAGCTCATCTCTCAATTGAAATACTCTCATAAGATAAGAAACAACAGAGGATGATGTAGACATCATACCACTTTGAAGATGATGCCTCAAAGTTAGCTTCCTGCTATTGTTGCTACTCTTGTAAAATCCTACCAAAGCATCATAACCTTCTTTGGAAATGTGCAAACCAACAACATGAGGAATCAAGTGATCCTTTATGGAGTCTATCGAGATTCTCTTAGCCTTGGATTCATTCTTCTTGTACTTGGATTCCTCCTTAGCTCCCTTTGGCTATGGAATGACTTTCTATACATGATCATGAAGCTCATTTTCTTGCAAAATAAGAGGTATCCTAGTATTCCAGGATCTGAAATTGGTGGCACCATCTAACCTATCTTCAACTCTGAGAATGGTTCCACTTTGACAGGATATCCAAAAGCCAATCAAGTTATTGAATGTTGACTCTTAGGCTAAATTCAATGGATGATATTTCAACAAAGCTTTGATACCATACTGAATTTTCTACAGGATGAACAATAGATACAATTTTCTGCTAGATAATTACTTCCTAATGATTTTCACACGGTATTCTTATGCCACTATTATCATTAAGAAATTCAACTTTAGAAAATTTCAATGGTAAATGCAATGGAAATAGTAAGGATCATAGAAAGATAGCCATGCACAATAGAGACAATATTTTTACCCTAGGAAACCGAACCTTGGGAGAAAATCTGACAACTTTTTTTTAGGAGAAATTATTCTTTAGCAAGGTTTACAAATCAACAATTTGTCTATAAATTTGTGCCAAATATACAAGTCCAAATACCAGTCAAAACTGGTCAAAATAGGAGCAAGTCAATGCTAGTCAAACTAGCCAAAATAACTAGAAGTCAACACTAGTCAAACAATCAAATTTTCGGCCTTGCGGTCAGTTGCCTATGATCAACAGTATGCATGTGTGGCCTTGTGGTCAACTCGCATGTGTGGGTTTGTATTGTGATCAAATAGCTTGGTAAAATGGTCAAAAGTTTAGTCAAATAGATTCAGTCAATGCCCTGTCAAACTCGATCAAACAAAAGAAAGATCAGCTTAGTCAACTCAGTAAAATTCGTTCTCTTTCTCTACACGTGCAGTTGTCCTGGATAGACAAAGAAATGTTGAAGAGATAGAAGAAAAAATTATCTTTCTTCGTGGAGAAAATGAGATGTCACATCATCTATTTATACTTGTCGAATGGGCTAAAATAATACAAGGGACACACCCTTTCTCTTGACTGGGCCGACTTGATTTCCTAGGCTGACTTGCACTCCAAAAATAATTTTTTATTTTAATTTTTTCTAGGATGACTTGGAAATGCATTTGTACATGCAAGAATATCCCCCAATGCTACAAAAAAATCAACACTCTTCCCCACCTTATGACCCCCCCCCCCATTACACCTAGCACATACAAATCATGCATGGAGCTAGTCATGCAAAGACTGTAACACATACCAAACATTACCTTGTGACACTTTTTTATACCATCAATCATTTTTCCATTTGCCACTAGTGAGGGTGAGATTATCTACATCTTTATGAGAATTTCACTAAACATAAAACCTTTTTTGGTTAATTACCATCTATCTCTCATTTTTCTTTTGTAGAAATCTTGTAGATTCACAAGCTCATGCAATTTACTAAAGCACAAGACAAGAATTTACTTCTACTTTCAACTAGTGGAAGCCAATAGATCGATGAAAAACAATATGAACAAGAAGAAGATAAATCAATGGCACATAACACAAGATGTATCTGGGGAAAGCCACTGCTCAAAACCCCACTAGCTGTATTGCATATATCAGAAATATGAGTGGATACAAATCTTGTTCTCACTAGAACAATTCCACACAAGTATGCTTAACTCTCTCAGCTCACAAGCTAGCTCTTGGCCAGCACTTAGCCAATTCTGCAACTCTCCAAGCCCCTAATCTCTTGTGTAATTCCTAGGATGAATAGCATGTTTTTAAAGGGAATTCATACTTCCAAAATTGCGCAATCCAAACGTAGGATCAACCTCTGATGCATGCATGATATTTACACTCCAGCAAATAATACCACTGATAGTACATTGTCCCTGCACTCTAATTTCAACTGGGTCTTTCTCAAAATTGACATGCATGAGTTTCTGATAAGGGAATCTTCAGTTAACTAGAGTGACACTTGTGGATGCACCGGTGCACCAACTGACTGTTAACTCTCTATTAGTTCCTCAAATAGTTTGAAACTAATTTAACTTAACTTAACTCATCAAACTAAGTGATCTAATTTCCAACTCAATTTAAACTCATAGTGGACCCCTAAAACATAGGGAGAATATATACATGACTTCAGAAAGACTTCCAACTCTAAATTCCTAAGCTAATTAAGTTAATTAACTATTTACAAGTTGCTATGAGAATAGAATTTGATTTTAATTCTCAGTTTAAGTCAAGGACAAATTAAACTGGAATTTCTTGTTGCCATTTCTCAACATCTTTTGTTCTTCTTTCGTAATTAGAATATGTAATTGACTATCTATTTTTCCCAACTTTTTGTGAAGAATTGTTCCTTGCTTGTTTATCATTTCCTTTAATTCCTCCCATCTCCTTCTCAATACCATTAAGGTGAACTTTCAAAGAGAATTTATTTCTTCATTGTGGGTTTGTAACTCCTTATTTGCTTCATTAGTGGTCCCCATTTTTATTTATCTCATGAATCTAGGTTTTCAACAATTCTAACCACTTAATTGCTTAAATTTCAAACTTGTATAGTTGTGGATGTATTTTAAAGAAGAATCATATATTGTAATTGTTCATACAAATTGTATGGTTGGAACAATGTTTCCTTGTGGTGGTTGATATGGTGGGGTTGATGACTAGTACAAGTGCGATGTTGTGTATAATAGTTATGGTATTGGCATGCGCAAGTGGCAACAAACTACATACAAATAGGTTATAGTGGTTGTACAACATAAGTTTACATTTGATTATGTTACAACTATATAGGTTATTGTTCCTACACTTCATATGAAAACCTATATGACAAGTTGATTTTTCCAATAATATAAGAAATAATACCTATATAGAAGTAAATAAACATTGACTTAAATTGACTTGGACTTGGATATACATATCACCTAAAGGGGTGCCTTTTTGCCTTCTAAATGAAAGACTTTATCTTTTATGTATCTTTATTTGCTTATCTTTATTAATTATTTATTGATATTATTATTATATTCATCCTTTTTCTTTATTTTATTTTATTTTATATAATAGAAATTTCACCTTAGAGTTGATTTTAAAGCTCACACAATTTTGGGTTAAAGAGGAAGAAGATCATCACATGGCACACATGATGATACTAAAATTCATCAACTTTTGGCTAGTGTTAAAAGAAATCCAAGCTTGTAATTTCAAATTAGATGTCTCTTTCTTGGAGGATATAATGGTGATTCACCCTTGTGCCCAAGGAATTTTCATCCTAGACATTTTATATTAGATGGGCATAATGTTAACTGGTAGTAAAGGCCCCTAGTTTATGGGCGACATTAGTCTTTTCATAAGTTTATGGAAGCGGACATTTGTTTGATTTGCATACAAAATTAGAATCCTCAATCTTGACCTAGATAAGAATGCCTAATCTCATTATTTAATATTTAACAAAAAATCTCTCATAACCATTAGTAGTACATGGCATGGACAAGTTTATTACGTTAGCCCTAAAGATAAGGGATTTTCTACCTAGTGTCATTGTTCAAACTTGCATTCAAGTATGTGGACAGGTTTATTACCTTGGCCCTAAAGATAAGGAATTGTCTCCTAGTGTTGTCATTCAAACTTGTATTAATGTGTGTGGACAAGTTTATTACCTTGGCCCTAAATATAGGGGATGTTCTACTCAGTGTCATCATTCAAACTTGCCTTAATGTGTGTGGACAAGTATATTACCTCACCCTAAAGATAGGGGATTTTCTACCTATGTCATTGTTCAAACTTGCATTAATGTTGATTTGAGGGAGGGCCCTCCCAAAAGTCATGTTTGGGTGGAAGCATTGAAACTAGATATAAGTATCAGACTCCAAACATATTCCTTTTTGGTGCAATGGGAGCATAGGCACTTAGTTGCTAATTTTTTGAAAGGAAAAACTTCTTAGGAAAGAAAGTGACAAAATCTTATATCCACATGGTGAAAGGACCCAATGATTCATCATCATTGGGTTGAAATAATTAAGAATCATGGTTATCCTTCGCTATTTGTCACTACATATGACCTTATTCCAAATCATTAAATGATTAAATGGCTCATCATTATTGGGTAGAGCTAATCAAAAATAAAGATTCCTCTTAGATTGTTGTCATGATATATGATGTCACAATCATATATTCAAATCATTAAATGATTTAAGCTCTCGTCATTGTTGAATGAAACTAATCAAAAATAAACATTACGCTTAACTAATTGTCATGCTTCATCCCTTAGGGAAATATAATGATCATAACCCATTAATAATAATAAAAGATTTTTCATTTCTAAATAGTAATCCCCTCCCCTATCAACACATCGAAGGGAAAAAAAATATACCATTTAAAAAATAATAAATAATAAAACTTATAAAAAACTATTTATTAAAATGCAACCATTCTTATTAATAAAACTTACCAAAAATAAAATTCATGAATTAATAAAATTTTAAAATTACATTTATTATAAACCATTATAATTAATAACTATAATTAAAATTTCATAAACAAATCTTTAAATAAATTCATAATAATAGTGATGCAATAAATGTTACCCATCCATTCATATACTTCCTGATGTGTTCCATTCAAACAAATCCCTCATCAAATTTGTTAAGAAAATGTCCATGCAACAACATTCATGCTCTCTCCTCATTTTCAATGCGTGACACGCAACACACACGGTGCCAGAGGGAAGGAATTGACATGCACGATAGAAGATTGTTACAAGGAATAATGGAATATGCTTTTAGAGCGTCATATTATAATGCAAAGGTCAAGTCCTATGTACCTCAATTAGTGCAAAGTTTTAACCTTTTTTTTCGGTTTTCTAAATTAATGGCCATGTACTCTTAAAGTTGTCACTTCTATAATATGTTGCAATATATATATATATATATATATATATAGATATATATATATATTTTAGCAGTTGTCTATAACGCGACTTTTTGAAAGCTTTTTCGGCGGGTTTTTCCAGTCGAAATCCGGCAGGAATTTATTGGAATCGCAAGTTTGATAGCTAGTTTCTGCACAATGAAAGCGTCCCAAGGGTTTTCCAGGGTGCTGAATCCAAATATGCAGTTAAAAAACCATTTTAACTGCAACAAATCAAGATTTAGCCTCAATTTCTTCCGTCGGATTCCGTCACCGGAATCTCCAAAAAGTCGCATTATAGACAACTCCTATATATTATAGTTGCAAGACGGATTATTATATTTTCTATTTAAGTTTAATTTTTATAAGTATGGGATGAAATGTATTGTGTATAATTATAATTTTATATTTGTAATTATTTTTTTTAATTATAATTGGGAAATGGAGATGGTCGTGGAATGAAGTCTCACCGATTCCGAGATCTTGTGTTCGAATCTTGTGCTACTCTCCCCCGTAGAGGGGTGAATAATGGACATGTAAACTCGAAAACCAAAGTATTGTATTAGTTAAAATCTCTACTTAAATATGCAACAATGTTTCAGGGGTATATAAAAATTAGAATGTTGGTTGGTAGATTCTAGTTGTTCAAAAATCTTACGTTAGGATAATATATTAGCAAAATCACATCAGAGCTAAGAGACTTAGTTGTATAAACCTTATAGAAGATATCCAATATAACATAAACTTTTGCATTTATTCTAACTCAGAAAAGTGGTGGATTATTATCTAGGACTTGGAAAGCTATAAGCTCCAAAATTAGAGCTTCTACATTCAAATCAAGAAGAATATTGATAGGAGGGCTAATAGAGTTAACAAAGGAGAAAGGAGAAATAGTACCTTGAGCTCCAACTTGTTGCAATTCTTCAATTTGGCTCCTTAAACTGTTGATTTTATCCTCTACTTGTTGTGTCTATTGTCAATGCTCAATCAATATTTCCAATACCTAAGACAATTGTGTAGCCAATCAATGACACTACAGTTGCAACTACACCATGTTATCCCAAAGGTCTGTGACTTTGTAGGAAGGAATGCATGAAATTTTCAGCTGGCCCACGTGAGCTTCTAATGTCATCTTCTACAAATTCTTAATTCAACCACCATGATATCCAAGTTTCCAAAGCCTAAATCCAAACATTTTCTACCTCGAGGACCAGAAGGAGGGATTGTTGTGTGAATTCAACTATCACAAGCCATATTATTATTGTAGTCAAAATTTCTAAATCTTGAACCCAAACATTAACTTCCTCAGGAACCAAAAGGGGGAGTTGTTGAATGTGAATTGTTGCTTGTATTAGTGCATTGTCCATAACCATAAATTCCCATCATCTAGGGTGTCCAAATCTAAAACTACTAATGAATAGGGAAGGGCCAAACCAATAAATGTCATGAGTGCTTTGTGTTTAGGAAGCCCAATTCCATGTGATATATAAGACCTAAATATGACCCTAGAGACCGTTGGAAAATGTGTGCATAAGAAACTAAATGTCATCGTAGATTGAGGGGTGTCAAGTTTCCAAGGCCTAAATCCAAACATTTCCTACCTTAGCGGCAAAAAGGAGGGACTATTATGTAAATTCAACCATCATGAGCCATATTAGCATTGTATTCCAAATTTGTAAAGCCTAAACCCAAACATTAGTTGCCTTAGGGACCAAAACGGGGGTTTGCTGCATGTGAATTGTATCATGTATTAGTGCATTGTCCATAACCATAAGTTCCCATGATTTGGGGCATCCAATTCCAAAACTACCATTGAATTAGGAAGAGCCAAACCAATTAATGTCATGAGGGCTTTGTATTGAGGAACCTCCATTCACGTGGCATATAAGACCTAGACATGACACTAGAGATTGTCAAGTGATGTGTGCATATGAAATTAGCTATCATCAAATTTAGGACATGGGGAAGTGAGACTCCCTTTCACTAATTCATAATGTGGCTTCCTCTCTGTGGGTAGCTAGATCGACTAAGGAGTCCATTGTTGCATTGTTATGTTTGAGTACATGCTTTGCATGGAACTCTAATATGTAACTTAGGGTACAATGAATCTTTTTGAAAATTGATTTGAGTTTTAGATTTGGGGAGAAGGAACCAAAATGGAGATGTGCGATAATAATTTTGGAGCCTCCGACTATAACTAATTTTCTAATATGAAGATAAACAACTTGCATAACTTCTTGAAGCAAATCATATGCCTTTGATTGGTTATTTGAGGATTTTCCTAGACTCCGGAAATATGATAATTTTTATGTCCTTCGGGGCACAGTAGCATCCCCCCCCCACACCTACCACCCTAAAAAGAAAATAAAGAAGGACATCATGGTTGGATTTGATCCACTTATGTGTGCATGGGTCATGATACCATTAATATAATCTTTTTTGGGTGCAACCACAAATTCAACCACTACCTAAAGGTGTCCCCATGGATTTTAGGGTAAATGACACTCACAAGAATTAAACCTTTCCCAATGGTGAAAAGCTCCTCATTTTTCACCATTGGATCCAACTCCTTTGGAATTTTTCGAAAGAAGGAAATGGGGGTGGGCTTTGATCCACTTATGTGTATATGAGTCACGAGACCATTTTTAATATAATGTCTTTGGGTTCAAGCACACATTCAACCACTAGATCAAGATGTCCCCATGGCATCAGGGTTAGGCCCTCATGGGAATCGAACCTTTCCCAAGGGTGAAAATTTCCACCATTGGATCCAACCCCTTTGGTCTTTTAAAAATGGAGGACATGGGGATGACCTTTGACCCACTTATGCATGCACAAGTCATAAGTTCATTTAGTACAATCTCTCTAAGTGAAACCACACATTTGACCACTACCTCAAGTTGGCCCCATGGCTCTAGGGTAGTCCCTCATGGGCATTGAACCTTGTCCAATGGTGAAAAAATCCTCACTTCTCACCTTTGAATCCAACCCCTTTGGGCTCTTTATAAAGTAGGAGATGGGTGTGGGATTTTATTCACTTATGTGTGCATGGGTCACAATATCATTTAATATAATCTCTTTAGGTGCAACGACATATTTAAAACTAGCTCAAGGTTCCCTCATGGCATCAAACTAGTCCCTCATGGGAATTGAAATTTGCTCAATAGTGACAAACTCTTCACTTTTCACCATTGGATCCAACCCCTTTTGGCATTTAAACTTGGATTGTTACACTAAGAGAAGGAATGTGTTTTTACATTTAAGAGAGGATATAAATATCTATGTAGATGTCTATTGTTACTAGCATATATCCATCTTATTCCAAATCTACCTAGAGCCAAGAGGGATCAAATCTCTCAAGATGCAAACCTCTTTTTGAGTGCAAAACTTGAGAAAAGGTTTACACCTTGAGAGATTTGATTCATCTAGATACCTAGTAGACTCGAAATTAAGATGGATATATGTTGGTTCTTAATAATATTATTTATATTTATATAAATTTATCATCTCTATATAGAGAAATATTCTTTAATTAAAATCTGATTATATATAATTTTTTCAGGAAAGAAAAAATCAACAAGTTTTCTATTAATAAAAGTGATTTACATATGTCTAATCTTCATGATAAAAACATCGTCATGATCACGATAGAACACATCCCATGTACATCATCACCTGGTTGATAAAAGAGTCTCTTTTATGCATCAAAAATAAACTAAAACATAGACATTATAAGTTATTCAATTACATCTCTATTACATAAATAGTACTATAAACAATCCTTCAGTTCATCAATGGACATTAGTGAAAATACCTATAAAAAAAGGAATCTTGCCAGAGGCATGACATTTTCCCATTTAAAAATAAGAGTAGTGGATTGCAACCATCGGTAAGTTGAGGCCTTTCTTCGAAATCTCATCAACAAGATAATTTTGTTCCTCGTATATATGTTCAAAAGAGACCCTTTGAAACATATTATTTAAGAATTTGATCCAACGCATCCAATTGCTCAACAACATAGGGTCAAAGGCATATATATCATTTATCCAAGCAATAATGACCTTTGAATCACCATAAACAAAACCAGTCTCAATATGCAGCCATCTAGCACAAAAGAGTAAACCCTAAAGTACAATAACCTCAGCCTTGGAGTTTGTACCTAACCCATAGTTACAAGAGAAATGCTAATATGAATCCAAGGATAACATTATAAGAACACTGAAACCATAAATATAATGTTGTATCGTTCAATCAAAAAAACCTGCAGGGAATCTATCCAAACATCTAAAAGATTTGAAACTTCTACATTTTTCATTATGTGCGACATTACCAAATTCATTGAAATGAACAGAAATCATGATGCTATTTCAAGCAATGTCAAGAGGGGCATTTTCAAATATTATGGCATTCCTGTAGTGCCATAAACCCCAAAAGATTAAAAAGGGGATATTCCTAACCTTTGTATAATTTGTCATACATGCCTTAATACATGTTTCAATTCTCATACCTCTAGCACACAAAAACATTTAACTGTTGTAACACGTTTATCCAAATGACAATGGCAACTAGGCATTGTATAAATAAATGATACACATTTTCATCTATTTCTTGACACAAACAACACCTTCTAGGCCCACAAAATCCCCTTTTGTATAGATTCTCCCAATATATAATCTTGTTCTTCCATAGAAGCTAGCCAAAAAATGTTTAAAGGCATATGCCAGGACCATATCTTCTTGAACCAACATATTGCCGCAGACGGCTATGGGAAAGAAGAAATGTGATCATAATCACTTGCATAGTTAAATGTCCCTTTTTAGATTGGACATCCCAAATAAGAGAATCTTCTCTATTCTAGAAGGTAGTATCGGTTGTGTTCAATTTCAATATATAGTCCTGCCATATAATAACTTCATTTCTAGGTAAGCCCAACTCCTCAACCCTTTTACACTTTGGGTATAGTTGAAGAGAAACCTAATCATATTGGATTTCATTAATCTATAAAATATCTAATCCATGGAGGTGTTAGATGATTTCTCTTGGTAAAGTATGATCTCCTTGGACACCACGAATAAGATCAAAACCAACAGCAACCATTGAACCATTACCAATCTCCCAATGTAAATTTCCAATAAACCACTATTTGATTTTCATAAATTCCTACCAAATGTAGTATCCATTTTTTTGTAGGACCCACCCCATCCCTTAACATAAAATTAAGAGGTCGATTGTGTAAATATTTATCCCTTATAATATGCTTCCATATACCATTTCCTAACAGTGCACACTAGAATCTTTTTGTTAATATATCCCAACCAAATTTTTCAAGGTTTTTGAGCCCCCAACCGCTCATCGTCTTTTGCCTTGTGATATCCTCTAAGCACACAAAATGGAACTCATAACCACCCTATACACCAAACCATAGGAAATTTGACATAATGGAATTAATTTTCCAGATGATATGCTTAGGCAATAAGTATAAATGCATCCAATATACAGAAATATTATGTAATAATAATTGAACGAGGATCATTCTCCCTCCACTCGTCAACCATTTGTGATGCCACGTAGATAATCTCCCATCAAATTTGTTATTCAAGCACAACCAATCATTGATAAGATAATTGTTTGGTTTCAAGTTGAAACCAAGATATTTGAAGCTAGAGTCTATAGAAGAGGAACCAATAGAAAAGATATTATCAATCTCTTCAATTTTGGTTTGATCACTAGATGCATGAATGAGCAGAGATTTTATTTTTTTTCATATGTAGACCAAAAGAGTCACCAAATTTAGAGGTAATGTGGAAGAGATAACACCATTTATCCGTAGATACTTGACCAAAGAGAATAACATCATCCACAAACATAAGGTGAAAAACGAATATCTTATTTGTGATTTTAAGACCAACAAATCATCCCGCCATCTTTGCTGCCAATATTTGTCTGCTCAAACCATCAATATCCAGCAAGAACAATAAAGGGGAAAGACAGTGTCCCTATCTCAGCCCATGGTATTCCCAAAATAAATTTATGGGAACAACATTAATCATAACCACATAACTAATAGTGGATACACATGCCATGCTCCATTCAGTGACACCAACAGAAAGCCCAATCTTATGCAAAATCAAGTGAAGGAAAGTTCATTCCACACAATCATATGCCTTATGAACATCTAGTTTGAAGATGATATCCTCCTTCTTGCAGACCTTAATGGAATGTATACTCTCTTGTGTTATGGCCACAACATCCTGGATTTGACAAATTTTTTAAAAACCAAACTATTTAGGAGAAATAAATGTAAAGAGTTTTACTTTAAAGCGAGTAGCAATGATATTTGAGATTAATTTATATGTAATATTGCATAATGAGATGGGTCGAAAAACATGAAAGGAGGAGGACTGAGCTATTTTTGGAATGTGAGAAATGAAAATTACATTAACAACACCATAAATCTTATGTTCTTGTCTTGATTCTTCAACTAATTGCAGAAGGACATTTCCCATTATATCAATAAAATGATAAAAATTTTCCACTGTCCAGTCATCTGGGCCAAGGCATCTGTCCCTAGCGAAGGATTTCAACACTATAAAAACCTTGTCGATTGTGATCAACCCACCAATATGCACCTCGTCTTCCATAGAAAACACATGTGGGAAGAATTGGATGCATTCTAATTGATTGTCAATATCCACCTCCCAATGAGCCTAGAAAAATCCTCTAAAAAAATTAATAGCCTCTCTATGTATGTCCATTAAATTATAAACTTTATTACCCGACCCATCGATAATATCCTAAATAGTATTCTTTCTCCTCTTCTGTTAGTGAAATGATGGAAAAATTTAGTATTTTTGTCCCCTGCATCAATCCAAATAGCAAGGATCTTTAGGTTCCAATCCTCCTCTTACAGTCTTGGGATATCTCTTTCTATCCTCTAATTCCAAGATTTACAAGTGATGAGCCAAAGGTATAAAATTAGGATCAACAGGGTCATTGAGTCACGCTATGGCCACATCAAAGTCCACCAATTTTGAACAATGTTTTAATTTTTTATACTGACCCATATCTACACCACCTTGTTTAAATTACAGAGCTTGTAGTAGATCGAATCCATCCAAGACATCCCCAAAGAAACAAGCATATTGGACCATGTGTTTGCACCATAATTTGAAATTCTGATTCACATAATCAAGACTAATTGAACTTGAAAGTGAGACCCTGACAAAATTGATCACCATTCCATTGGAGAACAATAGGAGCATGATCAGAAAGAATACCAAGGGATATCTAGGAATGCATAAGCCCCAATTGTTTTAGAAGGTTTTCATGTACTAAAAAACCATCCAATCATTTTTTGATATTCTAAAATCGCAGACGCTCGTTCTTCAAAGTCAAGGTGAGTGGATTCACAAGAATATCCACAAAATTGTTTTCAACAAAGAGTGTCTAAAAATGTGACCCCATGGGGTCCATTTTTTCATTACAACCCCTAGCACTAGAACCCTAAAACCATGAGATTCAGATCCCCTACCCTGATCAAAGACCCAATATTAATTAAACCACATGTGTCCATTCTTTTCCAAAATTCCTTTCTAGAATTATAAGGGGCATAAATCTTAAGAATGTGAAGACAACGAGACAACCCCCTAAAAAAACATGTAAGCAAAATACTTGCAAAATGTTTAAAAGTTGTGAAGTCAACCAAAATTGGATCCCACATAGAAACTAGGCCCCTCGACAGACTAGATGCATTAGTCGAAATAATTTTCCAACCAAGACAAATACTTAAGAAAAATGTCTAATCTTTCTCCCCTATAACCATAGTCTCTTGAAACAGAACAATCGTTGGGCATATGGATTTGATTAAATGTGAAAGGGAGGTCCTTTAGGGGCACTGAAACAGATTTATTAAGGAAAGAAATGAAACATTGATTTAAACAAAAACATAGAGATACAATGAAACAAAACTTTAATTAATAAATATAAACTACTTAATTTTTTTTACTTGCAGAAAGGAAACAAACTAGCACAGGCCATGGTAGATTATCACTGAGAAGAGATCTGATGGATACATGCCTTCTAAATTGAGTTACAATGAGGCTCTCAGGCCATTGTATCATGAAGAAATAATGGGGAACCCTAAACATCCAAAAGCCTAACCCAAGGAGATGAAGCACCAAAAGCTTGTGGGTCCCATTGGGGTTAGTTGGAACGTCAACTTTATAGGGTTGTAACTTTGGCATACGATTTATGTTTGCCGCTAATGATAGCTTGTTGGAAAGGTCTATCTGAGGAAAACAAATTTCAATTACAAATGCAACCTTTGGCATACATTTTCCCATTTCCCAAAAAAATGTCGTTTAGGGCCTCAAAATGGCTTTAGAAGTTCAGGACCCAAAAAACTGCCAAAATAGGAAACCGTGCTGGAAATTAGGAAACTAAAAAGAAACATTGTCGGGGGTCCAAGTGGAATAGGCAAGTGGCCACCTTAATCATTCCTCCTTGGTTAAGAAGCAATGGTCCCCATTGCATTGCGTGCCTCCATGAGATGGGGAATTTTTTGTTGAACTTGGTCCTTGGTGAGCCACTTGCCTTGGTGCAGGACCTGGCCAACTTTGATAACCCAATACATCTGGATCCTCTATTGGTGAGTGTTCTTAATCTATGTGTCAATGATCTGATCAGTCGTGGCCTATTCAATGCAATTTGAATTGATTTCTATTGGTGTCAACTGCTCAACAATGTCCGATGTGTCCAATGATGGTGGAAAGTATGTTCGAAGGCGGTCCACATTGAATATTGGGTGTAGGCCAAGGAATGGGGGATACTTAGCTTCAAATCATTTTCACCCACAACTTTGGTGATGGTGTATGGCCTGTATCGAAGTGGTCAAATATTCTGATGGGCTTCAGCAAAGCCTTCCTTCTGCAAATGCAACCACACCTTGTCAACCACTTGAAACTTATGTGGCTCCCGATGTTGATCAAGATGTTGTTTGTACTTCTCACTGGCTTTATCCAGGATATCATGATCCTTCTGGAAGATGTGTTGAATGCATTCAATAAACCTAGTGGCTTTATTAGCTTCAGAATGAACATGTGTAGATGATGTCTATGTAGTTGCAAGAGGCATTACAACATCAATGGGGCACAATGGTTGAAACCCCAGGGGCAATTAAAAGTGGTTGTGACCAGTCAAGCTATGGAGAGCTCTGTTATAGTTGTGTTGCACATAGGGAATACTCTCATCCCATTTTCATGGATGCTTATAGTTGTACATGCGTAGTATGTGCGCTATCATCCTGTTGATGGCCTCTATATGGCCATAAGTCTGGGGATGGAATGTAGTCGACTTGGTGAGATTAGTGTCCAATAAAAACTAGAGGCTTGGCCAGAATACGATCAAGAACCTACTATCTCGATATGAAATAATGGTTTGCAGGATACCAAAATGTACTCACACTCGTTCAAAGAAGAGTTTGGCATTGTCTTATGTTGTGATACTCTTCTTGCAAGCAACCAATATAACCATCCTAGAAAATCTATCAATGACAACAAATACACAGTCATTGCCATGCTTGGTAGATGGAAGGCGAGACATATAATCCATTGAAATGTATTCCTACGGTTGGTTAGGAATAGGTAGAGGAGTGTACGGGCCTTGATTATTAATGGCTAACATGGAAATGACATAGGCAATGCAGGATTTGATATATTTTCCAACATCCTGCCAGAGTTTTGGCCATAAAATTACTTCAACAATACTACCATTTTTTTATCCAAAACAAAGTGTCCTGCGACTCAATGGTAGTGCGCCTACCAAATCAGCTTATCATGCTCACTTGAAGGAACACAAAGGTTCCCCAGGTAGCATAAAAGTGTGTCCTGGAGGTGCAAGTCTAGTACTTACTTCCCATACGTTAGCATCTGGTATGTGGTGGTGAATTCTGGATCATTTTTGTATAGTTGCAACCATCCAAAAGTCTCGTGCCCACAAGAGTTGAGAATAAAGGCAAGTGCCACAACTGGTGGGCAATTGAGGCAATCTACAACATTATTGGTGTTGCCCCTCTTGTATATAATGTTAAAATGGAATTGTTGTAGATATGTGGACAATTTTTTATGGCGATCGTTTTTCAATTTCCCTTGTGTCTAATAAATTGAAGAGGTCAATGATTTGTGTGGATGACCATCTTCTTCCCCATAATGTAATGGTTCCACTGCATGTAAACTTGCACGATGGAATATATATCCTTATCATAGGTGGGGTATTTCCGAATAGTATCAAAGAGTGTCTCATTGTGATAGGCCATTAGATGCCCTTATTGGGTGAGAACTACGCCAATATCTTAGTCAGAGGCATATGTCTCAATTTCAAATAGTTGTTGCAGGTCTAGAAATTTGAGTACTATAACATAGCAAAGATCGTGATTCAATTCAACGAATGCCTTCTATTGTGACTTAGACCAAAAAATAATTTCTTTCGCTTCACCCTTGGTAACTTTACTCAAAGGCCAAGTGATATGATAGGACCCACACATGAATCTTTGATAGAAATTGGCAAGGCCCAAAACATTATGAAGCTCTATTAGATTTATTGGGGCTAGCCAATCCTGAATGACTTGTACCTTTGCTGGATCCACATGTATGCCTTGCTCATCAATTATGTAGCCTTGATATTGGACCTGGTTCATGCCAAAGGATCTTTTCTCCAAGTTGGCACATAGTTTGTGTTGCCATGGGGTTTGAAGAACCTATCGAATATGTTGCAAGTGATCTACCCAATGCTTATTGAAGATGAGGATGTGTTCCAGATATACAACCATGAACGAGTTGGTGAAAGGCTGCAATATGTCATCCATTAGCCTCATAAAATTTGTAGGGGCATTTTTCAACTTGAAGGGCATGACCAACCACTCAAAGAGGCCTTCCTTGGATTTGAAGGTGGTCTTCCATACAACTGTGGTTTCTATTGGAACTTGGTGATATCCAGACTTCAAATCAATCTTGTTGAAGTACTTTCCCCCCTTTAGATGGTCAAGAAGTTCATCAATTCATGGGATCGGGTATCTATTCCTGATAATGATTTTATTCAGTGCCCAATAATCAACGCAGAGTCTCCAGGTCCCATCTTTCTTCTGTATGAATATAATTAGGCTCCCATAGGGTGAGGAAATTGGTCAGACGTGCCATTTTTCTAGCAACTCCTGGATATGCCACTTGATTTCCTCATTTTCCAAAAGCATGTGATGGTATATTGGCCCATTGGGTAGAGGTTCTATGAGAGTCAGATCGATTGAATCTTTGACCCAATGGTGTAAGGGTACTCTTGTGGGTGAGCAGAAGATGTCCTTATACTCTTCCACAATCTTATCAACTTTCTTATGTTGTGCAGAGGAACTCTTTCTAGGGGACATGGATGTGGTCACGATCTTCCCCTTACTTTGAGAGCGAATTAGAAAGAAAAAAAAAATTATGGTTTGGGAGACAATCTTACTACATTACTTAGCAAAGATCAAAGAAATGGCAGTAGGTGGGGCTACCTCCGATATCCTATATAATTTTCTTCCCAAAGTAATAACAACAGTAGGAGGTATTGACTCATACATAACATGATGCTTCCACAAGTATGGTTAGCCTAATAACACATCACAAACTTCAAGGGGAGAAACATCACACAGTACCTTGTCTATGAAGGGCTTGGTGTTGTAGGGAAGGTGACAATATTGGCTGACGTGGAGGTATCTCTGTTCATGGAGCCACCATATGGTGTATGGATATGAGTGTGGTGCAGTTAGAAGTCCCAACCACTTAACTACCTTTGCTGAAATGAGGTTCTTCTACAAATGTAACCATACCTTGTCACCCACTTGAAACTTATGTTCACTCGATGTTTATCGCGATGTTGTTTGTACTTGGCATTGGCTTTATATAGGATATAATGAACATGTTGTTGGATATGATGAATGTGTTCAATAAACCTAGTGGCTTTATCAACTTTGGACTGAACATGTGCATATTTTTCCTGTGTATTTGCAAGAGGCATCACAACATCAATGGGGCAGAATGTTTGAAATCCCAGGCCCACTTAAAAGGGGTTATGGCTATTCGAGCTATGGAGAGATTTGTTATAGATATGTTTCACATAGAGAAATCTCTTATCCCATGTTACCGGATGCCTAGAGTTGTACATGTGTAGTATGTGCACTATCATCTTGCTAATGACCTCTGTCTGGCAATCAATATGGGGATGGAATGTAGTCAACTTGGTGAGATTGGTATTCAACAACAACTAGAGGCTTGACCAGAATGTGCTTAGGAACCTGCTATCCCGATATGGTATAATGGTCCGCGGGATCACAAAATGTACCCACACTCATTCGAAGAAGATTTTGGCAACGTATTCTGCTATGGTACTCTTCTTACATGCAACCAATATAGCCATATTAGAAAATCTATTAGTGACCATTAATACACAATCATTACCATGCTTGGTAGAGGGAAGGCCATACATATATTCCATGGAGATGGATTCCCAAGGTTGGTTAGGAGTAGAAAGAGGAGTGTACAGGCCTTGCTTCTTAATGATTGGCTTGGTGATGGCATATGCAGTGCAAGATTTGGTATATTTTCCTACACCCTATCGGATTTTTGGCTAATAAAAATACTTTTGTAGTACTGCCACTATTTTCTCCAAACCAAAGTGTCCTATGAACCTACTATAGTGCACCTCCAAAATAAACTTTTCACGCTCACTTGAAGGAACACAAAGGTGCCCCAGGTACCATAAGAGTATGTCATATAGGTGTAAATTTGGTACTTTCTTTCTGTCCATCAACATCCGGTATGTGATGATGAATTTTGGATCATTTTTGTTTAGTTGCGTCCATCCAAAAGTATCGTGCCCACAAGGGTTGAGAAAAATGGTTCGTGCCACAACCAAGGGCTGACTAAGGCAATATACAACATTATTGGTGTTGTCCTTCTTGTATTTAATGTTCAAATGGATTTGTTGCAGATATGTGGACCATTTTTTATGGAAATCATTCTACAACTTCCCTTACGTCTACATAAACTGAAGAGGTCAGTGATCTGTGTGGATGATCATCTCCTTCCCCAGAATGTAATGTTTCCGCTATTGGTAAGCATGCACAATGGAATACATCTCCTTATCATAGGTGGGTTATATTAGTATCAAAGAGTGTTTGACTATGATAGGCCGTTGGATTCTCTTTCTAGGTGAGAACTGCATAATAGCATAATCGGAGGCATTTGTCTCAATTTCAATTGGTTGTTGCAAGTTTGGTATCTCGAGTACTTGTGCAGAGAAAAGGCAGTGTTACAGCTCAACGAATGCCTTTTATTTTGGCTCGAACCAAAAAAAAAAATCTTTCAGCCCGCCCTTTGTAACTTGACTCAAAGCCCAAGTGATGTGAGAGAACCCCAACACTAACCTTTGATAGAAATTGGCAAGGCTAAAAAAGATGTGAAGCTTTGTTAGAGTTGTCGGGGATGTCCAATCCCGAATGGCTTGGATCTTAGTTGGATCCACATGCACGCCTTGTGCATCCATTATGTAGCCCAAATATTGGACCCGGTTCATATCAAAGGAGCATTTCTCCAAGTTGGCACATAGTTTGTGTTGCCACAGGGTTTGAAGGAACTGTTGAATATGTTTCAAGTGCTCTGCCCAACTTTGTTGAATATCAGGATGTCATCCAGATATACAACCATGTACGAGTTGGTGAAAGGCCACAAGATGCCATCTATCAACCTCATAAAAGTTGCAGGGGAATTTATCAATCCGAAGGGCATGAACAACCACTCAAAGAGGCCCTCCTTGGATTTGAAGGTGGCCTTCCATACATCTATGGGTTCTATTGGAACTTGGTGATAATCAAACTTCAAATCAATCTTGATGATGAAGTACTTGGCCCGCTTGAGCTGGTCATGAAGGTCATCCATATGTGTGATCAAGTGTTTTTCCCTAATAATGATTTTATTTAGTGCCCGATAATTAATGTAGAGACTCCAGGTCCCATATTTCTTCTATATGAGTACAATTGGGCTCCCACATGGTGAGGAACTTGGTCAGATGTGCTCTTTTTGTATCAACTCCTAAATCTTTTTCTGGATTTCCTTGTTTTCCATAAGAGAGTGGCAGTATATTGGCCCATTAGGTAGAGGTGCTCTTGGAGTGAGATCAATCAAATGCTTGACCTGACAATGCAAGGGTACCCCTGTGGGTGAGCAGAAGATATCCATGTACTCTTCTACGACCTTATAAACTTTCTTGTGTTATGTAGAGGAACCCTTTATGGGAACCATGTATGTGGCCACAATATTCCCCTTACTTTGACACAGAATTAGAAATTAAACAAATTTCCCGGTCTAAGAGATGATCTTACTGCATTACTTAGCAAATATTAAAGAAATGGTGGTAGGCGGGGCTACCTCAAGTATCTTATATAGTTTTCTTCCCAAATAACAATAACATTATGAGGTATGGACTCATACACAACATGCCACTTCCATAAGTATGGTTGGCATAATAAAACATCACAAACTTCAAGGGAAGAAACATCACACAATACCTCATTCGTGAAGGGCTTGAGGTTATAGGGAAGGTGGCATTGTTGGTTGATGTAGAGATCTCACCGTTGATGGAGCCACTCAATGGTGTATGTTTGTGGGTGCGGTCTTTTCGGCAGACCCAACCACTTAACAAACTCTATTGAGATGAGGTTTTTTTGGCTCCCACTATCAACAATGAACTATAGAAGAGAACCCTTCATCCAAATTTGTGAGTGGAAGAGACGCTCCCCTTCCTCTGGATCTTCAGGCGTAATCTTCTAGACATTGGTGGTGGTAACGGTGGCACTAGATTTTGCATCAATAATATATTTCCCTCGTTGGATTCTAGATCAAAGTTAAAACATGCATCTGACTCTAAATATCTTAGCTTGACCACCATTGATTGCTTTGGTGCTACACTCATTTGTGTTGTGGGTAGGGCTCTTGTGGAACTCACACCACTTTCATGTATCCTTCTTCATCCTTGTGGTGTGATTCTTTGCGTGTTGCTTCGATGGGTTTTCCTAGGTCACTCCACCTTGGCTATTTCCTTTGCTTGTGGTTTGGAGGTTCCTTTTCCTTGCTTCGAATTCATAGATACAAATTCTTTATTCTTCTATTTAAATTTCTACTCGATCTTGACAACATATTGGTACGTTGCGCCAAGTGAGAAGATGTCCAAGAACTCCATTTATGCCTAGATGTATTTGTGTAGATAGCCACAATACTTGAGTACCATATGCCACTCATAATCCTTGATACCCAACTTCGTGCATAGGGTATGAAAAGGAATCATGAAATATGGCATGTCTTAGTCCCTTTCCTATCATAGTGTGGTCCATTTTATGTACTTATCTTCATAGCTCCTGAGAAGGTAATATTTTTTCTTGACGACATATCAAAAAGAATTATAATAGGGTGTGGCTGAAATTAGTGAGGGTTCCTCCTAATCCCTCTACTCATATTAAGTTTCCCACCAATCCTTGACATGGGAGTTGACTTTGAGTAGTGCAAGAGTAATATTTTCCCTATCATAAAAATTATGGACTGAAAAATATTCTTCCAGTAGATTTAACCAGCTATCTAGAGCAATATCTACATCTATCTGGCCTTCAAATATAGGAATGTCAAAGTTAACTTATACCTCAAAGGGGGTGATGCCTCTGAAGTGACTGTTGTATGAAGATGCTTCACCTGTTGGTACCTGTCAAAGGATCTAGGAAAAATTATCCATCATCTCATTCCCTTGTCGCTCAAGGGCCTCTTCAAGTAATAATTTGAATGGATCTCCTGCTCCCTTGTCTTTATTTTAATTTTCCAAGGGAGGTCGTCGAGGTCGGCGAGGCCGATCTTATAAGGGTTCAACCAGTTCATGTCCCAACTCTTTATGCCCCAACCTCGATGGGGACATGCATAGAAAAACAGAGAAAGAACATACCACTCTGATACCACTGATCCAAAATTATGAAGGAACAAAATGAAATACATATTTAAGCAAAAATGCAAAGATACAATAAAACTAAACTTCAATTAATAAATAACAACTGTTGAAAATTGTTTACATGCAGAAAGGAAACAAACTAGCTCGAGCAATGGTAGCCTATCTCTAAGAAGAGATGCGACTGCTACATTCCTTCTAAATTGAGTTACAATGAGGATCTTAGGAATTTTCATCATGAAGAAACAATGTGAGAACCTAAACATCAAAAAACCTAACCCTAGGAAAAGAAGTATCAAAAGCTTATGGGCCCCACTAGGGTTAGTTGGAACGTCAAGTTCCCCGGGTCGTAACTTTGCCATATGATCTTCATTTCACATGCATGATAGCTCGTTAGGAAGGTATATCCGAGAAAAACAACTTCCAACTACAAACATATCGACTTATGTTTTTCCATTTTCTCAAAAAACATCATTTAGGGCCTCAAAATGGCTCCTAAAGTTCAGGGCTCGAAAAATTGCCAAAAATATTAAAAAAAACTGCCGAAATACGAAAAATATGTTAAAATATAGGAAACTAAAAGGAAACAATGTTTGGGGTGTAAGTGGAATAGGTGGGTGACCACCAATATCCACCTAGATCACACACCTCCCATACCCCTGATATTAAGGGAGATGATTTTCATGAGGGAACATGGGCAACATGTGAGGTTCTCTAAAGGCCCGATAAGCAGAAGAATCTTGAATATATATCTCATGAAGGTCCAGTTTTCCCAAAAAATCCAATGATTTAGTCGATGGATCAATATCCCAGACAAGATCTTTTTGAAACACCTTCGTAGATTTTTACATATGGAAACATTCCTCGTAGAATTTGGGCTAATGATGAGAAGATCCTGGAAAACATGAGCCTTGTGGATAGTGAGAGGAACTAAATCCAAAGAATAATGTTTACAAAGAAAATATAAGTTGCTACCAATGGAATTGGTGGGGGAAGGGATCCCCTGATAGGAGCTAAAATGAATGGGGATGTAGCACATAGCAAAGGAAAATCAACATGATGAGAATCCACATCAACACTACCCACATTTGGAGCATGGTCCAAAGGAGTTGAGCGAGGGACCAATTTCAGAAGGGAATAAAAAAAATTAGAGGTATAATTAGGGCCCGCCTGAATAGTCTGGTTAAAAAACGAGGGGTGGATCATAATCCAGCGTATCACCATTTTGTTCAAGTATAACAGAATCTTTAATAGATGGTTCACAAACCCCTAAGTTGTAAAATGGAAAGGATGGGGAATTAGATATATATGTACTTGGAGGAGAGATAGGATCACCATTTTCGCATGGCTCAAACCTACTTCCACTCAACAGGCACCATCTTTATGTTTATGTTGAAACACCATCCCAAGTAGTTGATGCCATCAAAATCCTTTGAGATGCTAAGGACATTAATCTAGCACATGACCTATCTAGTGGCATCCCAGACTTCAAAAACGGATGCCCCAGTAATTAATTTGTTGATGAACGGTGGACGTGCCCCAAACCAGGTCCAATTCTAATGAAAAGCAAACCGAAAAAATAATCTCCACCATAACCCACGCAATGTGCTTATCCATACCAACCAGACCACAGCCATCTAGAAAAATAAACCTGCCAATCATGGTCCTAATCACCACAATGGCTTGGTACCTCCATAGCTCCAAAGGTAACCCTAAAAGCTTAACCCAAATCAAATGCCAAATTGGGATTGAAATAAGTTGGTTGAAACCCACATACCAATGATGTAAATTTAAAAAAAAATTGCCTACTTAACCAAGGTTGCAACATTATCTTATCAACGTCTTCCTGGTGTCGGAAATGGAAACAAAACCACTTGTTCATAAGAACACTAGTTTTTGGTTTATATTTTATAATCAACGTCCAAAAAATTTCCACCCATTGCCTCATTTTTCCGTGTCCATCTAAGTGAATTCCCAACACCCTACCAGTGCACGCTTTTTAAGCCTAGAGATCTGATCCCAGAAGATATCAAATCTAAAGAGAATATCCTTAAACTATAGAGATACCTTGACAACTTTCAATTTCCTGTTTTTTTTAGTCGACCCACGTGGATTTTTAAACATCCCCTGCAAGCGAAATTCAAAATCAAATGGATCAAGGCATAGAGTATAAACACGCTTGCTTGTAGGAATAGACTCATGAAAAGAAATTTTTTTGTTGTTGTGAAAATCTGGAAATTCCGATTTATTTCCAAGTTGTAAGAGCTCTGCAACCCTAATGACCAGGGGACCATGAGCTAAACGGTACTTTTCCCCCAAAAAACTGCAGACTGCTGAAAAGCTGCAGACCCAAGACACTAGGAAACAGATCAGAATGACAGAGGAGGAGAGGGGGGAGAGATCCCCTCCTATCAAGACGCGGCGGCAGGAGGGTGGAAGAAACAAACAGAATGTCAAGACTAGTCCTCGAAGCGAGATGGCAGGCAAGTAGTGGAGGTAAATGTTTACCATGTGCGACGGAGAAACCAAGATTCATCATACCGATGAACAAACTGGAGCGATATAGAAGTTATATGAAAGACCATGCACTAATATGCAAATTCATTGGAGTATGGCTAACAGAAAAGGACTTCACCAAATGGATTCAGAAAAAATGGTAGCCCCGAGGCCATATCGAGATCAAGCTGGGAGCAAGAGGCTTCTTCACGGTAATATTCTCGAACCTGCAAGACAAAGAAAAAGTATTTGAAAATGGTCCTTACTTGCATTATAATGCTCGATTGTTTATGAGATACTGGGAAGAATGCTATGACCCAGACAAGGAAAATTTTTGGCAGCCCCGGTGTGGGTTAGGTTATTTAGCCTCCCAATGGACTTTTGGGACCCAGAGATACTAGAGGGCATAGGAAACACGATAGGCAGATTTGTCAAAATTGCATAAATGAAAAAAAAAAAAAAAAAAAAAAAAAAAGAAGAAGAAGAAGAAGAGAAGATATACCTCATACGCTAGAATATGTGTTTACATGAATATAGTTGAACCCATCCCAGACACAGTAGAACTAGAATACCATGAAGAAGTCTGGCAGCAAACCCTAGACTACGAACACATCCCATTCAGATGTAGAATATGTCATGAGTATGGACACCTATTTAAGGAGTTCCCATTGAATATAGAAGAGGAAGAGAACAAGCATAAATAGCAGAGGAAAAATCAAGAAGACTGGGACGGGTTTCAAGAAGTGAAAAGTAAAAGAAGACAAGTAAGGGAGAATACTAGCGGGGGGGAAAGAAAAACAAGCCTAGCCAAGCAGAACAAACAGCTTCGAAGTACTACAAGAAGAAGAAGAAGAAAACAATGAGGTCCAAACAATGGACTATCAGGGGGAAAAAGGAAAGGAAAGCAGCTCGAGTCAAGGCAAACTAAAACCTAAGAGGAAAGCCTAAAGCGAGCCGAAAGAGAAGGAGGAGAAGGGAGACAGAGAGAATATGGATAACACTAGAATGGAAATAGATACAAGTAGGGGAGAAGAACTAAGTATGGAATAAGAGGTGCTGAGGAAACTATTGAATGAATGGAGACATCTAGATGAGCGATTCATTCCAGAAGACCAAAAACGACTATACAGAGAAACATTCCAACAGTATCAAGTTAAACAGGGGCAGGGGAAGGTGGAGATGGTAGAACAACTGGGGCTGCAACAAGACAGCACCCAAGACTACCCTAATAAAACGAAAGGCGGAAAGAAAAGAGGTCGAAGAAACCTACATGAATCTATACAGATTATGGGAGAAATGCTAGTGAACACAGGGAGGGTAGTACCGTTATTGGCGGTATTTCACCAAATAAACCAAGTAACCCAATGATAATCACATCCTGGAATATAATAGGCCTTAATACTAAAGGAAAATAGAGACACCTAGTGGAAAGGCTAAGAAAAGAAAAACCTCAAATCATGCCAATACAAGAAACAAAAATCACGGGAGGGAGAATGGAGGAAATCCTAAATAAAATAAAACCAAGGTATGAATGCATGACCATAGATGAAAAAGGTAGTGCGGGAGGCACAACAATACCATGGAACCCAGCAGAGATCATAGTGGATTGTTGAGTAGGCATGAAAAGAATCTTCACGGGACAATTCCAGCTAATTGGAAACAAAGAATGGTTTCTAGTCTCTGCAGTTTATGGCCCTCATATTCTAGTGGAAAAAGGAAACTTCCTCCATCAAATACAACAACTAGGAAAACTTCATGAGGAAAAATTACGGCTGATAGCAGGGGACTTCAATTTGATAACGTCAACAGAGGAGAAAAAAGGAGGTTTGTAAAGAGAAGAGCCGAAAATGGAGAGGTTCATGGATATTTAAGAAGAACTAAAATTGGTAGACATCCCAACCATAAATGGAAAATATATGTGGAACAACAAAAGGGGAGGGAGAAAACATATAGCCTCTAGGCTAGATAGATTCTTAGCAAAAAAAAACTTCATTGGAAAAGACATATTCTATGAAGCCTCAATTCTTGCGTGTTTAGGGTCAGATCACTGGCCTATTAAACTCAAAATCACAATGAATCAAAAGAATCAGAACATACCCTTTAGGTTTGAGGCATTCTTGCTAGGAGAACCCACCTTTATAGATAAAATGAAAGAATGGTGGAAAGGGAATGAGCAAGAGATAGGAGGAAGAAACCAAATGCACACCTTTCAACTCAGACTAAAAGACCTAAAAGGGAGGATAAAGAAATGGAACAAAGAAGAATTTGGTAACATACAGAAGGAATAGGAGATAATTCAGACAAAGATGAAGCACATACAACAACAAATAATCGAGGAGGGTAGAAGTGAAGAGCTTGTAGAAGAGGAGGGGTCGCTGATAAACAAACTAGAGGAAAGGAGACAACAGGAGGAAATTGTTTGGAAACAAAAATCAAGAATCCAATGGTTAAAAGAAGGAGAAAGAAATACAAAGTTCTTCCATAAAGCAATGGTACAGCATAGACAGCAGAACAAAATCTTCTCCCTAATGGATTAGCAAGGCAATCGGCTCACACAAAAGGAAGAAATGGAGAATCTGTTGGTTCAACATTTCAAAGGGCTTCTGACAAAACCAAACATTAGAAGGGAGAATAAAATAACAAAATTAGTCAACATATCCCTAAATTGGTGAGCAGAGATCAAAACCTGGCTCTACTAAGAGAAATAACTAAAGCAGAGGTGGAAGAGGTAATTAAAAATATGGCGAAGAACAAAGCACCAGGGCCAGATGGATTCACTGCAGAATTCTTCCAAGCGACCTGGGCCTTCTTAAGTGAAGACATAGTGAAACTAGTGGAGGAGTCCAGATGCACCAAAAGAATGCACCCAGCCCTGAATTCAACATTTCTAGCCCTGATCCCGAAGACAAAGCACTCGGAAGAACCACAAGGGTTCTGACCAATAACACTCTGTAATGTCATATACAAAATCTTGGCTACAATAATGGTCAACCGACTGAAACCCATACTACCTGGCTTGATATCTCAAGATAAAACAAGGTTTGTCAAAGGCAGACAAATAACAGATGGCATAGTGGTGGCACAAGAAGCAATCCACTCCTTAAAAAAATCAAAAACCAAAGGAATGCTGGTAAAATTAGATTTGGCCAAAGCCTATGATAGACTGAACTGGGAGTATCTACAAAAAATATTTAAGGCATTCAGCTTTGATGAAAGATGGATGTGTTGGGTAATGTCAATGGTAACCACTCCAGTTCTATCAATTTTACTCAACGGATCCCCTATAGAGGCCTTCAATGCTACCGGAGGGCTCAAGCATGGTGACCCGTTATCGCCCTTCTTATTTATCCTAGCAGCAGAAGGTCTAGGAAGATACATAAAAGAAAAAGTCTGCAGTGAACACTATACGGGCCTAAGACTCTAGGGGAATGACCTTCCAATAACCCACCAGCAATTCGTAGACAACGTAATGTTATATGGACAGGCATTGCTCAAGGAAGCCAAGAAAATTATGGAAATCCTCACAGATTTCACAAGTGCTTCAGGGACGGAGATAAACAAAGAGAAGTCAGATATCTATTTCTTCAACACCCCAGTACCCTCCCAAGCTTTCCTAGCAAGATCCATGGGATTCAGAATAGGAAATTTCCCTACGAAGTATCTAGGAATTCAGCTAAATGACCAGCAGAACAGAGTGGCTAATTGGAAAATCTTGTTGGGAAAGATCCAAAGGAAAATGCAAAACTGGACATTCAGAACATTGAACATCCCAATTCACGTAATACTGCTAAAATCAATATTACAGTCCATCCCAATATACCAATTGACTAGTCAAGCGACCCCTAAAACGGTCTGCTAGAAAATGGTAGATATGTTCAAAAAATTCTTACGGAAAGGACCCAACACGGTAAAAAAATGGGCGCTCCTATCCTGGAGCTGGCCTAGCAAACCCCTAAAATAAGGAGTACTTGGAGTCCGTGACCCTTACATTCTGAATCAGGTAATGGGAGCAAAGATGTGGTGGATATGGATATAGGGAGGGGTAGATCTTTGGAAAAAACTATGGGAGAGAAAGTATGACATGCCCAGGTCCCTCGAAGGAAAGCTAAGAAGCCAAAACGATAAGAAAGGCTCTATAATATGGAACCTAGCCATTGCCAACAGGAATCTGATCAGAAACCATAGATTCTGGGAAATCAGAGGAGGAGACAAAGCCAACTTCTGGGAAGAAGCAGGGCAACAGAGGGAAAAACTCAATAGCTAGTCGTAGCTAACAGAAATCCACCAATACACCGATCTCCACGGGAAACATAGTAAAAAACTTCTGGTGCTTAGAACCGGAAGGATATTGGATAAAGTGGAAACAACAACAGGATTTTCCAGAAATGCCAGAAACACCCCAATGGGAGCTTTATGAAAAGGAAATGGCAACCAAGAAAATAGCGATAAAAGAAGGATCGGACATCCTAAGATGGGGCCACATAATCAAAGGAATGTTTACAATAGGAGAAGGTTATCAATTAAAAGCAGAACACAACAGACATCTAGAAACAAATAAATGGGAAAGCATATGGAAAGTAAAAACATGGCCGAAGATTGTTTTCTTCATTTGGATCCTGAGTCATGGGCGAGCATTAACATGGGACCAACTAAGAAAAAAAGGAATGCAAGGCCCATCAATATGTTTCCTATGCCGAGAACAGGAAGAGACAATGGAGTACCTCACCAATGCTTGCAATTACAGCGATAACCTGTGGAAACAACACCATCAACTTTTTGAAATCAATGATAGGAATCCAAATAACATGCAAACAACAATAGAGAACTAGAGGAAAAAACCGTACCAGAACACGATCCTGAACCGAGCTTGGAGACTCTCATTAGGAAGTGTCCAGTGGAATATATGGAAAGAACGAAACATATTGATCTTCAAGGAAGAAGGCAAAGAAAAAGCAGAAAAATGGAACCAGATAATCCAAAACATTGGAGAGACTATTATGACAGAGAAATGGTTCGACGAGGACTGGAAAACTAACCCGAAGGAAGAAAAGATAATGACCCACCTGAACCTGAAATCAAGCATGTTGCATACATCTTCTAGGAAGCACCACACCATCAAAGAGGAGGAAGTAAACCAATTCAAAAGACCACAGAAGGAATTCATCAAACTAAACTTCGATGGCACTGCAAAAGGGAATCCTGGCGAGGCAGGGACAGGAGGGGTATCAGAACATGACAAGGGGGGAGGACACTCAGAATCTACGCGATGGAT